>OX638382.1:40139149-40578408 GCA_951813785.1 Criorhina ranunculi
TGTAGGGACGACAAAGAAAAAGAAGCTAAGCTATTTTTACACCTGGGGACTGTCTTGTACTGGGCTTTAGAGGAAGCACAAAAATGTTTGCAGGAACTTCAAAATATCGAAACTAATACGTGTTAACTAAAGGTTGACCACATTTTTTAACTTCCAGCGTTTTGAGCAAACTAAATACAATGCTCTTAGTTAGCCGTTAACATCTAATTGACTTTTCTAACGTACTCTGTCAAAAATTCAAATAAATATAAATATTTTGAAAATCGAATTAAAAACAATCGATTTTGATTGAATCTTGTGAAAATATTTATTCATTAACTTGAACTTAAAATGGGCGGTTTATC
This sequence comes from Criorhina ranunculi, assembly GCA_951813785.1. NCBI lineage: Eukaryota > Metazoa > Arthropoda > Insecta > Diptera > Syrphidae > Criorhina > Criorhina ranunculi. The sequence goes on from OX638382.1 coordinate 40,139,494, forward strand.
CTCAAAAAGGGGAAGGTAAATATATACCTACATTCATGTGTATAGATTTGATTCAATTTCTTCATATTTTATATTTTCAGAAGTTGTCCCACTCCTCAGGCTAAAAGACTTAAAGGAATCTACAAGAAACTAGCATTAGTCGTATTTGTCTTATGTGTAATTGGGTTAATAGGTTTTCAAATAAATTATGCTCAAGAGTGTTGTGATTAACGATCTAAAAGCTCCTCTCGTCTCCATCTTTCTGCTTTGTTGTCCCTTTCTCTCTCTCCTTTTGTCCGTTTTCCTCTTATAAGGACTTATGACTTATGGGGGTTACTGGATCTTCATATCCAGTTCCCTCGCCTTGCCATAGCTTCCGGGGCAGGTATACCGGAGGCCAGAGCCAGCCGGACGGTCTGAAAACTTTGAATCGGAAGGACTGTTCGCACCGTTACGCCCAATGAAGAGGACCTCAAAACACATTTGACCGATGTCGCTGGGACCCCTACCTATCTAACCTCATCTATCCCCTTACGAATCATGCGCGTTGAAACTCCACTGCTGTCCACTCATGAGCTTTCTACTCCAACACTTTACTATTCCATAATACACAGTTGTGCAATCATGTGTAACTTCATCATCACAATGAATTTGTTCATTAAACTGACTATTTAGGCCTTGAAAAGTGAGTAAAAATGTACTTTAATTAGAATATATTCACTTAAATCTAGTTAGCGTTTAGGAGCATGTTGACAATATATTCCACTATGAAGGCAAAGCTTACAACATCACAAAACTTGGTAAGTCCAACGAACAGCTGGTTTTGGGACCACAGGAGCGATCCGATCGAGCTTCTCCATATCCTGCCTGCCCCTAGACTTACCCATTAAATAATCAGTCCACTCACACTATGGGGAAAATCATAATCATCTTTTCAGACAGTCAAGCTGCCCTAAAAGCGCTCGACTCGCCTGTAATTAAATCCAAACTAGTCCTAGAAGCCCGCAAAATAATTTCGGACCTTGCTAGGAACAATATGATCATTCTTCACTGGATTCCTGCACATAATGGATTCGCGGGTAATGAAAGACGAGACTCACTGGCGAAAGACGGTGCGTCAACAAAACTCTTTGGACCCGAACCCTTCTGTGGGCTAGGTAAATCACTCTTCGGGAGACACGCAAAAGGTATTTGCATGCAAGAATCTAGAGAAGCCTGGCACAATACATTAGAACAAGCATGTTCAAAATCAAACTTCATTGTGAACCTCGATAGGAGTAAACTTAGAGCACTAGTTGGACTTTTCAGCGGTCACTGCCGCCTGAGCAAGCACCTCTGTAACAAAACGTATTCGCGTGATTAAAAGATGGCTTTAAGAATATAAACTATAATACTTTCGCAAATGAGCTGTGGAGAGCCGAAACCCGCCTCTTAAGCCCTTCAGTATATTCATGTTCTTCAATATCCCTATTACTATGATCTAAAACCCTGATCTTAGTAATCTTGAACTAACTACTTAGGAGAGGTTAGCTCATTTTGGGTCCCTTGTACCAGCTTCTGGGATATGACAACCGAATTAATGACGCTTTGACTATCTACGACGATTGCAATTGTATAGCTTATGCATTGCGGTTTGCTTGATTTGACTGTAAGCTAGTACCTTCCAAAGTAGGATAGCATAAAGTTTATTTGATTTCTTCAGAGGCGAATCGACATAATGATTGTGGAGGCTCAGTTGTTTCTGGGCTACACATTGAAGGAGGCACTGAACGGTGGAATTTTTATTATTCCAAACGTGTTTTAAAGAGATTTAACACAAATCGTTGTAAACCAGTATTAACTTCAGCTGAAAATTGTTCCGGGGCAGAAGTTTTGTCGTCAAAAGATATTAAATTTCCATACAGAGAAGCTGTAGGATCTCTGATATACTTAGCAGGGGCTACTCGACCAGACACCGTTACTTACCAGAACCACGTCAATGAAGTGAAAAGTATATCAGTGGATAGAACCAGACAAATGGGTAATCTCTTTGAAAGACTTAAAGATTTTGTTTTGTCTAGCTACAGTGATGCTGACTACGCTGGCGACCCGGTAACTAGAAGATCCACTTCTGGAACTGTCTTCACAATTGGGGGTGGAACTGTCTCCTGGCTACCACAAAGTCGTCAAGGACGCTGCGAAATGTCTAGGTTTCCTCAAACGATGCAAAAAATACTTTAGCCCTTCCGATCTGGCATTGACTCGCTCAAAACTTGAGTACATCGCTCACCTCTGGTCACCATCAGTTTACTTTAAAGCCCACTTTCGGACTTACTGTCAAATTTAAAGATACATTCCTTAGCCATACCACACGATAGTGGAATGATCTACATGTGCTCTGTGTTTCCACATCACTACGACCCGCAAACATTTAAAGTCAATGTGCATCGGTACCTTCTTCGTCTCTCCTCTAATTTCCCTATGGAATAGTTTAAGGGTAGTCATACTCCCTTTACAAAAAAAAAAGGAGATGGATTGGCTACAGCAGCTGTTGTTCTCAGAATTGGTTCCAAGCACAACTTGTGTGGCTGTTCTGAATGTGGACAAAGCGCACAAAGCACGAAGATAAATGTTCGCTATCATTACATTCCTGAGAGATGTAACAAAGGTGACTTCACCATAAGTTATGTTCCTTTCGAACTTCAAATTGGCGATATTTTAACTAAAGATAAAGTTGATAAGTTTAGAAATTTTGATTGGAAGTTTGAAATAATTTTAATTGAAGTAAATTTTGTTGCAATTAAACGATAAAGTTTGGCATAAAGGGGTGCCTGGGAACGAGACAGCTAATCAGCTAACAAAGAAAGTATCCTCTTTAGACCCCGATCAAGCAGATACCACCGCCAAAATCAAAAGAACTGCCAACGATGGAGGGAATGTGTCATAACCAGGAAACTATGGCCAATCTACAATAAACAGAAAACCGAAAGAATCCTGCAAATGAATAAAAAGCTCCTATCTTCCCTTGGGCACATAACATGCTAAACTACTATGCAAGAAGACTAGGATTGAACATGGATGACCTATGCAGGGGATGCGATGACGAGGAAGTAGATGAAGACACTCCACACTTTCTCTGTCACTGCCCGGCACTCTGCCGTACAAGAGTTGAATAAGTTGAGTTTGGCAATGCTCTTAAAATTGTACTCGTTGTAATAACTTTGAATTACATTAATAAAGTCAATTGAACATTTTATCTTCGTCACTTCTATATGTGTACGTCATGAGTGTTAACATACCATTCATAATATAGGAACCCAAGTAAACTTGCAACAATTAGGAAGACTCCTAATCCCTGGGTTATTTGTGAACATTTTTTAGGCGGAGGAAGGGCAGAAGACATGGGTCTGAAAATATAAAATATCAACAAACATAATCAAATGTGTACCTGTACAAATGTATATAAGTATATATTTACTCTTCCGATTTTGTGGATAAACTTCTCATTTTAAATTCAATTTAATAAATAAATTTGTTCACAAGATTCATTCAAAATCTATAATTTTTATTCGTTTTCCAAAAAATTTATATTTATTTGAAGTATTTGACAGAGCACGTTAGAAAAGTCAATAAGATGTTAACGGCTAACTAAGACCATTGTATTTAGAAGTTAAAAATATGGACAACCTCTAGTTAATACGTACTAGTTTCAGAAGCTCGATATTTTGTAAGTTATTCAGTCCATTTCCAATAAGTTCTTGCAAACATCTATTCTTTCTCCAAAAGACAGTCCCCAGGCGTCGAATAGATTCTATTTCATTCTTGTCCCTCTAGTTTCTGCAGTAGTTGTTGTATGGAAAACCCAGTCGTAATGAATAGTTGCCTGTAAGCCGGTCACCAACATCTCATTTAAGTAACACTTTTAAGTTTTTGACAACTCTTGATCTAGAGACTTAATCACTGTTTGACTGTCAACATACAGGGTGATGGCTTTTCCAGATTAGCCTTTCTGCTCATAAAATGTATTATACGACAGGCAAGCTTTGTTGTTGATATTTGGGAATAAGGAAGAATAACTTTACTAAATTCCGAGTGTTTATTTTAAAATAGATTTTATTTAGGAAGGATGTTTTTCGGGAAGTACGTATTCCGAGTCAAATTTTAGTAGATAATTTATAAAATAACCTACACTTGAACAATATAAGAGAAGTGATAGTGTTTTACAGGGCTCTCCACATCTTGAAGCCGTAAGAACGGGAAAAGTTCCGGCTCTGCAAATATAAAATATGAACAAACAGAATCAAATATATACAAATTTATATAAGTATATATTTACTCTTCCTGGCTTGAGAATAATATGCCCATTTTAAGTTCAAGTTAATAAAGAAATCTTTTCACAAGACTCAATCAAAATCGATAGTTTTTATTCGTTTTCCAAAATATTTATATTTATTTGAAGTATTTGGCGGAGTACGTTAGAAAAGTCAATAAGATAGTAACGGTTAACTAAGACCATTGTATTTAAAAGTTGAAAATGTGGACAACCGCTAGTTTCAGAAGCACACACTGAAGTAAACTACTGTGATCCGGCAGTAGTTTGGCAATATTCAAGTCAGGTGCACTGAAGAAGACTCCTGCTCCTGTACCATACGCTGTATTAGATTCATCTGTATCTCTATCGCCGATTCGTCTTCCACTTCCCAAACACTTCTGCTAGGAATTCTCGTCTTGTATTTGACATTGATGTCATTGTGAGGAACGATATAGTCCGTAATACAAGGAATAGTGATATTGCTGTAGAGGATCTCAGAGGCCTTCTTGACACGGTCCAAGATATTGAGCTTCCAGCTCAGTTTGCTGTCAAAATTAAAGTTACTTGCTTTTAAGCCTTGGAGGGACGTAAGCATGACCAGTTCGGCCTTTGCTGTGTTAACTGAACGACTTACCTTATACATCCATAAAACTAGTTTATTGAGAGCCAATTTCATCATTATATTAGGAAACCTCCTCGATATAGCTATCGCAATGTCGTCAGCGTAGGCTAAAAGGCTGCATCTCTCTGCTCTCAGGATGCTGAGCAGCTCGTTTACTATTATAAGCCAGAGAAGTTGTCCTGTCTGACACCTCATCATAGAATGGATTGTAATCTGTTGCCCCTAATCCCACTATGCGGTTCTTGTTGTTCGTCCATAATTCCTGGATTAGGGCAATATCTTCTCCACAGCAAATTAGCCGAAGCTACCTTAAATCTGAACCAGTCGGAGCATTGGTGTTAAGGACTGTTCGGCACTCTCTTGCCTCTTCGGAAGCATGGCCTAAGATACGACGGACTTTTCAGTTGAAACCGAAGTCAAGGACTCCTCCCTCCAAGAGCTCCGGAAGTCCCTTTTGCTCGGCTCCCCTGCCTTGATGACACATCTAATTTTGCATAGAAAGGTCTGGGTTCTGGATCCTTATGAGCTAAAGAATGTCCTTTGGCTCAGAAGGCCATAAAGGTACCCATGTCCTAGCTGTAGGCCGAACGAGGTTCACGGACTTAACTTTGGCCTTTAGATTGGCACCAGGCCATAGTGCTCCAACCGAACAAAGTTGGCGGAGTTCTCATTGCTGCAGATAACCAGCGCTACTTTGATGGGGTCGATCCTCAAAGGGGAGCTGATTGAGGGCCTTCCCGTTCCGAGCTGGTTCCTCTGCCTCTTATTCCTGTCTCTGGTGGGCCTTCTCTTATCAGAAGGCAACCCCCTTTTGCCCTTTTGCTATCAAATTGGTCCTTTCTGACTGCCGCAGAATACCCTCCCGTAACAGGCTGACTACTCCGTGGCCCCAGTAGGTCCCTATCCCATTTGACGGACTGTTTCTCAGACTCATAGCCTATAGAGTTACTTCTCCACAGTCTTCGTCTTGTAAGTATTGTCGTTGCCTTTGTCGGTCTGTTTCGGTTGAGGACTTGGCTCGAAATAGTCTGTAATGTTAGCTTTTTTGTTGTTCGAATTCATATTTAGTCCCACGAGTAAGCCGTTAAGAAGAATACCCATTACACCATAGCCGGTTTTACTGTTATAAGGCACACTAATATGACAAGCCCTGCTAAAGCACTTGAAGGAGCTCATTTGCGACAAATTTTACCTTCAGCCTCGCATCCTTGGACACGGTTAACTATAAGCTCACACCACCACTAGAATCAGGTTGACTACTTTTTAGCTTCTTACCCTCCGTCAGAGACCTTACAGCTTGGTTGGCCCTGCTGCAATTGTCCTCGGGAATCATTAGGGCGTACAGAGCGTCTACACCACGGCAAGGTAATTAGTCGAAGAAGACGAAGGTTTTAGAAGTTATCGAGGACTGGTCAAAGTGTTTTCGGTGCTTGGAAAATGTACCCAGCTTCCTTTAAATTACTGATGAATATCAAATGACAGATCTTAGTTCTGACCTCCGCCTCACAAGCTCGTCAGCGTTTTCAATATTCATGAGCCGGTTACCAACATCGAATCATCTTGTTTCCTGTTAACATCTCATTTAAATAACGCTTTAAGGTTTTCACAAGTCTCGATTTAACGAATCCAAAGACTTAGTCGCCGTTTGACTGTCAGCATAAAGGGTGATGGCTTTTCCAGATAAGCCTTTCTGCTCATAAAAGACATGCAAGCTTTGTTGAAAATTTGGGAATAAGGAAGAATAACTTTACTAAATTTCGAGTGTTTATTTTAAAATAAAACTTATGCATTTTTTCTGGCGTTGTTTTACGTGCCAAATCTGTTTAGTAGATAAAGTACAAACCCAAATGCACCTGAACAAAATACGGTTAATAATAGTGGCCTGCAGGAGCCTGAAAGTATTTTAGCCGGAGGAGTGGGAAGAATGCCGATTCTGCAAATATAAAAGATGAACAAACTGAATCAAATATATATAAATGTATATAAGTATATAATTTACTGTTCCTCATTTGAGAATAATATGCCCATTTTAAGTTCAAGCAAATAAATAAATATTTTCACAAGATTCAATCAAAATCTATAATTTTTATTCGTTTTCCAAAATATTTGAAGTGTTTGACAGAGTACGTTAGAAAATAGACCGCGACTCAGGTGGCGCACGCAAGTTGAAGGGGACCTCAACCAACTTAGCATGCGAAACTGGAGGCAGCTAGCTAAAGATCGAGCTGGCTGGAGACGCTTGTTGGTTGAGGCCCAGGTCTACCCCGGACTGTAGCGCCACCTTAAGTACGTTAGAAAATTCAATAAGATGTTAACGGCTAACTAAGGCCATTGTATTAAGAAGTCTAAAATTTGGACAATCGCTTGTTAATACGTACTAGTTTCAGAAGCTCGATATTTTGTAAGTTATTCAGTCCATTTCCAATAAGTTCCTGCAAACATCTGTGCTTCCTCTAAAGTCCAGTGCAAGACAGTCCCCAGACGTCGAACAGATTCTATTTCTTTCTGCAGAAAACATACGAACAACTTGAATCCAGGATCCTTAGTACATTAGTGGACAGCCTTCCGCAATTATTGCACCTAGTCGTTATGCTAATCAACAATTTTTTTTTTTTTTCATATACAAGGTGAGGCAAAAGTAATGTTATAATGTGCCATTTTGTTAGAAATGAAAGAAATTGGGCTCTGTTTTCACGGAAAACGGAAACACCGCCTGTGTTGATGCACATTTGTGCTCGTTTTACGGCATTTTGAATTGTTTCTTGCAAAACAACTGGCTCCAAACTGGTGATTTCTTCTTTAATATTGGCTTTCGAGACTTACAAGGTTTGTAGTTTGTTGTGGTAAACGCGAGATTTCAAAAAAAACCAAAAAGGAAGAAATCTGGATTTTGAATACGAAATCAACCTCTTCTTGCACCAGGTTTAACAGAGCATGAGAGTAAGTTAACCTCACTTGCCAGTCAGCAGGCAGCAATTGGTGAACGGTTTGCACTTTTTAATGGAACATCTTCAGGTCTTTCTCCAAAATTCGACGCAATGAATGTATGCTGATGCAAAATTATGTACATCGTTGTGTCGTTGATGTTTGTGGACTCTCTCGGACGTCCTCGACCACAGTAGTGAAATTCTCGGTCGAACGAGCAATACAGTGCCGGCCATTTCTTGCGACATCTGTAGTGGACACAGTTTGCCCGAGACGCCCAGCCACACACTTAATTGTTCGCACACATTGTACAGGACAAAGAAATTCACGCTGCGTTAAAACATTAGACCAAAAAACATTTACCTTATAACTTCTTCACTTAGACCAACAACTGAGTCTTATCATGGACCAGCAAACGAACAGATGTTTTTTTTTTTTTTTTAATTCAACAGCTCCTTCAGTAGTCCGTATATGCCCAAGACCTAACTTTGCTTGGTTATAGTTCGAGGTTTACAAAAGAAAGAGTAATGTTGGATTTTTTTTTACTGAAGACTGTCCGCAATTGCGCATGTGTCCAGTTAGACGTGTCTACGACCAGGCCTTGCCAGAAAGAAAGAAAATGAGCGAGAGAGTGGGAGATGTATGGGATCTTTCTGCCGAAAACTCCTCAAAATGCTCTCGCAGTTCGCAGCTCTTCGTAAGTATTTCATTGATAATATTTCAATTAAAAACACTTCTAGACATTTTTCTTAAAGAGAACATGGGCAGGAAGCATTTTTGAAAGTATAGGTATGCCGTCAACTGTTTTATTTTATTTAAGTGAGGTTTGAAGAGTTTTACCAGCTTCGATCCAATTGATGCTGACTCTAGAGCCTTAAGGAGGACTCTTTTGATCAATTTCGATAGCCGGATGGATAGGTTTGACAAGACTTAAGAAAAACTATGGTCAATCCCGATCCTTAATAAATAGTTTATGTTAAAAAGGGCGCAAAACGAAAAATACGACATTTGACGAAAATTTTTACCTTTTATCCTCGAAAAGGCCAGCAAGCACATAGCATCTTCGGGAAGTGTCTTTTGAACATTTTATTCGGGGTGAACTTGTGCCTGAACCACCAAGCCTCTCAGTCTTTAGATAACTGCCTACAGTTGTGCATACTGAAACATCTTTGCGGATTTAAAAAAAATTTAAAATTCAACTTGTGCGGTTATTGACCAAGCCCTTTAATTTTATTATCTTCCCTAATAAACTATATCGATTGCTGTTCCATCAGCCTTTTACCCTGATATACCGGAAATTTGTTGAATCCAATCCAAGTAGTGTGTGACCCGAGTGAAACCAGCTGGCAAGCCATTCGTACATCCGTTAGCAGAAAGGAAAGCAGACACACCAATCAACAAGCGTTGATTCTCAAGAACTAACGGACCACCAGTGTCACCAGAACATATGCTGCCAATGCCCCTCGTGTTGGTACACATGATTGAAGGACGTTTTACATTTAGTCCATTAATTCCTGCACATTCGTCTTTGTCCATAACTGTCGTAACTACGTACTTCAGTTGATTGCCACCGTGACCATCTTTATCAACGTAAAGCTAACTTTAAAAATGGGAAAAAGAAAATTCTAGAATGAGCTCACCATCATTGACAGTTCCCCATCCGGTAGCCACAGCCCTCGAGTTCACATATTGAAGATGTTGACGATTTCTAGGTGGCAGTGCAACTGGTGCTATATCAGCATTAAAGTCAACCCATTGGATCTTTATCAATGCAATATCATCACCATTGCTATGCCAGCCGCTATGGATGTGATTCTCATAGCCTCAAACTGTACGAAGTGGACGATCACTGTAAATGCTTCCCAAGCGCACTTCAATGGATTTTGCTCTATAATATTGAGAAATAGTCTTTAGTTGTCATGAGAATATATATTTTCCTACCCAGAGGTGCAATGAGCAGCTGTAAGTATCCATTGGTTTCCAATAAGGGTGCCACCACACCAGGAGTAGACGTTATTTCCAAAACCAATCAGAATCCCAACTTGGTACGGAAACTGCCGTTTGGAGGCATAGTGTCCATTGCAAATACGACCTTGAGGAGCATCAGCTTTTGGCCTGGGAATGATATCCCTTAAGGCTCCTCTCTTAAGCCCGGGAAATGGTTCCTCTTTCGGATTAAGTTGAAACTTTTCATCAGCATCGAATGCACTGGTTAAGGCTAAGGTTATGACCAAACAGAAAATTGAAATAAGCTTCATTTTTAGAAGACTGTAAGTTAGATAATTGAAATTCAAGGTTTTTATAGACCAAACGGAAGACTGATTTTAAATTGTGCAATGATTGATTACAATACTCATTATCGCTTACCAACTGTTTTTACTTGGGTTAGCAATCTTTTAACGTCACCACCCCTAGTTGCGTTTATCTTATCAATAAGCGAGTCATTTGCATTACAAAAATACTGAGGGCTAATCATCATTAGTGCGCTAGATCGTAACCTTAATTTGTACACAACTGAGCTTAAGTTTGCTTTATAACCCTAATCTATTGTTGGATATATTCTTAGACCAAAGAACCTCCTCCATATTTAAATTTCCCTTCAAAACTCGTGTACCTTTGCATGAACATATATGTATTAAGTGCTCCCAGAGGGTGTAAATTCATCACGTCTTTCTAGTACCATAGACGATTGATAGTTACTTGCTGATAAATTGTTCAAAACCGCTTACCGCGATAAGATGAATGGATGGATAAGAGGTTTATGAATACTTTCAAACTAGAGCACGGGCACGGGAAATGAGAGAGACAATGGAGATACCGATGCACATTGGTTTGAAACGCCCGTGGATTGTAGTGATAAGGAAGCATCGAGCTAAGTATGTAGATTATTCCACATTCGTGTTATATGGGTAAGGAAAGAATCCCTGTCTTTGACAGTAGTAGTAGTAGTAGTAGACCCTCACCACCCAGACACAGTTCTACGTGAATATATGCTGCAGTAAAACTTTACTCCCGTCGCTTTTTTCACAAGGAAATCAGAAGCTACCATCGCATTCAAGGAAAAATGGAACATGAGGACTTGGTATAAAATTCAAAATTTGGTCTTCCCTGAGGATCTTAACATCAAAATTTTCTTTTGCCTCCCTGATCATTCTAGCCCTTTCTAGGCAGAGATTATGCCCTAGAATGCTTGTCGCTCGACGAGATGACTGAGTAGTTCAACACAAAGACAACTATGGCTCTGTAACTGTGAGATAATTTTAAGGACTATACAGAATTGTTATTTAAGCTAAATGTAATCAACAAAGCCAACCGTTTTTTAGGCAGATGGTCTAATACGTCCTACTAGTAGTCTAATTTCACTTAAAACATTGCTTATAAGAACCGCAATAGACGTCATCACTGCCTACTGGAAGATGTCTTCTCCAATTATTTCTGTAAAAGCTCCATCTTCTCTGTACTTGTCCAGGGGCCAAATCGCCTCTTCCGTGATCGTATAACTCGTCACGTAAAAATGAGCATTATTACATATAAACGATCATTCCGACGTTATAATGCTAATGATCACTGAAGAGACGATTTGGCCCCGGCCTTTTATTGGTAGTTTTATTAATTTTTCGCTCCGGAATATTTTGCTGTGGCAATTTTATCCGTAACTGGCTGATTTGCTTAATTTTTTGTAAAGATAAACCACCCGCCAACCAAGTATTGGCAATACTTCAAAAATCAAAAAATCGACTTTCTTGTTTTGTAATTTTTTTTTTGTTCTTTTTTATTAGATTTTTATTTCTTTTTTGTTTAATATAATTATCCACCTTTTTTTGTATTATTTTCTTGGAATTCAATTTTTTTTTTAATCATTACAGCGATATTTTACATAAAAAATTGTTTTACTTATTAACTTTGTTTCAAATCGTAAATTGTTCGTTTATACCTGTTGTTCTGTTCAAGAAATGCATGTAGGTTTTGGTTTATTGGTTTTTGTTTTTATGATTTAAAGTAATGCATGAGAATATTTATAAAAAAAAAAATGTCTCTCCGACACTATATCAAATCGAAAACAAATTATGTATGCAGATACTATTTATTTTGTTTTTAACCTCTTCTTTAATCTTGTATTAAAATATTAAATATTTATCATTAATTTTTACTTTTTTTTTTAACGAAGCCAGTCTCAAATTTCATTTACGTTTTTAAAAAAATGTATTTTTGCCTCCGTGTTTGTTAATTTCTTTACAAAAAATGCTTAAATAAGTTTATTTTAATTTTTAACTAATTTTATTTTTGTTTTTATCTCATTTCATTTTTTTGTTTTTTGTTTTTACATTTTAGCTGTCCATCGCAGTGTTTAATTGTTAAACAGAGCGACAAACTAAAATGATAAACTTCATGTACCACGTATAAAAAACTAGAAAAAAAAACTATAAAAAGTAAAAAACCTTAATTAAATATAAATACATTAAAAGTTTTAAATACAATTTCAAATATTAAATATAATATAAAGTGTATTTTCTTGTTTCTGTTTTTTTTTTTTTTTTTTTTTGTATCAGATTATGTTTTTTTGGGGTTTTCTTGTTTTTAAATTTTATTATTTAATAATAACTTTAAAAATTAGATTTTTGTTGTTTAAAAAAAGAGCCTAGAGAGAGATAGAAAGAGAGAGAGAGAGTTCGGGGAGAAACTTTATCGGTATTTCTTAGTCGATTCGCGCGTACCGCGGCACTATATCGTTACTTATCCAGAAATTGCAGTTCGGGTAGTCTTCCTGGGAGAGCGGATCCTGTTCGACCTTCAGCACTCGCCGGCCTGGGTCATATTGAGGGATCTCCCCATGCGAGACGTAGTAGTAGAAAAGCTGCTGCATAGATGAGACATAGCGTCTTTGTTCGACGGTGTGCGGCTCGTAGCGACCCAAAATCGCTTGAACATCGACGTCGACCTTGGCGAGACCGTCAGGACCTTCACCTTGTGTTGCCACATAGAATGGAACATTGCGCTGAAGGCGGGCATTCGTGAGCATAGGACAGATTGTTCGAATGTCGGAGATCATTGCAACCAGACCCTGATAAGTAGCATTATACCGTCGAATGGCTTCATCTGTAAGATTCTTGGCGCCGATTTTGCTGTTTTCAATGAAGGTGCGTACTTCCTCTTCGGTCCAGTTGGTGTGACGGAGACGCAATTTATCGGTGTGGCTTTCGTGAGCAGTGGTTCCCATAATAAGTCTCGGTTTACCAGTTGTTTCCTCCTTCCAAACATCAGCTGGGTGCTGAAGAAGGATACTTCCATCCAGGACTAGCCATTCATGCCGGGTAGTGGTGTTTTCATCATTGCTGGGCAGGTCGACGGGGAAATGCAACCAAGTGTCTGGGGTAGCTTGCCATATTTCATTGGTGGAAGCCTCACGAAGACAATTTACCTCGGAGCACTGCATTTGATTCAAAAAGTCCTGATTGCGACGTTCGGATTCGTGGAGTCCACGACCAGGGAATACCGCTGAGCTAGACGATACCCAAGCCCGAGTGTACAAATGCTTCACTTTGCGCGATGTGACCAAGGCAGAGACCAAAGTAGCACCAGTTCGGTGGCCAAAGAGTGTCACCGACTTGGAATCACCTCCAAAGTGAGCAATGTTCAGCTTAATCCAATTCAGCGCTGCAACAATGTCAGTGAGAGCATAATTCCCCGAAGTTCTTGGATAAGCATCCTTGGTGAGGATATCCAAAGCCAGGAAACCAAAAACACCCAGTCGGAAGTTAGGTCTAACGAAAATGACATCATGTGAGCGAGCATACCGTGCTGAAGGTCTTAAAATTCCTGGCGATCCACCTGTGAACGAATCTGCACCAATAAGAACCACAACTGGCAATGGATTATCATAGCGAATATGTGGTGTAATGACATCCAAAGTCAGGCAATCTTCAACACCAATTATTGTTCCATTGCTAAGCATTTGAGAGCACACTTCTGTGGCGTTATGAGCTTTTAATGTTCCATTCCAGCAGTCATCGATGCCTTCGATTAATTGAGCCGGCTTGAAGCGATTCTCATCAATTGGTGGCAGAGCATATGGTATTCCTCGAAAAGCAAATGCACCATCTTCTTTCAATCCCTCAACCATGCCACATCCAGTAACAGCATCAATAAAACGTCCCTCACGGATTGGCGGTGATGTTTGTGCTTCTCTCGTTAGCACATAACCAATAATTGCGATCATAACAACTATAAGTAAGATGCCCAGTGCTATCAGTGCATCGTCGACAGAGCAACGGTATAAACGGATTCTATCGAAGCATGAGATTACTTCAACCTCTTCCTGGGATTTCTAAAATTAAAGATATTAAAATTAACTTTCTTCATCTCATTGCCTTATCACAAGCTTACCTCATTTGCGGACTTAATCTCCTGGCTGCCCTTCACTTTGTTGACATCATCATCCTTTTTTGTTGGAACTCTATCAACTGTATCCTGATCTTTCAATGAATCATCTAACGTTTCCATTGAAGCTAAGCCGGCTTTGGTGCCCGGTCCATTACCTAATTCTACATCATCGTCAGTCTTTTTCTTTGGAATCATATTGGCAATGGGGAGTTTGATTGCATTTAAGAGTCCGCGTTTTTGCGGTGGTCCGTTATCATCAGCTGCTTCAGCGGTTAAATCTGCAAAAAAGAGAGTGGATTTTATTAATTGTGAATGGAAGTATGATTAAGAAGAAAGATACAATAAAAAGTTGGGACATCGTCACTCAAGAATGACTGTGCAGTGCAACAGTCTTTCAACAACAATATTGGAACCCACTCTCGTTCTTATTGCACACATAGACGGAAAACCATCTATGATTAACGCTCAATCGTTGAAAGGAAATCACGCAAAACTAAAAAAAAAAAAAAAAAGTGAGTGTATCCGTACTTTTTGAAATGGCAGCGGTCGTAGAGTTCTGCGAAAGCACTCCCACCACGTGAATCAGACAGAACGCCATAGTAGCAAATTTCAGCTGTTTAACCACATGATCCTGTCCTCTATGTCAGATTTAAGAAATGAAATGGTGTTGCCTGCAAAGTATGACTAAATTGGTACCACTGGAGGTAACTAGGGAATTAACCTTCAAACGACTAGTATAACACCGAACAAAGTAGCTCTCAAACAAGTTTATTTATTTGTTATTTCACTGCCCCGAGGGATCAACTGTATCTTCCACTACATTTGACACAAAATTAACAACAACTCAAGGAAAATAAGGGAAATCTCACTCGAGGAATTCACCCACATCAAACAATGACTTTAAAATCTTCCATGCTGATTCAAATCAGGACAAACCCATAAAAAAAAAAAAAACTTACCACTCTTCGCTGTGTCATCGGCGGATGGTTTCGGTTTTCGCACAAAGAAACTTCTAATCCTCTCGCCCAGGCATGGCCGTTGTTTCTCATCCTTCTTTGTGGATTTTTCCTCTCCCGTTGGCGATGTCTCCTTGGGCTCTTTTTCCAATAGCTCACCCTCAGCTCCGTCACCATCACCACGTGGTTTTGTCTTCATAAAGAATCCTGGCATTTTTATGCCACCAATTGGAATTTTCTTTGGTTTTACTTCACGTCCCTCCTTTGTGACCGGATTAAGTTTTTCCACGGTATCAGTGGAATTCTTTGTGCCATCACCACCGCCACCACCTCCACCGGACGCCTCACTTGGGATGTTGATAATTTCCTCGCCGTTAGGGGTTTTCTTATCCTTTTCCGGTGTTGAACTTCTTCGCTTGGACGAATCATCTATGGCTGTTGTGACTGTAGTTTTATCATCTGATTTTCTGTCGAGCATTTTGTCTGTTTCCTTTGGTTCCTCAGTTTCTGGATGATGATCATGCGATTGTGGTTCTGTTGGGGGTATTTCTTTCTCTTCCAGTTCACCCATCGCCTGAATTCTATCTTCTATTTTCTTAGTTTTTTATTTTGTGTGTAGATTATGGAAGAAACTCTAGAAAGGAAAAAGAAAAAAACAAAATCGTTAGCGATGAAATAATATGGTTGAAGAGGACTTGTTTAAAAAGAAAATAAACCTTAATTGCTATAGGGATCTAGGATCTATCACTGTCACAGGATGAACTAGTTCTGCTTATCTGTCAGAGGAACGAAGACGTATTTATAGGGTGTGCGGGAACCATGCTATGGATTCTTCCTCTTGAGACTTTGTCAGGGTAATAAAAATAAAAATATCGTTAACGCCTTGGATGTATCTTAGTATGTGTGAGAGCAATAAAACTGCATATCAGGTAGAGAGGGTGTGGATTTGATAGTTTGTGCAAACATTTTTTTTTTTTCCTGGGAACTCCTAGGATTATGGAATTTGCATTAAGGGATTTTCAATTCGTTACCTTGACTATCCTCTTTTGAGCTGGTGGCACGTATCGCGGTAGTAAGAAATTTAATTGTTGGAAAGGCAAACGTGTTTAACAGGCGACTCTGGAATAAGATGACATGTTTTCAACACGTGCAGGAATTTTAGAGGGAAATTAAAGTTTCACTTGAAAAGGACACCGAAGGAATGTTCATAGGTCGAGAAATCGGTTGCAATCAATAAATTTAACGAGAATTTGATGGTAAACTTTGGAATCGTTTTATTCGTTTCGTAACAGACAGACTAACTATGTACTACACCACCGCAGGAATATCTTTTTGTTCCATCTATCTCAAGCAAGGCATCTAGTGGTGATGATCTTTTGGCAAAGGGTTCGAAAAGCCTTGCTAAAAAAAACTCAAATACGATCAAACTGTCAATGTTCATATGGGCTCCAGATTAGGGTAAGAAATTGGTTTCTTCATATAGAGGATGACGGCATTAGTCTTAACTTTTCGTTAGGCAACCGGTCTTGCTCTTATTAAACCTATTCAAAATCGTTCGAAAATGCATGGGTTTGAAAGCCCAAGTCGATAAGAACATGTCTGGTTACAGATCTCAATGAAAAAAAAAGGCGAAGACTCCCAACCTTTCGAGTTTTGCACTCAAGTGAGCATATTAACCCTTTGTTCCCGGAGGTGTCGCTTCAAATGACACGAATTTTCAAACTAATGCACAAAAAATCACTTGCAACGCACTGAAAATTACCCGGAAAAAATTTCAACCGTTGTAAAATGAATAACAGTTCGTAGAAATACACTTTGTTCTACCATGAAACCACTAGGAATATAGAGAAAAATAAGTTTAATAAATAAAGTGTGTGGTTTCACTGCGAAACCACTAGGAAGCAAAGGGTTAAAGAAGCATTGCCTCGGATTAAGTGATCGAATATGAAAAGTTCAAGCTACGGTCGCCGCCGCTGTTAACAAAACGCTAGAAAAGGTAAGCCTTTAGCTTGAGAACTAAGTTAAGATCGTTGTGTTATCATGTAAGTTGCTTGAAAGATGACTGTCACCATTCTGCGATCCGTGAACAATAATTTTAATGGAATCCACTCAATCCAACATAAAAAAGAGAGTGGCATTTAGAAACTTGACGCACAATGGTTGGAAAGGAAGCAAGATCTCTGGATATGAGCTGAAGACGGCACAGAACTCCAAACGCAATGGTAAGCAGGGGTTATTAAAGGAGTGACAGAACCGAAAATAACAACTATCGATTCCTAATTGGCGTGGCTGCTCTGTGAGTCCTCCAAAACGTTTTATAATTGTAGTGGACAACCGATTTCTGTCCAAAGCAATCACGTCATCGTTAAATCACAAAGGATATCGCCCGTTATACTCTTAATTTCCACTTAACACTACAACAAAGGCATTGTATCGCATTTAACTAATTTCAATTGTTTTTGGCCAGGACCTGGAAAATTTATGACACACAATTTGTACAGAAAAAAAAACCCCTGCACGCACTTGAAAACCAATTAAAATTACACTGTCCGTGGCGTCAAACGAAACCCAATCGTTAAAAGCAAATCTCCGCTAGACCCCTACATGCCTAATCTATTATCCTTTCTATGCCACAAAGCAAGAGTGAAACCCACTTGAGAATTAAATATTCATCTCAACTTGGAACATGAGAACATCAAAGATTCACCATCACCCAGGAGAACCAAAATCATCAGAAATCCTCACACACAAACGGGACCGGGAATGCAATGAACTCTCCACCCGCCAGCAGATCCATCTCTCTATGTAGATGAGAAATGAATTTCAAATGACTTCAGGGTTCGAATACACCCACACAGAATTGTATTTGTATGCTGCGATGTGTGTTGAAAGAATATTTATGTATGTAATTGCGTTTCGAACAAAAGGAGATTTAAATCTTCCATCTCTAGGTGGGCTTGGGCTCTCCTAATGATAGTTTAAACGGGAAAATAACGACGACGGGCTTTGTTCGTTCATTGTCATCAGGCGCCGCACGGTTCCGGCAAAAATGTATGCGAATGTGAATCTGTATTCTCATTGAGAATAGATTTCCTGTGCAATTAGTGCATGAAGCCCGTTGGATGTAACACAATGACACACATGGGTTTATTGCACACCTCTCGTCGGAACAATCAACAGAACATGAAATGGGAATAGAAGTCGAAGTAACAACAATTGCGTTGACGATAACGCAAAATGAGTTTCGCGGAATTTATTGTTGTTCCCGCCATCGAGTGTCGAGGTGGAACTACTTCTGTGAATAATCTAGCCGTAGCGGTGAGATGGTTTAATGATAAGGGAGAGAGTTCTGATGTGTCATGGATGAAATTAAGATGGAACAAAAGTGCTATGTTGACATTGATTTTGTAAAGCCAACAACTGTTAATTGTTGGGGGTAGGCTCTCTTCGCTTGCCTAACTTTCAACTTCGAAAACATTTTGTTTTTGACAAGTTGTTCGCTACAATGTCAACAGTGGCATACAAAAAAATATGCAGAAGTTCTTGGCAAAATGAGCAAAGGAAACGATCACTTCCTTACCCTTATAGCAAATCAATTATGTTAAAGCGTTTTCGACCCAGTATTTGCCAAATCTGTCGACAGGCCTGACACGCCGTAATAGTCTACCACCTGCGGTTGGCTTTGCTGATTGCAGCAAGAGCAGCATACCTTAATTTTGTCTTTCTGACAGACTTCTGAGGGTTGTGGCTTTTCTCTCGAACTTGTCAAACTTGCAGTTCCTTGGTATGTAGATGAATGTTGAATTGCTCCGCCATCCCCGCGAGAAACGAGCGGCAGTCTTGAACAGTCTTTGAAGTAAGTGAGCATGATACCAGGGACTTTATTGTCACTTGACTGTTCGTGAAAATGTTAATATCCTGAGCTTCAGTGGCGGCCATCTGTTGCTCGAACTGGCAGCTGCTGCGAAACATAACATCTAGCGCTGCGAAGGAAGTGGTTCTTAGGGCACTGCTTATGTATATGCATGCACATTTTTGCACGTTCCCTTAAAGATTGAGGGTAACAGTAGGTCCTCGGCCTCTAAGAAAATCCACATGCCATATTTTCTGATCAGGGGAAGGTCCATAGCCAATATGCCTGGTCAAAAATTATCGCACCGGTACTTATTGATTAGAATCTGAAAAACGGCTTAAGACGTTGCAAGGCAATCTGAAGACGAAGGTCTTTTTTGATCTACAATTGATTTAAGTTTTGTGTACTGATCGTGAAATCGCTTAGTGCGGTGCTTAAGAAAAAACAAATCTTAGGAAGCTAACCGTCCATAAGTGAAGTTGTATATGAAAGGACGTACTCAAACTCATGAACTGATCCAAAATTAGACTAGGTCAACGGCAATTTCCAGTTCAATTAATCTGAACAAAAAAAAAACCTCTAATGAAACAATCATCTGCTCGATAAATAAATGTTTGGAGCTCCTATGACTAATGGTTTATTAGTTGTTTACCAGGAAATAATTACCAATTCAACCAGCACGGGGATACTTCTAGAGAAACTTAAACATTTTCTATAAATCTGCGTCTGGGCACGTTTCTAAACCGATCGAAAACGGCACACTTTATTCCCATTTTCGAAGCACTTGCCTCGAGAGCATTTTTCTCATGTGAGTTTATTGCTCTCGTAAACGCAAGACAAGGGTGCATTAAGTGCGCAATTATTCAAAACTTTGTTTGTCCTAGATTCAGATATTATAGATACAAAACACGCAGAGTTAGGAATCGTTTCACCACATGGGAGCTTAACATAGATATCTTGATAGCTTTACGGTTATACGTTGCATTTAAATAAATTGCTTCTTTGTTTTACCAAAACGCACTATCTGACTGAATTAATCTTTATAAAAATAAGAGAAAAACAATGGATAAGGGTGCATTAAGGGTTGTTCCGGGGTTATTTCCTATAAAAAATAAAGAAAGCGCCACTGTCCACCAGTGTCCTTTCGCTTTGGTCAAGATATTCATGCCACTTCTTCGTTACATGTTTCTTTTAAAAGTGTGTTTCATTAATTCCCTCGAAGTAGTTTTATTCATCCCCTACCCGGTGAGGGTGGGAATTTGTTTCCACTTTTTTTTTTCGATTTAACTACCCTCGCGACATGAAATTCCATTTTAATTGAGCTCAAGTGATAAAAATCAACCAAAATGTGAATTTTAAGGGTTGAAATTGAGATACACCCCATCCACTCATCAAGTCAGAAACATTTTGTTTCGGTTGAAATCCTGTACAGGTTTCAAGTATTCCTTGCTGACTCTCATGTCCCCAGGTCAATGTACTGATGAGAGGAGGTTCTATGTTCGTTTAAAAGCCTTCTTAAGTTGGTAAAGATATACTCTGTGGACAAATTGCTTCGGTTGACAGTGACAGATCGATAAATATTGTGTGTGTGTGTGTGTGTGTGTTGACGGTGAGGTGTTTTCGTGTCGGAAATGTAATTAGGATTTGGTACCACCCTCCCGTCTTTATTGGAAGTTGCGGTTGTCTATTGCATCTGTTTTTATTAATTGGTTTGACCACAGACCGACAAGTTAACCGACCATGCGACCCTTACTGCAAACCAGCTGCATACTACATGATAGACGACGAAAGCGCACAGAAATTGCTTGTACGGACTAATTTTAATTTGTTTTCCTATAGGGTTCTCCTCATCGTCTCCTTTAGTGCGTTATGGGAGTTATTTTTAGAAAAATTATTGTTCCCGAGTTATTAATTGGAATATGTAGGGCAGATGAACAACTTTTTATTGGTGTGCATGCAATGTGCTTCCTTCTTCGGGTGCATGCATGCATAGTTGTAGATGCACGAGAAGAGAAGACGAAACAGATTGCATTTAGAGCAGCGAATTGAAGGCTTCAATTAGAAAAGGTCAAACGAGCCGGAATATGTTAGTTTCCAAACATGCGATGAAGTCTTGGAATTCATTTAGGTGGCGATGAGACATTTTGCAACAAGGGAAACGTTTGGCTTCGTTCGGTGATGATTAGATTACTATTGAATTAAAAATGAAAAAAAGGTTAGCGGATCACAATAGTGTAAGACAATTTTAACCTTAGAAGCACCCAGTGGAATGAGAAAAGGATTGACCTTTGCCTGGCTAGTCCATCAGCTTGTTTATTTCTCCTTATACAATTGGGACTAGATATTTAGTGCAGATTGACCTTGAACCGTCAGTCCAACCGAGTATGTTCATTGTTGCACTGTGTTGCCAATTTGAAGGACACAGTTCCCGAACCCTAGTGGGTGTCTAATGGTCCGGCCTCGCGGATTACCAGCTACTTCACCAGAAAGACTTTGGATGCATTTTAAAGGCGTCAAGATTTAGATACATTTGATGCTTCACAGAAAATGTTTGCGCAGTCCATCTTTACACCGTCGGTAAAGATAGCTGTACCTTTAAGTACGAGTCCTTCGACAGGTCTTTATGCTTCCATTTCTGAACAGAAACCTTACGATAAAAATATTTTCTGAAATTAAGTTTGGATGTGGTGTAGTCTGTCATGAATTTTAGGACCCTAGGTAGGGAATTCAGAATGTTGATATGCACATAAGGTTTAGCAAACCAGCACCTAGATTCTCTGAATCTGCGTAGGATTAGGTAAGGCGCCCAAGTCGGACAAGACCACATGCCACTTGTAGCGCCTAATCTCCTATTCTTTGAGGTCAACATTAAATTTCCTTTGGAGAAGAAAATTGTTACACCCAAGTGTCTATCCTCTTCGATCGACTAGAACTAGAGATTCTGAAAGTTATCACCCAGTGAACAAAGAGCGAATCTATAAGGCCGACAGTTCCAGTAAAGTGCCTGTGGATATTTTTAAATCTGGAGATGTTGGCACGTGCTTTAGTATGATTGAGAAATATCAATGTCACAGCTATTGAGGGATAGAACTATCGAACCAGATCAATGGTGGTGGCTTTACAAAATGATGATCCCTAGAAAACTTATCCAGATATGTACCTGATGTACACACTACAAGAAGAAGTGATGTCACTTGAGTTGATAGCTTGCGAAAATTGTATGTCTGTATGCCAATTTGTGAGACAGGCTCATTAATGACTAGCTTTGGCCAAAAATGTTTAAAAATTCCACTCGTTCCTGGTAATACAGAACAAGGTACTTGTGACAATCCCTTGAAAAGATTTAAATACCTTGCCCGACTTTCTCTAAAGCCTTTGCTTTCCTAATTTAGTAAAATACCATGAGCACATATGTATTTCCGCCTTAAAAATTGTCCCGCTTTTGTCTACCATTAAATTCTTCTCTTTCCAAAGTAGGACGTGCCCCAGATGCGAGAGAAAAGACGTCCATTAACTTAATTTACCCAAACAGACCCACACACACTGTTGACCATTTTATGCGTGTCGTGAATGTGCATGTAAAACTACCGAGTAAAATTCCAAACTAACACACATTTTTCAAGTCACCCCTCCACTGTAATCCTAGCTTGGGGCAAGTCTCGACGAGGAGATTTTACTTGTTCACAATGTGGCTGGAGTATGCTTTGGTCGATGATAGCTCTGGAACAGTGGTGATGACATAAAATGTAATATGAACAAGGAGAAATGAAATTTTAATCGGATCATGAAATGAAGTTTACTTTGAGAGGTTTCCTCTGTTATCCAAGTGTCTTCAGAGGGATCTTAGTGAAATCAATAACTTAACCAAGCGCAAATGCCAAAGGAAAAGAACAGAGGCAGCAAACTAGCAGACGACAGCATAGTGAAGAAATAAGGAAAGAGAGGTTAACGTTCACCAGGTCACAGAATCAAGTATCTATCCGCTATGCACAGTGTTTGCTCGTTGTCTAAGTTTGTACCGTCGAAAGGTGAAGAGAGGCCACATTGTGCATTACAATTCCTTATTCTTGTCCTCCAACGAGAAATTGCCAGAGTCGTAGTCATGGTAGTCATCATTCCTATTCCCTCACAGTTATACTCCATTCTCTTGAAGTGCACTATGAAATGGTAGGTTGTTCACTCCCGAATTGGATTATGGACTCGAAGCTACAAGGATGAGGGGGGATAGTTGGACTTGCAAGTCACACAGCTGTGTACTGCAGTGGTAGTGCACGAAGATATAATTGGAAGCAATAGATAGTGAGCACTAGCACTAGAACTCTTTTCCACCACCATCATACTCCACCCGATGACGACGACGACGACGAGCGATAAATGGAGAACGAAAGAACGTGCACTTCGTTTCGACGTTGAAGTTATTATTTGAAATTATTATGGCGCAGGCATGAGGTTACATCCAGATGCATATGCCACATTCGTGCCTCCCGTCGTTAGATTTAGTGCCTCGATAGAAAAGCACACAGTAAAATCTACCATGGAACTGGTAGAATCCAGGATGAATGGTGGAGAGTGTGATTGGTCATATGTTGCAGGTGCTTTGACCGAGAGGAAGCGGGCCCTTTTTGCACTCCATTGTACAATTGACGCCCGTGATGAAAGTTGGCACTCAAACCTAGAGAAAGAGGGAAATGAATGTGGCACGTGATTTGCCATTATCACGAAGTTTTTGTTCCAGCTCTATTCAGTGTTCCACCATTAAATGAGTCTTTTAGGAGAACCGGAGGAGAACGAGAGCCGAAAGAGACGAAGGGGGAAAGTAGCAATTTCATGTTCAATCTAAACTAATTGGTGAAAGTTTCTATAGTTTATCGTTCAGTAGACATTCCTTTTCCTGGAAAATTGAGAGCTAATTGGTTAAGTGCTTTAGAATCAGCAAGGTGGGAGTGATGCAAATGGCTGCTGATGTCATAAAAGTTTTGACAGCTCAATAAAGGAACGACATATTAACTTAAAAAAGACGAAGCATGCAAATGGCATCGTAACTGGGCCTTAAACGACAAGCCTGTTTTATCTTCAGCTCCAGTGTTGCAAGCCTTGTCGGTTGAAATCCCTTTCTACTTCATTTGCGGTTTTTTTCTACTTCGAGTAAAACTATGATTTAGCTTTTTCAATTAATAGGACGTTCCGGGCAGGTCAGAACAATTCTGAAAATAGAACCGCCCTGCTTCTCTAGAATCGATAAAATGTCGCCCTGATACTGAAGCCTGAAGAATGGAAAATAACAGGTGGAATAATATCCACGCTTGTCTTTTGTCGAGACAGATCTGGCTTAACCTGGATCTGAAGGGAATGGAATGAAATGTCCTCGCAGAGCATTTCCATTAAAATGGTTGCCCCCTGCAACTATTTCTGCAGAAGCTATAGAGACATGGAAGAGAACGAAACAATAACCCAACTTTTATGCACCTGACCTGCCCTACCAAGGCTGAGAAGGAAAACCCTCGGCAAGTACTTCTATGAAGATCTCAGCAACCTAGGGTCTAAATGGTTCTGCACAGAGTGTGGAGAAGGGTCTGCACCGGCACAGCCACCCATAGTATCTTCCTTGAGAAAGAAAGTAAATCCATCATGCAAGGTTCCTTGTGCTGGTAACCCAGTACTCTACGTAGTTTCACAATAGACCCACATGCTGGTCTAAACGTGTTCGTGAATAAGCGGTCGCAGCCACCTAATCTATGTCAAAATCTCAACCAAAGACAATTCTTAGATTTCCCTGTAAACGCGGAGTTCTTCCACATCTATCTTAGGATACAAACAATAAGTCAGGGCAGCCTCTCTGTCTTACCCAAATTTCACTTTTAAATTGCTTATAACTAGGTTTTTGACTTGTGCTAGATCGCCAAGATTGTCAAAAAATAAGAAGTCACCGAGATGGTTCCGTCTTTTTAAAGAGACCGCTGAACAGGTACAGAGGAGATGGAGAATTTTTTCTTCCTCTTCTGTGTCCCTCCAGCTGCTGCCGAAATCATTAGTGGGGAGGCCCAGCCGAGTAACATGTCCTGTGATGACACCTATAGTGATTCTAAGAAGTATTCTATTTATTGGCCAAATTAGTCTCCTAGTTTGGCGGGTAATACCATTTGACTTGATTGGTTTTGCTGAGTGCATCTTGTTTTAATTTAAGTTTGCATGTGGCTAGTGGTATTTTGAGATTCTCCTTATTTTGGCGAGTTCATCGACCTTACAGTTCCCAGGAATGTCTCTGTGTCCCGGTACCCAGTAGAGAAATATGTTGAATTGCTCTGCCATCTCCACAAGAGACGAGCGTCAATCACAGGCTATGTAGCCATTAATCCAAAACCATACTGTTTTCTTTTTATTCCAGTAGAAGACTCTAAACTAGCATAGCCGGACCCGACAAGCTGTAAGTAGGTACAAACTTAAAAATTCCATATGATATGAGTAGATGTTGAACTAGACTTTTCCCGCTCAATTATAAACTATGACTGACTGCCTATGGCTAGCTATTGCTTAAGGCCAAATGGAAAAACATCCGCGTTCCAAACAGAAATGATTATTATTCATGCCTCCAACAAAATATCTCTCAAAACAACTTCCATCTCATCTGCATATCTACCTTAATATTTGTTTATTTCTGTTGTGAAATATGAAATTACCACATTTAATTGTTTATCCAAACTCTCCCTCCAAGAACTTCTGTTGAAAGAAACTTCCCATCTGCTTCCTTTCAATTCGGTATTCTTGGTAAATCCCTTCATAATTACGCAACACATTCTCTTTTCATTCTTGTGTTAACCCTTTGGATTTACGCAATAAATTTGTTCGCCCCATTTCCTTGAATCTAAACAAAAAAAAGGGAAGAGAGAACCGGATTTTCTTTTTCCCAAAAAGGAGTCATAAAATCCAAATCTAAAATCTAAACACAACACAAGGAGACAAGAGAGGAGAGAAATTTGTTTACCTTAATTTCCAAAGACAATTCAATAGATAGATGGAGTGTATCTCATTAAAGGTATAGACAGATAACTTAGTCATATTGCAACGGATGTATACAAGAAGCCATCTCCTTCTCCATTCTTGTGTGGGTCAAGTGTGTAATCTATCTTTTCTAATTTCAACTTCAACCTTCGCGGATGTATAGATAAATACATGATTTGTCTTTCTGTGGTGAAAAGTTTAACCAAATAAACAAAAATGAAAAATTGATATATTTAATGACGTGTGGAAAAAGGATGTTATCAGAGTGTAAAGTTGACTCCGTGTATCGGAGACCTCCTTCGTAGGGTAATGATATTCTCCTGTTTATTTAGGCACTTCAACGGAATCACACAAAGTGAAAACTGTCGGATCAAGTGGTGTGTCGTTCATTTTGTTTACACAAGGACATTGTTAACGTACAAGATGTGTATAATCACACAACCCTTACCAAAGGTTCAATCTTTCATCACTAGCGTCAGTCGTTTATTTTTAACGCAACGCGATAAGGTGGTTTTTTTTTTGTTTACCTATTTTTCTATTTTTCGAGGATCTATTGGTTGATAGAACTT
This sequence comes from Criorhina ranunculi, assembly GCA_951813785.1. NCBI lineage: Eukaryota > Metazoa > Arthropoda > Insecta > Diptera > Syrphidae > Criorhina > Criorhina ranunculi. The sequence continues at coordinate 40,166,069 of OX638382.1, forward strand.
TCTATAATTATGTTTGTCAAAGGGAAGTAACAATTCACGGTCATAGGAGCGATACAATTGGCAGCCCTGTTGGAATCAATTGGGCGGCACGACAGCACATCAATTGATGGAATTGAGTCGTGCACTATGCAAACACTTTATAGTCACATTAGTGTCATCGAATCCGACGCTCGACGGGAGTTATACTTGTCGGTGTCATTGAGTGTGCATTTGATGGGACTCTCCAAAAATGAAAAAAAAAACAAGGGATCGCAACCAGATCGTTATTTAAGTATTAGAAGAGGGGGAGGAAAGAGTTTAGTTGTATGACTCCAGTCGATTGTGTGGGTAATTTAGAAGCGTGGGCACATGCATACAATCCTACATTGACAAGTTTTTTTTGGGAAGAGATTAAGGAAGTGGTAATTCGAAGAATTTTTTTTGAAAGTGATGTGTCACTAACTCACTGAAGTGTTAGATTTATTTTTATAAACATTCTAAATCGATACTGGAAACCTAATTTTTTCTGTTTATGTGATAGAGTTTATATACAAGAGCCTGAGAAGTGTACAACAACTTAGAAGGGAAGTATTTTAACATATCCTGTTGAAAAGATATGAGAGAAGGCTGCATCATGCGAAATGCAGTCACTTCTTCAACCTACCTACCTACCTACCTATCAGTCTTATATGACATTGATGTGCCTTAACTTTGCTATGTATATCAACTTAGTTTCATTACCTCGGCCTTTTCGACTGTACAACTTTTCTCCAAGGTCTGTTTGACTTTGGAAAAGTACCGACGAACGCTTGGCATTCGCCTTTTTATGTTCAATGGCTTCACCCAGTTTTCTTATGTCAAATTGCTGACAAGCACGATTAAATGGTACGACAAAGTAAACACACCACAAGCAAGATTTCCCCTAAAATTCCTTATTTTTCTTGAATGATTCACCTTTAAGGTTAAGAAAATGTAGATAGGCCAAGTTGTCAAGAGCTCTGTATGCCATATAGTTATCAGAGTCGTTGTTATCAACTACATTAGGACACTTGTCTTTTTTTAGATGAGATTAGGTAATTGAGGTGTTCCATAGTTCCTTATCACTGTGGCCGCAAATGGACCTATTGTGATGTTCTCTTAATTAGAGCTCCTCCGTGATGCCGAAGTGCGTGATGAAGCCGGCGATGTCTTTGGGTGATCTGGTGGTTACCTATATCTTCCGCCTCGAGGTAGTGTTTCCCTAGAAAACGATGACGTGTTCTTATGAGGCAGTAACAGTGACAAAGTATGTGTTCTGCTGTTTCTTCGTCCTCGTGGCGTGGGTTATATTTGAATGAATGAGTCTGGAATTAGATTCATCTTGTGATGAGCATATAGGCATTCACTATTGCTTCCTTCTTTATGAGAAGGTGAAGATGTAGGAGATTTAGTATAGTTTCTAATGCTGCGGTTGGAGCTGTTCTCATCGCCTCTGTTGTACACACACAGGCTAGTCTCTGTAGTTTGTTGAGCTTGGTCTGTGCGGTCTTTTGTTTGGTCTTTTCCCACCAGACCGGTAAGGATAGGTCTGACGACTGTGTATAGCCATAGCGTCATTTTGGAGTTAAGGCCCCAATTCTTTTCTAGGAGACATTTGCTGGTCCATAGTGAAATCCTGGCTTTGTCTATGACCTTTTTGAGTCTAGAGTTACCCCTAGGTATTTAACTTCCCTTGAGAATTCTATTGCTTCACCGAAGAGTGTTGGTTTTCTTAGTTTTTCCAGTTTTCTCCTCTTGGTGAAGGCAATTATGGTGCTTTTCTTCGGGTTGATGTTGAGCCCTACATTCATGCACCATCTGGTCACAAGATTTAATGCCCTCTGGAGGCGATCCGAGATTGTTTCTTCGAATTTACCTCTGATTAGGATTGCTATATCGTCTGCGTATCCTTGGACATAGAAACCTTCATTGCTTAGAATAACTAGCAGCTCTATTACCACGATGGACCACAAGAGGGGGGAAAGAACACCTCCTTGGGGGGCAACCTTTCGCAGCTGTGATGCTGAGTTTTGCGCTACCTAGTGCTATTTTTATTTTCCTAGCTTCTAGCATGCTTTTGATCCATCTACAGGTTGTCATCTACTCCTGCATTTTGGATCCATCTAAATATCTGGGAGTGCTCTGTGTTGTCGAAGGCACCTTCTATATCCAGGAAGCAACCCACCGCAATCTCTTTTTCTCTGAGCGATGTTATAATTTTTGAAGTGAGATTTTACAGCGCATGGGTAGTTGATTTCCCTGGTTGGTAGGCATATTGATTTTTATGAAGGGGATTAAGATGCAGGGGCCCTTTCCATTTGTCTTAATATGGGCTTAAATTTCAATTCACACTACCAACCCAGAAGGCTCAGTGGAAGCAAAATCACAAACATTTGCAGGCACAACCGACTTAATGATCTCAAAAAGTTCAAGCTTAGGTTTATCATATGTAGATATATGACTTCAATACTCTAAAGAGAAAAAACAGCGACAGTACAAATCGCTTTAAAAAAAAAAAAAAAAAGTGAAGACAGAGAAGCCTGAATCGAAGAAGTAAATTCTTTTTTAGAGCGCCGCCGATTAAAGAATTAGGAAGTGACGACAAATCTTTTCGTCCCTTTAGTTCATTATTCCATCAACAAAAGATGTAAGATCTTTTCCTAAGAAAGAAAAATACAATGGAGTTCCGCAAGATTCAGCTATTAGACCGGCTCTCTTAATTTTGGTTTACATTTTTAAATTTCTATAAAAATTTAACCAGAATAACAAATTTATTTATATCGGGTTCCCTATCCGTAAAACATTGCAGCCTTCCATCCTCTTTGATATCTAGTGCTCTACCTCCAAATCTCCAGACTAAACCTTTTGTCATTCAAGGTTATTCATTATAACCGAGGTTGGGTGTTTCCTGTCGTCTCGAAACTAAGTGCGGGTGTTCAAAGATGCTCTTGGCTAGAACGTTGTTGATCACATTCGCTCGATGAAGCCAAGCCAATGTAGTCGACGTGATTATCTCAGAAATCTGCGCCATTCTACTAGGGTCGATATGCCGGGTCCGAAGCGACACTGGTATGTGCCGATTAGTGTGCTGTAGAAAGGCTTGAGCCGTTCACATAATGTGGGACATGCTTTGGTAATTCCTGCTTTTTCTAAGGTGGCTGATAGATAGATCAGTCATCAGACAAGCTTCCGTCAACCCATACTTGGTTGACAACTTGATGCATGCACCCTGCCAAGACATCACCTTTTACAAATCATCAGAACCAGCTGCGCTAACCTTTTTCAAACTGAGAGGGGGTACATTTGAGAGTTCCAAAGACCAGTATAATTACACGGCTTCCACCAACACCACACATTGAATAAACTTGCATAGCTAATTCTAATCCAAGACCTAATGTTTAATTACAAAACTCACAACACCTGCACATATGGTAGAAGCCTTTCTAAAGACCGTTTTCTCTAACCTCCCCAAGAGACCATGCTTTGATCGAATTTCATTAATTTCACAGCCGCAGACACAGCCTTAGGGGAAAAAAAGAGAAATTTCAACTTGACATTGAAATGACACAAGCTTCCGGTTGAGTATTCCCTTCGCTAATGAATATTCATTTCATTAATTTACCTACAACCACTGTGTACGATCAGAGAGATACAGATACTCCAAACAACAACACAAAACGAGGGAGTAAAAGTCCTTTCGCATTTAATATGCAAAGCGTTGTGTGCGTTACGTCACGTCTGCTATAAATGTCACCCGCACGTCTTTGGCCAGCAAACCCTCACATTGTCGACACATTTGATTCATCATTCGTTTCGCCGCCATTGATCCAACTGTCGAACTATGGACTGACTCACGTAATCGGATAGGACGATCGGAAGATCCTTACACCACCCTCCTTCTCTCGCGCCGCACATGCTTTGAATATAAATTCGAACATTGATAGCGCATCTGTTCGATTGAATTCAATTTAATTCACTTGTATGTGCGCACCCGCTGGCAATTGTTTGTACATTTAGGGCAAGCATGCATAAATGCTTCTCTTTTTGATTCTCAATTAATTAGATGACTAATTTTTGAATTATTATGGGGGTCGAGTCCATTCGTTTACGTTTATCAGCTTAAGCTAATTTTTCACACGTCCGTTGGGGTCTTTTATACTCCAATTTGCATCGAACAATGCACCAGGCTACGGAGACCGAGGAACAAACGGGGGTATATGGAGGTCGGGGTGGGACTACTGATTCATTCTTAGCGAGTCACAATGAAAAGTGTAAATGTCTCATAATTTGATAACACACGAACAATGACACCCTATTGAGACTTTAAGAAGAGGATACAACGAGCATGGACACAAAAAAAAATTGAATTGCAGTCAGTCAGAGTGGCAAAGTGATAAAGGGGGAAGAACAAGGTGTCTGGGGAATTACTTGAAGCATTCATACGCATATGCCTTTGAAATAAATATTCTATACACGTTCACAATTAGAAGAATGTCGGCTTTGGACTATATCTATAGAAGCTAAAAGAAGCTTTACTTCTCACTGAAGTATGACTTTGTCCACTTTGAAGGCTAAGAAAGTTTGAGAAAGCTGTTCGATTAAGGCATTCAATCTATACTCAAGCCCGTACAAACAGGTTTCAGCTCGTAATCTTCCTGTATCGACCACATCGACACCCTGCTGTTCATCGATTTTGAGAAAAGTGTTCGACAATGAATTTATTCGGGGGTTGCCTTGCGCAGAAGAGTGTCACAGATGAAGGCTATCAGAGGAATTCAAGATCCAAAGTGGGGTTCCACAAGGTTGCATTCTGGGGCCAATAATGTGCTGACTATCGATGAGAAACGTAAGAATTCCATGCACTCTTACATCTCAGCTCATTGATGTATGAGTGAAGACGTGCTTGCTGTCACATAACATTCTGGACCTCTATCGAATGACAACACTTGTTGAGACTCTGAATAAGCCCGTTTAGACTTTTCTCGGTAACCTTAGGCGATTTTACGAACTAGGTTAATACTGGTCCCTACCTGATTTGTGAAATCTGTCTGTAATATGCGATTGCTAAGCCTTAAAAACATAGGCTATGTATGTGATTCCAAAAGGCTTCGCGTTCGTCCAGGATGACCGACAATCATCATGTACTGTGCGATTAGCATTGTGGTATGCCGTCGAAATACAAACCAGCAGCTCCCTCCTCACGTAAAATACCCATGGATTGACGGAAACGAAAGATCCAATGTTTCCATAGGTAACTTAAGTTTAAGTTAGCCGTTCAAGTAGAAACAAGTTCCTTGAATAATAAGAGAAGTCTTGACCGTAACAAGCTATTATGAGCCAAGTCTCTTATGTATTAGCTACTTAGATTGATTGGAAGGTTAACTGTGGATGTTGGTAGTAAGCAATCTGCCAAGCTATCCCGCCTAGAGAAGTTAATTTCAAAAGTAAATACATATGTACATTGTTTTATTCTGCACATCTCTACCTTCTCTGCTACTTCTATAATTCTCATCCTTTTCTTTGGGTTTTTCAAACAAAACAAAAAAAAACTTTTCGTCTACCTCTTCCTCTCTGTGTGGCAAGGCAAGTAAGCAAAAAAGCAGATGTTTCTCAAAATCTGCGCACAATTCTCGTCGGTCCATTCAAACCGAAGTACAAAAGGGGCGAACGACATATGAACCGAAAGAATGGGAAAAATAAATGAAATATTACCTCTCCCTCCATTCTACTTCTTTCTTGTTTCCTTGTGTCACAATCGGGAACTATGAGGACGTTTTGTGTCCTTTGAGGGATACACTGTTTGCAATATTTTTTTTTTTTTTGTTATGCTGTTGGCCTCCATAGGGAATGAATGCATCCAGCTCTGGCTAAAAGTCCTGGGTGCGAAATGGCAAGGGGAAAGTACACTCCCAATTTACTGCGGAAATTATAACCGAATGCGGATGATTCCCAGGACAGCAGCAGAGCGCATTGCATGAAAATCAGAATTTTTAATGCACGCTGCTGCCGTTGCTGCCGGTTCGGATGGACTTTCTCAACATCTGTCGACGGAATGTTATGCACGCGGGATTTTTTTTTGTTTTTGTCCGTCCTGCTTGGTTTCATTTGGATCTAAGTTAGGATATCCCTTCCTTTGGGATATATGGCGTACGTGGAACAGCAAATGCACACGTGTTTGATGTTCGCAAAAGCAAATATCATGAGTCAACACATCACACTGAGATTCGGTTGTATAGATGGATCAGTTTATGGATGCAATTGCATTTACAACGTTGAAATTGGATTTTAATGTGGGCGCACTGAGTGAATCCTTTCAATGAGCGTGTCTCGTCTCCACTGGTGGTATTTGATGGAAGACGGCCCGCGGTTTTTATGATGCTTTTAGGACAAACCATTCCGTGCTCCTCTCGATGATGGATAGCAAATTGCTTAGCAAATAGCTTTAACAGATACAATTTATTGTCTTCTAATGGATATTTGTCGATAGGCGTTGTCAATCAAGCAAATATGCCTTATAGTGGCTGCGCAAACTATTGGAAACAGTTCATTGATGATTGATCTTTTAAAGGAAGGCTGAGATCATCGCATATTTTTCAACGATTTAAGGTGTATGAATTTCAACTCTGACAAAGAAAGTTTGAGAAGTAAATGTGGATACCAAATGTGCATAGCAAGAACTAACCTACGAGTGTTTAGCTCCAACTGCTGCATGCATCATTGTATGTAAGAAAAGGAGTTTAAGAGCAAGATTACGTTGTAAACTATAAAAAGCACAACGCAGTCTTTCCTTAATTAAAAACCTTTCTTATAACCCGAACTTCAAAGAGGTTAACTGCAAATGGCATTCCAGTGAAGATCCGATTAAGACTGATTCTAGGGAATATCTGCTAATTTGGTCCAGCAAAACAACTCGATTTCAGACTCCTGACACTGGAAGAACAACAGGAAGGAAATCTGAACGATTTTGTCCGACTCCTTCCTACCCGAGATAATGGCAATCAAAGAGCCCTTATCGGGACTCAGGTATAATGTGTTATCTACATGGGATATTACCATTTTTACTGGCAGAAAGCCGCTTTTAAATCCCTGGAATCTGTAACCTTCAACTCAAAAACTACTCTTAGTTTCCGCTTCTCTTAACGAGTTGGTTAAACAATTCAAAATTCACCTAATCGGGGCTAATGGACATTCCAGGGAACTGTATGGCCAATGAACTTGCCAAGCAAGGCACACAACATAACGATTCCACTGGAAAAGGGGAATCTTAATATGCATCTCGCCACTTGCAAGCTGCTTATCAAAATAAACGTGATCAGCATCAGCAACCGCAGGTGGACCGATGGATCCACCTGTCTCATCACCAAACTGATTTGACTTATCAGACAAAATACACCTATAAAGCCCTCTCAGCTCGAAGAAGATCATACTTAGGAGTCAGCTTCTTCCACAATCTTCATGAAGTTGCTGACACCAAGCATAGATATCCTCAAGCGCTTCATAGCAAGCTCCGGGTAGGTTAGGCCGGAGTGGCAGGTTGCAAATTTCAATCTTCCTTAGACCAGATAAGATCATTTGTGTTATGACATGAATGTGTACTTCAACTCGAAATACTACTTGCAGAACCAGCCTGAACTTGCTATGAAGCACTGGAGGCTGCCTATGCTGATGTCATCCAGTTCGTTTAGTCTGTAAAAGAAGCTGGCTCCTATGTTCTTCTTCGAGCTGAAAAGGCCGGACAAGTGCAGAAAAGGTGGAGAATTGTCTCCTCCTCCTCCTCGTACATGTAACTTCTGCAAAATTCAGTGTAAAGGAGGCCCAGCTTATTGGCCGATGGTGCAGTGTCCCGCATTTCATTCATTTCTGAAAATAGACGAAATTGCGGATCGAAATCTCGGACATAAAGTGGGCTTGGACGCAAATCCCCTTATTCCACCCCGATGGCGATGGCATCCAAACTCTGACTTGACAAAACTCAGATTGTGTAAAGAAGAGTAACATATCCTGAACGCGGTGTACCATCAAGCTAGAAAAGAAAGGGTGACCATAAACCCACAGATGTTAAAGCCATTAAAAACCCGGAAAAGAACACTTTCCCCTGAAGCTAATAGCACACCTAAGTCCACAAAAACGCACGTGTTCCATGTTCTCTTTCACCGAGTGAGCTAAAAAGGATCCCTGCCTGTGCGCACCACTTCAAATCCAATTATCCTCGCCACTTAATTAACCACTAAAACCGCAAATAACACATAATTTAATATTGAAATCAAATCCGCGCGCATCTGTGGACGCTTAACCGCACAGTTTATGAGATGCAAACTTCTCTGAAGTCTTGTTTACCATGGTTACGTTGTTGGACAGATTTAGCTCCGACGCGGACGACATAATTGAGTGGCCACAACAGGTCCTCTTACTTTCTTTTTTTTTCGTCTTGAAAATGCCAGTCAATGGGGCTGTGATGTGATGGTTGGCGTCGTCATCGTCGCCGACACTGGTGAGAGACTTGTTTATAGGGGCATTGCAACAAAAGAACTACCACCAACAACAACAGCGATGATATTATCAAAAGGCCTACTGGTTTAACGGCCATTTAACGAGAGGCAATAAATTATTTTGTTAAACTTTAAACGGTAGCACAGCCGGGTTAGATATAAGAAGGGTGGTACCCTTGATTATCTTTTTTTTTTGGAAAATAGATGCGTCTGGTCTGTATTGATCATGAACATAATCATCACGAGATGGTGGTTCTAAAGGCAGCTGAGATTACAGTTCGTTGTGATCATAATTTTAAGCAGACTACTGCCAAGCCGACGTGATTTTCATTTGTTTGGACATTAAAATGTGATTAGAGGGCAATTATAATGTGAGTCCGTCTCTCTCTCTCTCACTCGGTCTCGGTCTCTTCGTCTTGCATACTGATCATGGCTTAACAAGTGAGTGGGTTTGTGAAACGCTTGGTAGGTGGTCCGCGGATGATGACGTCGATGAAACATTTCGTGTAAGAAAAAAACTGGAAATGATTTGCAATTGCTGATGCTTTGCACAAAAGTGTTTGACAAGTGATTTGTCTGGTCATCTGGTAAGATGTTAGCTAATTTATTGGAAAATTACAAAAACCAGTTCTTGAGATTCTTTTGAAGAGATTTACTAGATTTTCTAGCTCAATTAAGTATTTTATCACGTACCAAGAGGAGAATAAGAATCCAAACACTTGTGTAGAATCATTAATGTGAAAAGGAAAGAGAACTGGTCCTAGAATGGTTTCTTGTGGTAATCCAAGTCATTATACACAATTGAGATGAATGGTGATTAGTTTCAAATCACTTTAATCTTTCGTTGTACAATTTAATGACAAAGCCATTTGAAAGCAACTAAACTAGTCTGAATCCTAGGTTTGGAGTTGCAAATCTATGGATTTTCTCAGCCTCCGATCAATTTAGGTGCAATAAGTTTGGTTTAACGCGTCAAAAATCTCAAGACTGAGCCTAACCAAGAACAAGCTGAATTCATTCATTATAAGGAAACGAAAGGTTTGCGGTTCTAGTTGGCGTCGGCGCCTTTTCGGAAAACCTCAACATTCACCACTTCTTTCAGTCCCCTAAGACACTGTTTTTGGTTGTAGCATAAGTCAGATCGCCACAGAACTAGAAATTAACCCAGTATGAAACATATCGTTCCTTTGTCGGAAAAACACGCGGGAAAGGTGTTGACCAAGTTCAAAACAGTGTAATCGTTGTTGACATTGGTGCGTAGATGTTTTGACTAACATTTGGACGTGTGCCTAGCGATTAGAGAGGCCTACAAGATACTTAATTCCACAACCAAAAACAACATACATAGGTAGGTATCTTTATTGACATCCAGGCTGACATCAAAGCGCTCCATTCATACACCACCTCCTCTAAATTAATAGAACAGTGTAAGGAAATAATTATCCAAGTAAGCACTTGGTTTAATGTCACTCTTCTCCAGTTTTCCAGTTATAGAGACATAGAGAGGAATGAGAGAGTCGACAAGAGCACTTTCTTAGCCTAGGAAACTGTGCCACAACCATACAGATAGGGCCCAAATAAAATAAAAATAGGACGCACGACCTAATCAACAGAACCCGCACTGAGTATTGTAGGCCACTGATCAATTGACTAACACGCCGCCAAGTTAGGCATTCATTTCAACAGTCATTGCCGTAGATGCAACAATACGCAAGAAAATAAACCCCCATTTTTACTTTCTCTGTGACTGCCCGGTACCAGCTAGATCCTGCCATCTCAAACTTGGCAAAGCCGTTTTTAAGAAATTATCAGACATTTCTCACATTAAATTTTGTAACATTATTTAATTTCCCAACTCCACAAGATGGGTTATAAACTTCCTCTCCTAACCACACGGATCAACAACCAGGTCATGTGAGTAGTGGTATCTAAAAAGGCGCACCAGCTCTTCTTGTGTTTCTGGTAGGACTTACCACTTGATGGACCATTCTCAGCTTGTTTTCCGAGCAAGGATAAATGGCAGACTAATCAGGTTCTAGATAATGACACAACTTCTGTCCTTACGGATGGATCCAAAATGGATACAAGCTTGGATGCTGGATTCTTTTCCGAGACTCTCGCATCGATCAGACGCCTATACTACAGTAGTGTCATCCAAGCGAAGGTCCTGGTAGTGGAAACAGCTACTACATGATGATTTTACCTTTTTCATTGACAGCCTGGCGGAAATAAGAGCTATTTCTGCCATAGAAATACAATCGAAGATTGTAAGCCGCTTTCGCCAAGATCTACAAATTCTTGGCAGGCAGCACAATATAAGACTCATCTGGATCCCTGACCACAAAAGAGTGCCTGGTAACGAGACAGCTGATGAACTGGCAAAGAAAGGATCTTCATTAGACCCCTATCTAGCCGATACCACCGCTAAAATCCCAACCTGTAACCTCAAACAGGAAGTTAAGAACAAAATTCAAAATTCAAAAATGAAATGTGCTCGGCTCCTGTTCTAACACAGAAACCTGTGTTCTAGGAAACTATGGCCATTCTACAACAAACAGAAAACCGAAAGAATCCTACAAATTGATATATCTAATAGGTATCATCACCGGGCATAACATGCAATAAGACCTATCCAGGGGATGTGGTGACAGAGATGTAGATGACGATACTCCACAAATTAGATTTAAGATCATAGGAAGACATCTTTTTCAGGATCTAAAAGAACTATCCAACAAGTCTGTGTTTGACATAATATATAGATTTATCAATGCCTCGGGCTGGCTTGATAACACATAGGCTTAGTAAGGAGGGTGCAACCTCTAGGGCACCACCTTGGGTCTACATCAACGGTTCTCAAATTGTGGTATGCAGAGCTCGTTTATGTGGTAGACAGAGCAGTTTAATGTCTCAAATACATTTATCACAGTGGGTCCCAAGACTAAGAATATAAAGCAAATTTCATACGATCAAACTCCAGCGCAGCGTATTATGAGAACTAGCTGACACAATCCCATTTTTTTCAAACACACAGCACGCTCCTTCCCACTAAGTGTTTAGACCTTAATTTTTTTTTAAAGTACCACAGACGCAACTGATCCGTAGTACACATGAGTGCTACATTGATCCTCCTACCTAACCTCTCTCGTTTTCAGTCTCAAATATACCGCCATCTATGCGGCAAATGCATGCAATGTCGCTCATCACTTATTACGCCATCTAGTGTTTATTACGTCATTAATCACATTGTCATTGTCATCGTTTTAGTCGTTTCTTTTTTACATTACAGTATCATAAAAATATTAATTTAAATAAAATTCAAATAAAATCACTTACACTTCAACAATTATGAAGACCAAAGTCAAAATGGACGGCTTACCTATAAAAAAAAAAAGGAAATGCTGATTTTAAAAATGAATTATAAATGGGAAAGAAAAAAATTTTGTTTGTATATAAAATAAAAAAGATTTATGTAGTAGAACCACTTAAAAAATTGTGCTCATCACCCCAAAATATATTTCACATGCATATACAACTATACTTCACTTGGGATTATGTTTTAAAGGGAATGACATAATTTGTTGCTTATAATATTCACGCATGGGGGAAGCTCATGGAAAGCAAATCCACTTGCGAAAAGGGGGAAAAAAAACTCACTTTATCTTCTGTTAGATACATATTTTATGCAAAGAGAGCAAGGGAAAAGAATACAAGATAGGAAACCCATTTGAAGTCATGATTTATGTACCAGAATAACTTTTAATCTCTACAGAGCTAGTGTTGAATCTGAAGTTATGTTCACACTTTAAGGGGATAAAGTTGCGTAAACTACTTCAGAAAAAAAATAATAAAATCGGCTTTTGATGTCCACCACCGAAGGAAAAGATGACGTCGCCAAAAATTACAGATAACAAGCTCAACTACACGACTCACGAATAATGTCCTAAATGCGTCACCATTGATAGCACTCTCGGAGAGTACAACGACGACAATGATGGCACAACGAACAGAAATAGACACAAACACTGGTGATCCACTGGTCAGAAAACTCTCAATCAAATTGTTCAAATTCCAATGGAAGCTGAGTATGCCCAAAAGTTACGCTAGAAGCATTTAAAAGACAAATTTGCTAACACTTCCTGCAGAAGGTCAACCTCCAATACAGGGGAGTTAACCAAATGCGCCATATCAAGGAAGATATAGCCGACATACAATAAGATTACAACAAAAGATCGTCTAAACAGAACATGGAACATTGGCCTTACAACTTACAACCCCCATTGCCGTGGTTGCGAGGATGAAAATGAGAAGGAAACTCTCTCCCACTTCCTCTGCAAATGTCCGGCCAGACTACGTGCCCAAAACCAACAATTCTTCGACGACCTTAACGACATCTCGGGTAAAGGTATACGATATCTAATCCGTTTTCTAAAATCCACAAGCTGGATATAGGCATAGGCACCAACTGTCTTCCTCATCCTCAACAAGACGCATCATCAACCAGGTCACATGCGTCGTGGTAACGAAAAGGCATATCCTCGTGATGTTTGGGTTCCGTCGAACCGCCACCTCTATCTACCCCTGCTCATGCCCCTTGAGTTTTGAATATTGGAACAACCCAATCAGCCAATATCAACTCGAACATGGCAATTGTTTGCAGCATTTTGAACGTTAAAAAGTCAATATCGAAAGGGACTGCCAGAATCTTTGCCTATCGAGAGTTCCTAAACCTCTGCAAAAGTCCGATATCATCAACAAAAGTGCAAACGGCAATCATTGCCAGCAAACCACCCAGATTGTGACATCGGAAGTTCTGGATTTACTCCAGCCGTCACAATGAAAATCGTTAAGAATCTTTGTATGAGTCCTTCAACTTCTAAAATTTCGCCATTTTGCACCCGATAGTGTCCTTAATGTTCTGCCATAATGTGACCTCGGTAACAAACCAAAACCAAAACCGGGCCACAAGTTTCTACAGTATCAACTACAAAACAACACTAATGCTAAGTTGTTGCGATGATGATGAGGAAGAAGCACTGTCTAGACCTCAATCATAAATCAAACGATTGAAGGAACCCGAATCCACTGTGATTCCCGAAAACGAAGGGAAAATTTCCTCATACAACACAAGAAGCATAAAGCGAAGTATTTTCGACACATCTGCCTCTCACATTTCCATCATTTGACCATTGAAGTCCAACTATTATAGTATTGTTCCCAAAAAAAAAAACAATGACAAGCCAAGAACCCCTTGTCATTATTCACTCTTCAACCTTTGTCATCGTTATCAGAATTCAAATCAAAAAACAACATAAGAACACTTCTGCATAGTGATGCGCACTGCAACCCACGCAACATTGTTGCCGTCTTAACCACAAAAGACTCAACAATCATTGGAGGGGAAAACCGAAATAATAGCATTACCACACAACCGTCCCAATTGTTTGCATCGGGATGCAATTTTATCCAAACAAGGACATGTCCCACTTATCCAACCGAGTAGGTACACCTAGGCACTTTAAGTTGCATCAAAAATTATTGTTTATGGCAAAACAATGTTGATAATCATATTGATCGGTACGTGATGGACAACGCGGACAGACGGACATGAAAGAAATTGAAAAAAAAGAAGAGGGAAACGTTAAGGAATACCACAACCAAGTCGGTCGGACTTGAGAAGAATACCTGCGTGAGAAGGAATTGTTCCAACAAAAAAAAAAAAACCACATTAATCGACCCAAACGTAGTAAACGGGGGAGAGAGGGACACTCTACACTCTACGCATGCTTGTCAACGAAATGCATTCAATTCTATTTTTGTCTTTTTGTTTTGTTTAAACTTTTCCACATTTTTTTTTGTTTATTTACGAGTATGTTGTGGTGTTTTTTTTTTTTGTTCATCGTGTCAACAATTGATGATGATGCGCTCTATGGAATGGGTACGTCTGTCTCTCCCTCTCTCTCTCACTCTCTGTCTGTATGTCAAATTTGACAGCTACAACTGTCTAAATTATAGGAAGCACCCCTGTGTAACGGTAACAATAACAACAACGAAAACAATAAGAACACCGCCTCACCTTTCTGGTCGAGTGACTTCGAATTTTCGTTGACTTTCTAGACGATAGATGGGCCCTGTTAGTTGTTGGTAGCTTTCCTATTGTTTTGTCCTGCATCGGAGGCGGTATAAAAATCCAATTAATAGACTCCATGGAGCGCGAAGCAATTGTAGGTGTTCATTTTAGATACTTATCACACCCGCAAAATTTGATTTACAACAGAAGAGAGCGGGACAGAAAGAGAGAAGCAACATTTGGCGCAAGGAAGACGCTCGCAAAAGATTCTATTTCTGGAGAAGTAGTCATGCCAGTTGGGGTCTTGCAAGTTGCAAGTAAAAAAATAATAAAAATTTAGATTCATCTGACGCACCCTGGTTTGGTTATAGTTTTTCATTCTTTTTTGTTGTGAATTTCCTGTTTTGGTTGCTATATCCTGATAGTCGTTGTCGGTCGTATAAGGATGAGAGATGGGCATTACCACAACAAAGAAATACAACCATAAGCACTCCCTCTTTGCCAGACTCCTACGATTCCTGGTTCTCTCTCTATCTCTTCTTTCGTCGACGCTTTGTCGTTTATATATCAAAAGTTCATTGCGCTTGCATAATAAATTCAAAAAAAGGATACAGACGTAGACACATTTGTACTGTGCTCGAAGTGAAGATCAAGAGAAGAGGAGTAAATGTGAAAGAATCCAGAACACACTAGAATGTTTAAACGTAATCATCTTCCGGCTTGCAGATAGATGTGGGAAGAATTTGTTTTAATTTCTACACTGTCATGTACTGTAAGGGATACATCCTTAAATTTCCGGTTGTTTAGTTTGAAAAAAGACAACTTACAATCAGAGTTAACACGAAACAGAAATAAGAGTCCTTCCTAACAGTGGTTCTATGCAGTCAATGTAGGGACTTCCAAGAATTTCTCTAGTCTGTTTTCTAAATGATGAATGGTAAGACGATTTTGAAAGCTTGGACAACTCCCAAAGCAAGTACGCGTATTTGATGATTTTTTTCTGCTCTATATAAACAAGTCCTTCAAAAGTTAAAGGAGCTAATGCCTAGCGCGAAAGATATAAATACGAAATGTCTCAAGATTTTCTTTTTTTTTATACCAATGCACTTTGAAACATAGAGCAGCCATCCTTTGTGACTATGTAAACTTAGAATTTCTCACACAATAGCCCGAAAGACTCACGTGAAGGTTTATTTACCTAAGTCAGACTCTAGAACAGGATGATCTTGTGCACCAATCAAAAAAGGTTCTATAAAACTGACTGCTAACATCCACACTTTTCGGCCACTATTCCATCTTGTCTTGATGAAGGACTTCCAGCACTATGATTCCGGCTACTTGTCTCCTAAAGACTAAAGTAAAATGGCAAGTCACTAGCAAAGATAAGCTGCCATTCTATACTGACAGTTCAAAAAAGGATGTCGGCACAAGGGTTTTCTGCATAACTTTGGGGAACAACATGCCGAAATCACGAGTTTTCAAGAGCTCATTACAGCTTAGTAGTCGTAAAAGGTTGTAAAGTCACCGGAAGACAGGTTAAGAAGGCTGCAAGTAAGCAGCTGCGACGACTTGCTGGATACCGAAGCATACGATAAATCCAGACAACAAAAGGAGTCACTGACTTATAAACATTTGATCAGAATTACATGCTACTCTTTTTAAAATCTCTAACCAACTCTATGAACAAGAAAATTGGGCATAAAGCCATAGGTAGAGCCTTCGATAGGACTAGATTTCTTTCTTTAGTTGAAACATAGTCTCAGAGATCGTCCGTAACAGCCTTATAGGGAGGTCTGCTATTGGTATCCACGTTGAGAATCTTGATAGTGACGACATCTTTTGTAAAGTCATCATTTAACCCGGCTTAACATTACACGAGTAGGTAAGCACGATTTTTGACAAATTTTTTAACTTAAAAAGTGATCACCAATAGTTCTCATCCTTCTATCAGATAAAGCATAACGTTCATAAAGCACTTAAGCTTTAGGACAACCGACCAAATGTTCATGATTTACCAAATGCTGCAGCACTCTGTTGACCTTAGGACAGCATGCCTATAATCGAAAACACTCACTACAGCGAGACCTTCGGTCTATTTCTTGACTGCAAAGTCTGTACGATAGGTTGTTGGCTTGAAATGCACTACAACTGTTTCGAACTCTCTTGATTCTTAGCGTAAAGCAAAAGACACTACCTTACCTTACCTGAGCCGTCGACTAACCATGTGGAATACTGGAGTTGTATCGCCTCATTACAATCCACAAACATTAAAAACCGTTGTGTCGTTCAAGATCATGATTCGATAAGTTGCCACACTTGAATTCCTTAGATCAGCGCATAACTTCGGTTTCCAAAGACTTCAGCCATTTACTAACAACAGTGCAAAGTGGAATCTCCCGTTCAGCACTGGAATTTGAAGAATAGTCCATATACCTACGCCATCATATTGAAGCCCTGTCCTAGGACTATCATCGACGACGTATGAGTCCCGAAGAAACTGCGTTTTCTGTTAACTTCCCTCCTCACATTCAAATCTCCCAAAGTCAACCGTATCCAGTCACCCAGAACAGAACCTATGAGCCCACATATACAGCTGATAATAGCGTCAACATTGCCGTCCCCCTTAGCTAATAAACACAAATCTCCGGTGACAAGCCTTAGTTGAAAAATACATCAACCATCTTAAAAAGAGGAGTCACAAACTAGCCTGAGTGACACAGTTGTTACTCGGACTTGTAGCGTCATGTACGTAGGCATCTTGTCTCTGAAAAGCTCACAAGACCCAAATATTTCAATCGTCAAAGTTGTAACCCAGGATTCACAGAAATAGATTTTAAAGCCCGGCGACCAATCTATCACTGCACGTGTTCCAAAGTGCGTCAACCTCTTTCTAGAACAACCATTGACTGCAATCAAAACATCCTCTAATCAAACAAAGCTCAACTTCAAGCCGAAGTTCCCCAAAAAAACAGATTGTTTGTGTAAGACAAAAATGTTGTTTTACAAAATACCATCGATTATCTTCTATCTCCGCTCACCCAAATTCGAATGCATTTCGAACCTCCTTATCGTTTCAAATATTTAGGCCGCGTCCATAATTGTGTTCAAGATGCACTTTGCTCCATTCCAGAGGCATTCCAAGAAAAAAAAAACATTTAATTGGTAATAAATCTTCCAACTTGGAGCGATAAGGCTACTACAAAACACATCCCGTGTCAACACAAATGTCTACGCCTTCCGTTTGGGAAAGAACATTTCGAAACTGCCTTACACACGATGGGACACACATCTTTGAAGTTGACATCAAGCCACAAACACATTCCTCATTCTTGCCGCCCTCTAAGTTGCCCTCACAGGGCACTGTGCTGTCTCATCATCTCATCAGCGGTTCTGTGATGAATTTATAGCACAACCGCACCCAGGAATGGTGCCCCAAAAAAAAAAAAAAAGGATAAACGAAATTGGGACAACGCAATGAGAACGCGTGCTATAGGTCTGGGTGTTTATTTTTATCACAAAAACCCCACAACGAGGGATGGATAGGCATGCGAAAAACTTTGTTGGAATGGCCTTCTTCCTTGGTGCCACACAAAAGCAGAGCACCGTCCACAGTCAGTTGAGGAGAAAACAAAAAAAAAACAGAAATAGACGACAGTTCGGCGAAGGAATAGGAATTTTAACGATTCCAGCCATTAACGGGTGCTCCGCTCCGGCCATGACCTATGAGAATTCGGTTTTCTAGGACACGTTTGCCTGTTTACTCAGTGAATGGCTTTATTGGCCGTTTGATTTTATTTTTGTTTCGCCCCTCTCCCTTGTGACGATAGGGAGTGCTATTTGATTTATGTGAGTCAACAACGAGGGAATAGCATGACATTAGGCGGTGGTGTAGGAAATTGGGTATTTTGCACGCAACACAACGGACGACGTTCTCCATGACTTGATGTTGTCGCGTGAAATGACAATTTTGCGCAACCGTCGCCAACCATTAAGACTTCCTGTCTCGCGGTTACACTCATGTTCTGTGCGTTGTTAAACCTCCTCCTCCTCTTCCATGATGATGATGACGCTAACGACAACGACAACGACGATAACAACGATGATGGCGACATTGTCCAGTGTATCGTAGCTTAAATAATGATCTCATAAAATCAAATCGGCGCAGTAAACTTCCATCAAATTATAAATGCAACCAAAGTACGGCTCTGTGCCGGCCCCCGGGGGTAACAACTGTGACAATGTCAATGCTAAGGGCATTGTTGGTTGCTGCAGCACCACCACCACCTCCTTCCTGAGATCTCAAGCACTCCCTCTTTATTTGCGGATTCCTGTGCATAGAGACATAAACAATCATCGCGATCGGGTTGTGGAGACGCGCACGCGTTTCTTTCGCTCCATTTCCTCTAGCACAGTAGGCATCTCCTCCTCATGGTTCTTCTTCGTACTCGTAGAGTTCCACTGCATTGAAACTGCTGCAGTGGGGTCTTGTTATTGTTGATTATGTGCACCCGGCATGTTCTTGTAAGAAAATGAAACAAAACAAAAAAAACAGGCTCTCAATTTTCTTTGTTGCAATTCCTCCTGTCTTCGTCGTAGTGGTGTGGTGTTGTTGTTTCACAAACACTCTATAGGAAGCGGTGTGCACATCTGGAAGAGGTCCGACCGACCGACTATCATCATCAGCAGCAGAACATACCCTCTGGCCAAGCCTGTGTTGTCTTTTCTAGTGATTTCCTTCCCCGCAAGCTACATCATATCCGCACACATACAGGCCACGACAGTGCACAACTTCATTATTCCTTAAGGGGTCTATCTAACCATGTCTGTGTGTATCTGCTCGCTAGCGAAATCATTTAAACGTATAATGAACTTTTATTTATAACTTTTCTGTGAGCGCAATTGAAGCACAAAACAAAAGCAAAAAAAAGGAAGACCAACAGGATTCCATGAAGACAGACTAGGGGGCGCACGAGAGTAGGAGAGGTTAGGATCGGTAATAAGAAGATTAACTAGAAGATGGCTGGCGCGCAGATGCAGAGTGTGGGCTTAATTTGAATTATTTATCAAAATATAAATCCACTTGAGGATGAAATTGTTTTGATTATTCCATTCGAAGAGAGGATCATATTACGCTGAGAGGACGACACACGGGGTGTAGATTTTGGTCTGATAAGTAAGACAAATAGATAATCTTTGCGAATGATGAGTGTGTTGTTTCAGTCATCAATTTCTGGATGATTGACGTACAGTTCTGATGCAGCTGCAAAGTTGTTTCTTGATTAGGCTTGACTTCGAGGTGTGGTCGGACAGTAACTCCGACGATACATGCCCCTATCTGGAGGGTCAAATCACAAAACCAATAACTTACTTCGGCAGTATGAGAGCTGTCGTTGGATTTTGGGCAATAACCCCGAAGACACAAACTCTAACCTGGTAAGTCAGATTATTGGTTAAACTACAAGGACGCAGTCAATAACCCACTTCGCTAGTCGCTGTCGCTAAACCATAAAGTGTCCATCAGCCTAACACTGTGACATGAGTTCCAAATATATCTAAGTAACTCATATAAGCCTGAATGTTCACTCTCACGTTGATTCTGTCGAGAGAATTCGTCCGCCCGACTTTTAAGACGCATCTTTCAGTCATGTCTGTTTTTCGAGTTTCAGCTTCAGCCATAGCTACACTCGGACTAAGCATACGCCCATCGTTTGTTCCCTAGCAGATAGTTTAAGCAGGCACGTCCTGGAGGTGATGATATAATTTTCCACACCAAATTGGACAGTCCCCAAATGCACCTCGAAAGGTGGGCTCAGAAGACGAAGACCTCGGTTAAGGCGGAGCTCATAAGTCGAGAGTGAATTCAACAGACTTGAAGTGGAAAACTAAAGGGAGGGGAGCTTGGTGAGGCTTGTCGTTTGAAGTACATATCCACTTCGGACTGTACGGCCTTCAGAAATAAAGTTTAGAAAATTTTACTTCTGATGCTAGCGTTACGAGTGAGTGTCGTGAAGTAACGTGACGTAAGGGAGATCATAAACAATCAAAATTCAGAATCTAGACTATTTAGTCAAAGGTAAACAATAGAAATGTTGATAAAATAACTGCTGACGTTAGCGCCTCCTCTCTAGCTTATTCTTAAAAGCTTTGCTTCGTCTTCAACTGTTCTGCGCCTAGTGGTTTGCCCTCTTCAGTTGAATTGCTTACCTACTTTCTAAGATCTTTTGTCTTAAGACATCGACCATATCTAGACGCCTGCGTATTTAGTTCCCGGCTATGTTTCTCAGCAACCTCTAGTCCTAGTGCCTTCTTAACTGTCAAAACTCTCCTTTGACGGTTCTGCGCCAAGTTTTCTTCCAGTGAATGCTATTATTCCACCAAACCAGGCTGGCTTTTAACTTTGAGAAAACAAGACGAAAAAAAAAAGTAGTGGTAACAGTAATCAACCGTGTGGCTTACCAACTTCTGTAACTTTTAGCACCTCACTTTGACCACGTAGAGCAAAAAAATCTCTGTCCAAGACCTCATAAGCTTCTACAACCTCACAACATCCAATTAGAAACAGCTGTGAGTGATTGAATATAGTTGACATCTCAAGGTGAAAACTTTGTTCCATTGAAACACATCTCGAGGCTGCGCCATACAACCCCTTTTTTTCGCTTTCACACTAACAACAGCTTTCCAATTTAAATCATGAAAATCAGCGTCTAAATCTAAATCTCACGCAACCAATTGCGTCGAGACCATCCTACCAAGACCAATTATGTACGTTTTAATAGTTTCACTACAATCACAATCGAAATTTACATGCAATCCACACACAACTTCTACGTCCACTCCCAATCCCGGCCCATTCCGGAGTCACCGAGACACAGGAATGACATAATGACAAAGTCATTATAATTTTTTCCTCATAATTACACACCGACAAACCTATAGCACGGCCGTTTCACGATTATGTGCCAACGGGCTGCTGTTCCATTCGTTTTGTATTCTTTACCCATTCTCTTGGTATTCACATGACGTCCTCACGTCCACGTTGAGAACCCGGAGTGTATCTAGCGCCAATGATAGAGAAACGGTGGTCAAGCGACGACGGCCTACGGAAATTGCTTCTTAAATAGCGTGTGCTGCTGCTAGGCTAAGTTCCTCATGTACGTCGTGTACACTTCCTCTTCAAAGCGAGAAGCAAACGACACAATCCCACAGAGAAAAAAAAAGGGTCCGATGCGGCGGCTTGTATCTTAGAAAGGTACAAAGAGTACTACACTCTGTAGCTCCACACAGATGTGCGATACGAATGGGGATATTAAATTTATCGGCGGCTGCTGCCGGGAGAATTAGATTAGAAATTGATGTGCATGCGCTACTGCTGCTCTGTCGCTTCATACATATAGCTGGAAGTACGAAGAGATACATAGATTCTTCTGTATCTGTGTGTCCGGAACGGAAATGCGGACTTCGTTTTTATAGATATTATCTTCTATTATTACCGCTTCTACAGTTCTCCGCAAAAGTCTTTGTCTGTCTTAAGGGCCTTTTGTGCTTCAGATGCTGTTGTTTGCTGCATGGGAAGGAGAGGAACGACTTTAATGGACCTTTTCCTCGATCGAAGTCACTTAACTCAATTATCACCGGTAAAAGAAAAGAAAGGAAATATCCTTGCTTTTTTTTTTACGGAAGGAATACAATGAGTAGCGGCAAATTAGGCTATGAGCCATGGAAATGATTAGGATTCGATGAAGGAAGAATGTAAAGAATTGTTGACCCACCACTTGAGAAATGGCTGCTTCAAGGCGCATGTCATCAGGAGAGGTCATTTGACAAGAGAACTCTTAAAGAAGTTGGGTTGTAGCAAACTTTTTCTTCAAGCCCTTGCGGTGGAAGATATGTTATGTGTGGAATGTATTGTCGACTCATCATCTTCATGCTTAGAGTTTGGATTGATTTTTTACCAAGTGAGCTACGCCAGTGACACGAAATTGATTGACTCCACTTCCCTGACATCGATGTTCAAACAGTGGAATCTTATTATCTTAAAAGTTAAAACCGACAGAGGAATCCTTTGAATCTTTGCTCTCGAGACCATACGCAATCGTTGATTCTCCTCCACTTTGACCATGTGATAAGACAAACCCAATTCCATCCGGAAAGTCCGTTAAATTGTAAGTGATTTGTGAGAAGACTCGAGCACATTTAGTGTACTGACTCGGTTAGGGTGAGAGTGCGCCGTTTTGTTACCATAACTCTCCCCCAGATGGGTTGTCGCCTTGACGTGGCTGATAGGTTGAGTAATCGTAAGACAGATGATTGACTTGGACGTCATACGTATGAAACCAAGAGCAACCCGAACTTTATTCAAGGTGTCAATCGAACCGTGCTGAGGACCCACAAGGCTAAGGGGCCCGTAAAAACCTCAGTCTTGAACGGTGTACTCCGGAAACCAGGCGACCTTCGGTTTTATCTAGCCTTATTCATGCATACGAAGGTCTGCATGGACGAACCTCTTTTTTCCTACCTACTCGTGGGAACATCATTTCTAATTCAAACTTAAATAAACCTTCGGATGGTGATCTGGTTAGTCCAGACCCCATCTCTCAGCCCATGGCAGAACCCAATTCTATTGTGGGACGGACAGACCATCCCGCAATTGAAACCCCCTGCAATACGAACACCAGTTGGCAACCATCTGCAGAGACGCATCCCTGCGCTGGACGGACAGAACGTCCATTGCCAGAACGGAGCGAAATCCCTGTTATTGCACAGGAATCTGTAGCAATCTCCCTTCGTGCCGAACGGACAGACCGTTCGGCATCGTTGAGATGGTCAAAGAAAGGTTTGCTTGTGCATGGAGGCTTACCAGGGCAAGGCACATAAGGAGTGTGTTATTTCTCGTTCATGTTCCTGCAACTGCTAAAGTGAGTGATTACTCGTAAGGGTTTCTACTACCCTGTGGCCCGTACAAAATGCGACGACTCGTGCAATGTGTGTTTGTTCATTTTTGGTTATACATACGTTAGGCATACTCTCCTTGAAATAATAAGACTGTAGACAGCTTGCTTCACTAATGCTTAGCTTTTGATAGAGTGTGTAAAACAGTATTTCTCTTGATAGCTCCGAGTGGAATGCAGATCCTCTACGCAAGGGAGGTATCAAGTGGGAGGGAATTCATTGGCTTTCTCGTCTCTAAGACGAAGGAAAAATGCAAGTTTGTCTTGAAACTGTTCCTGAAGACCCTTTTCTTTCAAGTTCGTCAACTATTTCACATTTATGTAACCCCGATGTGCCCTGGAATTCAGACTAGATTTAGCAGATTCCGTCTTCCAGTCGTCCTGCATTCTCTAACTATTTGTGATCTAGTCAAAGAATTGAGAAAAACCTGTAGTTATCGCTACAGATGCCGGTACTTCGGTCCGGTAGTACGATCGAAATTAATAAGGCAAAACCGCAGACTTTAAACCGATAAACCTGACAGATACTGCCTATTCTGAATAAAGAGGAGGTACAGATTAGAACCTTGAAAATAAAGAGAAACGGTCTTCTTCCATGGAATCGATAAATGACGAACGATAGATGAATGGGCATCAACATCTTTCGGCGGCAGACATAGGGCTTTAAAACGAATTTTTGAGGTTTTGGCATCTATGTACATACCTACATACAAACATCAGTTCCATATGTCGACAACCTCCATGTCTTTTCATCTAAGACCCTACGCATCCAGAGGAGTGAAGAAGCATAAGAGTACAAGTGGATAGGGTCTCCCCATCGAACCATTTCATAAAAGAACTCCTTTAAAGCTTTAAAATGATAGATACATGTTTAATAAATCATTTCCACAATGAAAATATACGCCATACTGCACCTGACATATTTCTCCGATTCCAGGTCATTGTTTGGATTATTCCCAAAGCCATAAAAACAACGACCATTTGCCCTTACAACCAGAGAAACACATCTAGCAACCGCTGGAGCTGATTTCTCCCCTCAAAATGCACATAAGCCTGTTCTAATTAATTTGTGCACTCTAATTAATACCATAGGGCTCCCATCCGCCCCTAACACATCTAACAAAGTCAACAAAAACTTTATTGACCATAAAATTTAAAACACAAAGTAAGCCTCTCAGTAAGGCCCATCCGCGGTTGTGAGTCCAACAACATCATCATTCAAATGTCAAAAAAAAAAAAAACGTTTCCTCCTTCTCTCTGACAAGTGGGAACGGAGAAAAACATGGAAATTTGTTTTCAACTTCACGAAAAAAAAATCCGAAAAGAGAAAAAGAACATAAAACAGCGAGAAGAAGAAAAGAAAATGTGCCTCCGTCTTGGCACAACCACCCATGCTTGACGTGGAAAACCGATTAAAATCTCTTTGTGTCCCTTCACGTGTATCCACATCCATATCTACACACAACCCGCCGCCGCCGACACCATATTCGCAGGAATCCCAAATGTTCTTGTAATCTCTGTCTTCTCTTCTTCACTTGTGAGATGATGGCCCTGAACTATTCCCGCTTCACTCGGCCGAGGAGGAATTACAAAGAAATTCCAGATAAAATCTCAGTTTTTCCTTACCTTCCTTGTTCCCGGTTCGGGAAAGTAACAAATTTTCCTAATTAAACCAACAAAGAACGCATAAAAAGTCCAAATGGGGAGGGGATAGGGTGTTTTATGCGTTTGACCTCACTATGCAAGCTGAGAGTTCACGAGAAGGCCAAACAATCTCAGAGATACGAGCTCGAGATAAGTGGTGAAAATTTCCACTAAATTTAACACTCGGATTTTCCTCTCGAGCACACCGAACTTGTGCTGTTGCTGTTGCTGACCCCTTTAAAGTCGAGATAAGCCTTCCAAAGGATGGAGAGCAGCAATATCTTAATCATCGGGCGTACTAAATTGAATTTCTTTTTTCACGAAGCCAATGGCCAATAAACGAGTGCGTCTTCAATCTTTGAAGTTTTATTGCGCTACAAGTCGTCCGGAATGATTGGAAAATATGTCGAGATTCGAGAGCGCACATTCACTTCAGGGCGGTCAATGGCTGGTGGATTGGCCATAACCAAGTGAGGAAGAGATCAGATATCAATTTATGATTCACTTTAAACGCAATTAACGTTCTCGTTGTTGCATTTGAACTTCATTAGGCTGATGTGATGGCATCCAGCTGCACACGTCCAGAGTTCATTGGTGTATGTATTTCTTTTCGACTTTTGATTGATTTCTCTTGGACCGCGGTGATGGACAAATTGATAGGTTTCCCCAGCATTTATGTGGAGCGAGGAACGATGTAAATATTTGTTTTATTTTTCACCATCATTCAACGTCACTACTACTATACCGCATGACAGGCGTCGAGAAAGGGGCTGAGAAAGTTTATATTTGGAATTTTCTTGGTAAAATCTTGCTTCGAGATTTCTAAAGACTCGTGCTACCTGGTTGTGGGGAGCTAGATCATGTTCAAGATCACTTATGTACGTGGGCATGTCTCATCAGCGACTAAACACGCCGCCATTAATTTGAACTGACGGTTGGAAGTTACCAAATTTGCGTAAGGAATTTGGACCTTGGACTCACTTTGATCATTTAGAACAACTCTGGAGTCTGGTGTAAGAATATGTGCACTCGTAGTTAAAGGCTTGCAAAGTTACCACCGAAATTTTCATGACTGATTGACTAACTGGGATCCTATTGCATCTTTGTCTCAGATCTTGTCCCAAACATATCCGCAACCAAACGGAATCTATCTAGATTGCATAGGCCATCTTAGGTTGTTCAACTCCATGCCCGAAGAGTTGGTTTTCTCACTTAGGAAATCGGCATCACCTTCATATGCCTGTCAGTAGTTGTTTGACAACGTGAAAGGTTAACTTCTACATCTGATAATCGTATGCAAGATACTTCCACATACAGGTACGCATAGAAGAGGGCTGAATCTCTTAACGCAAAGGTATTCTTCTAAATATTCGCTATTGGCACGACATTGACAGGTTCTCCAAGCAGTACGACAATACAAACTTTAAAGAACTATGCCTTCGTGAGAAGAACAACTTTTGACTACAGCTCGCTCAGATAAGATTAGAACAAATTACCTACTAAACAGAACCCGCCCCAATTGGAGACCATGCGGCCAAACTAGGTATGTATTCCATACAACCCCTACTCCCACAGTTGCGGGTACGAAAATGAGAAGGAAACTCTCTCCCATTTCCTTTGCAAATGTCCGGTACTAGCCAGAGCC
This sequence comes from Criorhina ranunculi, assembly GCA_951813785.1. Classification (NCBI taxonomy): domain Eukaryota; kingdom Metazoa; phylum Arthropoda; class Insecta; order Diptera; family Syrphidae; genus Criorhina; species Criorhina ranunculi. The sequence continues at coordinate 40,192,859 of OX638382.1, forward strand.
AGACTGCGTGCACTTAACCAACCATTCTTCTGACTGAGATAAGACCTTACTAGTCCATGCCACGTGCCCTCAAGGTTCGAAAATAACTGCAACACAGTGACAATAATGCCTAAGGACTATCAATCTCTTATCCTGGCCCCATTTTTCAATTACTTATACAAAATCTTTCATTCCCATGGCTCCATTTGTCATCGAATCGTCCTCGCCCCCAAACAAAAGGATAAAAAAAAATCGAAATTCCGGAAATCCAATAAATATCAAAAGAAAATCGAGGAAATCCCTTTACCATTTCCAAAAACTAAACTCACACGCAAATGTATAAATAAATTTCTTTATTTGCAAATGGGGTGTAATGCCATAGGTACTCCTGAACAGCAGTCAGTAATCCTCCTGCGTCACGAATTTCGGATTTTTTGTTTCTCTGTTGCCACGAATAAAAATAAATCTCCACATTTACACCCTAAGAACCGTAAAAACATCCCATCCATTGTCACATAAAAGGATATGAGTGAGTCGAACTGTGTGCGGAAAAAGGCACAAAAAACAGCTAAAAAATGAGAACAAAACGTTCGACAGAAAGGACATCATCATCAATTGCTTCCCCAGACGAATATGTGCCTGTGCTTGTGCCAACATACAGTGAAGTCCTTGCAGTTTTCTGATTTTTCCTATCGATTGCATAAACGCATGCGCCAAGATCTAATGCACCCGTAGCCCCTACTAGCAAGCCATGACAAATTGAAAAGCAATGGCATCCTTTTTATGCGTCTGTACTGCAGAAAACCAAAAACCGGCAACGTACGTAGGAAAGAGATGATTCTAGACTAGAGGGAGAAACAAAGTTGATGGTAAAATTGCGTTGAGTGTTTGGGTGTCCTTCCAGTCGAATTTTCCCCGTCTGTACATTTTTTTTGCATGAAAACTCGTGTCCTGTCAAGTGTTGCCATTGACCAAATTCACATGAACATTGAGGAGCAGAAGAAAACCCTTCATGAGTATGTACGTAGAACCCACAACAGTTGATGACATTAAGGAATGTCGAAGGGGGTTTAAGCAGAAGTGATGACTAAAAATAGGTAAGCGATAAAGTCGTACCTTTTTTTCAAGGGAATCCCAATGTTATTCACATGCGTATCCTTGGTAACCAATTAAAAAGGCGTAATACTATGTTGGAGCACTCAAATTTGAAATAGAAAAGGACGCTAGGAAATATTTTTAATCGCTTTACTATTACTTCACTAAAAAGTGTTCTTTCTTCGAATGGCGCCAGTCGAAATGGGACTAGACTTACTCTATACGTTACGTCATTAATAGGACATAGAAGCCTACTTTAGATGCAAAGAAAGCATTTCTATTCTAAATTTAGTGAGAACATAAACTTTTAACTGATTGTGTGGGCATCCCTTATCTGGGCACTGCACTGTCTAAAAAGATTAGGACTGTGAATCGCCAACAACAATGACAATGGTTTGGTTAGGACATCACACTTCCACAGGAGCTATGATAGGGAGCATCACTTGGTTGGACCATCAAATAATAAAATTAATATCTTCTTAGACTGAACCGGAAGACACCTGTTCTAGGCTCTGAGAGGGGCAGAGACCAGAAAAGCATTTCCTCGACCTTCTGCCGAACGACATTCAACACTTCTAATTCTTAGCTTTGTTGCAGGATGAAGTTAACACAATCATCTGTCGTCCACTTTTGTTCCAATAGTTGACCAAGATCACAAATTAAAGGCCAAAAAAATTGCATCTGCATGTGAAGTTTCAGTCGTATCCTCAGCTTTCAACTCACTTTTGACCAAGGGTGATACTTATAAAGGCAAACTCGAAGAGATGGTACACAGGATACGAAAGATGCTATATCAACAAGTTACCATCTCTATGCGCAGACGATACGAACATCATCAGAACCTTTTTGGGGTGCGGTCTTAGAACTGACAACTTCTTGAGTTCCGACCTTCGGGATGTGTATTAGCAATTCGTCCATCTACTGGAGCCTTGGCTTAGCTGTAGGTGCAACTCTATCTAATGCATGAATATATCACCGATGGTCAGTGGGAAGTGTTTTCTAACTTCCACAAGAGATGTATCAATATAAAGAAATTACCAAATCGGCTTTGATCGACCATCCCAACAATAGACCAATCGCCAGTTTTATAATTCATGAGTGAATCATGTCCTATGTGCACATTCAGTTCATCAGAATTCCTATCGGTATACACCGGATCGAAGGGTTCTGATTACGTTAGGATCTTCTTGTCATGCCAGTCAAAACAAATTTCACCTAACACTAAGGTTATGTACAAGTGATTGCCTGTACTCTAAACAGAGAGTAAGTCAAAATATGGGTATCCTCCGTCTTAACCATTGAATCAATTGTAGTTCCTAATCAACCATTGAAGGTTCCCGAAGTCTGCATGAAGGTTATCAAAAGAGAAAGGCCACTAATCAACGCTTCCTTCTAATAACGAGTTCCAGACACGAACTCGTATTTGTTCAAACTGAGAGCAATGCCAATGTGATAATACTGTTTAATCATTTAACCCTTCTGTCAATGGATGTTTTAAAACCTTCCCATCAATGGATAAGGTCTAGCTGGATATTCATACATAATAGTGATTTTACAAAGTATTTTCTGCATTAACAAATTTATGAAACTGAATACTGTATTATAAACAGACAGGCTCTTCGCAGACCGTGCATTCAAATCTCGTTTTTCTTTGGGTTTTGTCGTTTATTCTACATATTCTGCACGACTTTTTCTGGCCCGATGATGTCTGGCTACTGCTGGGCTGTAGAACTCTATGTTGTAATGGTGCTCCAAGGAAAGATTCGATGCCATTTCGTACGGAAAACACTGCTATTACCCTTGGATTGTTCATCCTTGCTTCGATCTGAAGGGTCACTAATTGCTCAATCAAAGAATGTAGAAATTGTCGACGTGCATTGGTTTTGTTTGTTCCACTCATATTATTTACTTTTTTTTTATAAATTATGAAAGATGCCAATGCTGCAACATCCAACATGTTGTAAAAAAAATGCTAATGGTCATCGATTCGTCTGTCGTTTGGGTGTATATTCTCCCAAAATTTGGTCCACGACGTTGCTTGTGGCTTTCTTGCTTCTCTAATTAATTCGGTGTCACAGTGTTGACAGTAAAATGACTGCCTTTGATTTCTTCGGTACATAAAACACTGCTGCGACATTAGCCGTAAACCCAAAGATAGTGGATTGTGTCAGGCGACTACGATCCGGAAGTATCTCCTCAGGAATGCATTTCTTATAGCGTCGAAAAATTCCAACAAAAGCCAGTCCAGATTCCCGAAGTTTTTCCACACTTTCAAAACTTATAAAGAAATTGTCCGCAACCACAGTCCTCCCGCTAGCTCTGTACTTGGTTGTTAGTTCAATCAACACGTTTTCGCCCAAATGTACAGCTCTCTGCTGTCCATCTTCTTTACCCGTATAGAGAATTCCTTTGCAAGAGTATCCGTTGCTGGAATCACAAACTTGCCATACTTTGATACCATATTTTGTTGTATTGGGTAAACCTTGTGTTTCCTGGGTATGGGAATAGTTGCTTGCCAACGGTTATGACTTCTGTCGGTGTATATGCAGTTTCCAAATGAAGACTCAGAATTCTCCAGATGTCCCGAATTGGAGCTGCTTTTATCTGCCCTTTGGTGTTCTAATGTTCGTCAAATCTTGTAAATGCTCGTATCCATTTTAGGTCGAAATACCTTAATATGTTTTTTTGTTCATACATAATGCTATAAACAAAACTAATTATCTTGCAGACATGGATAAAAATAAACGGTTTTTTTGGATGAAATCTAAAATAATTATGTTTTTCTATACAAAACGTAGCAAGGTCTGGCCAGACCTATTTCATTGACTCTAGGGGTTGTTGTCGAAAAACTTTCTTTGTTAGGACATTAGTTACTTGCAAGAGCTAACTACTTACTCTTTTGAGTAGAATTAACGCTTTAGATTTCTTAGGATTGAGAACAGGCCATTGTTACCTTTATCCAGATATTGCCCTGTCTCGCCTTCGACAGAGCATCGGTGTGAATCAGGTTTTTAACAAACGACACAAACGCTTCCTACTGTCTGTACCTTGAGAGCCTCGTTTGTCCAATTCGTCAGCCGCCGTTCCCAGGAATTTCTCTGTGAATTAGAACCCAAACAGAGTGTAACAATCTGCTAGTTACCGATCTCATTCAGCAGCCCCTCACTGCCTTCGACTTTGCTGTGTTGGATACAAGAGACCAGATCGCAGCTTGGCTATCCGCATAAACCACAATTTCTATGCTTGATACTAGGTTAATCTTTCGGCAAGCGACAGCCTGACTGATAGCCCTGACTTTGGCTTGGAAGACACTGTGGTGATTGAGGAGACTGAAAGAGTAGTGAATACTAAGGTCTTCTCAAAAGACACCGGCACCGACTCCTTCAGCTGTTTTAGAGCCGTCAGCAAAGATGAAGATAAACTCATTAAAGAGGGCTTTACGCTAACTCCAAGCGCTTCCGTCCGGTTTTGCGTGGTTGTAGGTCATGTTGAAGTTATTTTCAGTTGATTTAGGAAGATTGCGATGGCGTTTTTCTCACACCGTTGGTGGGCAAATGTCTGTTGGCAGCAAGTATAGCATGATTTGAAGCGCAGCTGCTAGAATAGCTCTTAACACACCTGTAGTGTTGAGAAGTTTTATGTTTTTTTTTTTTCTGGAGCCGACTACGAAAACCTTTATACCGTAAGTAAGAATCGGTCTTATGTACAGCCAGTCCCTGAAAGACCTCCCTGAAAAACCGACAAAAACCTGAGGGAATGATTACTTTTTGCCTTGCATACTCCGCTGTGTATTCCTCTGTGTACTCCAACGGAGTTAAAAGTGATTGAAAACTCCGTTTTCATTGTTAACCACCTAAAGGCATAGAAAGTACTACCCACACTACAATGGCAACACCACTCGCCCCTCATGAAGACGCGAAAAATTTAGGGGAAAACGAATGCAAATCGCAGCAACCTGAAATTTTCAAAGAAAATCGTTCAAAATGAACACGAAAACCGGCGTCGTCTACTGGAAGGAGATGGTTTTTTTTTGTCTACTAATTGGATGTTTGCGTTTTCTCTTCCACAAACAACAACACTACACCTCTCGACGAGACAGAACGAACAATTTCACATTCAGAGAGAAAAGGGATGAAAACCGAAGAAAAAAAATGGAAAAATGTGCAAATCACCGCTTCCAAGGGTTGATAAATCTGTCGCGAGTCCTATGATGCATGTCCAGTTTGCCGAACAATAAAAATAACACCTTACGGTGGGTACAGTACCGGAGAGACCAATATGCACACACACGTAATTATCCTCAAACCAAACGGATTGGGGTTGGTAAGTCGTTGACGACGCATAAGTAGGGGTGTGATTTACACCAAACTGTACCCACTCTGGATCAGCAATACACCAAACAACGGAAAATTAAGCGGAAAAACTCACCTTATTGGTCAATAAAACGCTGGAAAATGTCCTTTTTTCGGGTACAAAAGTTGATGTAAAGGTTTTTGGGTAGAAAAAAAAAAATTATCCAAAATCGGTTTAGAAAAAAAGTATTTTACAACTTTGTGTCTCCCTGTGGGCGGTTTTTATCACTTATTTTCACACTTCACTCGCGTTTTGATTTTTCTTCTTCTTTTTTCACTTCAATGTGTCGTCAACGGTTTCGAATTGACATCCGTTTTTGGAATTTTTTAAATATCCGCCGAGTTCGATTCGGTAGGCAGAGGCACTGAACAAACCGTTTTTTTTTTCACTTTTTAATTATTTTCTTTTTTGTTGAACTGCGCAACATACACGCGATACCGTTAACGTAAAGATTCTACGAAGGAATGAAAGGAGAAATTAAATAAATTTTCGATGATGCCGCCGCGCCGTCATCCGTTTCCAGTCGGTTTTGTTGTGTACATTTATTGGAAACTGGAATTCGTGCTAGAACAGTCTGCTTGGAGGGAAAACGTGTTGTATTTGTGTTGTTGTTCTGTCCCCTTGGATTTGTTCGTTTTGTTATTCTTCTGAAGGAATAGAGGGGAAGAGGCTATGGCGAAATTTATGATGCTGTTCCTGTTCGCCGAGCGACGGACTACCCGACTTGCAACGGTCTTTTGTTTAGATTTTGTGTGTTGTTATGGAAAATGGAAGAGAGTAGTGCATTGCACTTTCCCTCGAATTCGCTGGTTATTTTTGGGGCGAATTAAGAATTAAGAGAGCGTTGTGTTGGTTTTGTCCATGATTCAAATTTTGAAAAACTCAATCGGATTACTTTGATAAAAATGTGTTCGTAGGTGTAGCCCCTTAATGCGGAGCGGCTTCCATATGCCTCTAGGATTGCTAAAATCGTCATCTCATCACTCATATCTGTGACGGAGTGTTAAGAAGGAAATATAGGGTCATCCAACAAGAGGTGTCATTTTAAATCAATGCAAAAAACGCCACATTTTTTTCAAAAATTGTGATATTTTTATTTAAATCTAAAGTAAAAACTCTGAGGTACGAAATGGAATATAACATCTGCCAAATGTCCGCCTCTGCTCTACCTACAAATAGACTTTCTTTTGATGACATTTTTCATTACATTTTCGCATAATTGTGTCTGTTTTTCGCGAATAACAGCTCTTTTAGTGGATGAATCATTGGTGAAGCATTGACGAATACTTTATCTTTAACATAACCCCAAAAGAAAAAGTCTAATGGTGTTAAATCACACGATCTTGGCGGCCAATTAAAGTCTCCATTTCGAGAAATCACACGTCCAGGAAATTTTTCACACAATAGAGCCGTAATTTCACCAGCTGTATGGCATATGGCGCCGTCCTGCTGAAAATAAACGTCATCCATGGCAATTTCAGGCAAAAAAAAGTCGATCAACATCGTCCGGTAACGCAACAGAATATTTTCCTCTTTTGCAAAAGCCAATGTTCTTTGCTCGTAGAGCTCACAAGCAGTCCTCGTCCTTATACCCACTAAAATAGACTCACAATTACAAATTACCCTACCGTAAACTGGGTTCAGAACATAATCAACACTGAAGGGTCTCTAACTCTTACTGATCATTGCAATGTTGTTCAAGCTGAAGTCAGAGCTATTCCTCAAGCTGCAGCCTGGCTAACGATCCGCGCAAACCTTAAGTTGCGCGACTAAAGTTGACCCATGTAAATCTGGTAAAATGATACAAGAAGTGACCCTACAGGACAAAAGAAACGGAGACACGATAGGAAATAAAACTGTTCGTAGAGAGAAGTGTGCATTTATCGGTCTCACAGCTCAAGAAGTCAATTCCTATGGACTTGTTTTCAGTTTAGTCCTAAGTTAAAACCTTATTACTTTGTCGTCTGTCCTTAACCGTGAAATTCAAGCTTAAGCTGAGCATCAACACTACCAATTAAATTCAATAAGAAACGTGTTGTCGTAAAAGCAAAACACGTGCCCATTCTCCAACGCCGATGGCTTTGTAATATGTCATCTCCAGGGGGCATTGCTCCTCCCACAGGAACCACACCAATCCAACACAAAGAAAAAACACATCTCAAATCATCATCTTTTGTATCTTAATTTCCTTCTCTCGTTTCTATTAGAGATGCTAATCAAATCTCCTCACTATGGCCACGTACATCCGTACATTTTTCAATTCTTTTCAAATAATTGCCTTTTCTCAATCAATCTCGTCTAATTTTTGGGCCCATAAATGGTCAAAGCGCCTGCCTTTCCAACCGCGATTAATGATTCCAGAATAAATAATAATAAACCATCACATCAGCTACACATTACGATAACGAATGTGTTCCCACTCTATCCACCATTTAAATGCACAATCTCAATTAATAACACAATTTCAGAGATTTTGTCGGGTCCGTCCCCCCTCCCCCTCCTCCCGGTTGATGGGATGATTCTGATGCCTTTCATCTACAATTCCCGATGGCAGTCATAAAAAGAAAAGAAAAAAAGACGCGCATCTAATTCGATTTACTGGGTGCGCTCAAGCTCATGTCATCGAGCAATATAAATTGTTTTCCTGATGCCAATTATAGAGTTAACGCCGCTCAAGCTGAGCCACGCACGCCATTGCACATCTTTAATAAATTAATAGTGTCGACGTTATCGACCCCGACATCTTGACACATCGAACATCGAATCGATAGAAGTCGCCAGAGTGATGTCTGTGTGGGTCTTGCGTAAACGTAACCCCCATGAGGAGAGGAACGATGCGATGATATGGGACCCAAAAGACTGGAGTTTTGAGCTTGAAACTTGATATTGTCAATTTTTATCCGATAAGCCATCATGTTTGTCATTATGGTTATGATCGGTGGGCAGGTTTTTGATTTAAATGAAAGCTAACGGAAAAGTACTCGTGAAAGGAGGACTAATTCCCCATTGAATTAGGGGCACAGTGGTCTAATTTCTACTTTCTTACGGTTCACATTTAAATTTTCCGCCAATTTGAATTGAATTTTTCACCAAATTCACCACAGAAGTTGAGTTGAAGTTTGTTCTACTTATTGTACTCCTTTTTTTTGCATTGCGCTTTCACCACTTAACAGACGGCAGTCAGTTATCATCGAAATTCGTTCGAAATTCGTCTACTACAAGAATGCTTCTCCTCCAAAATGAGGGGAAGGTACATTTTTTTTTGTTCATTTTTTACATCCTTTCTAGGTTCTAGTTCATTTGTACGCGTGTACGTTCACGACAAACTAAGGGATCTACTTCCTTACTTATGTACATACATAGGTGGCGCTACAGTTCGGGATGAACCTGCGCCTCAATCAAAAAGACTCTTAGTTGGTTGAGATTCTTGCACCGCCTAAGGTGAGGTCTTCCTCAGTACCTCCAGGTTAGATTTAAAGGCTCTCCGGGCTGGAGCGTCGGTTTCCATTCGCTCTACATGTCCTAACCATCTCGATTGTTCAATTGACAGGTTTTTGACTAGGTCGCCGTCGCTATACAGCTCGTGAAGTCACATCGATAGAGCCCATGCTTTAACACTATAAAGTAGGACTGAGGTGATTAGAATCTTATGTAAAAGAAGTTTCCATAGTTGTTCGACAAAAGGCCTTACTGCTTAAATGCCTTATTAAACCAAAGAAACAGCGATTAGAAAAAGTTATTCCTCGATATCGTTGTCAGAAGTTATAGCAGAGCCAAGGTTGATAAAGTCTTTTACTTTTCTCGACCCATTTTGACGTTCTGTCCGATACGTCCCTTCTTATTGGCATCAAGTACTGAGTTTTGCACTCGCCCACCTGCGATGTTTGTGATACAATAACCGTGCCTATGACAGCCGTCAGAGTATTCAAGTATCATTGTTGCACACACTTCTGAAAGATTGTGCCTTTAGAGTTGGCTTGACATCAAAGGTCTCATTGAGGTCATCACTGACCTTGATGAAGCAGCTTAGGTGATGTCACAACCAATCGAAAATTAACCACGCAGCAGGTATCAAGGAATGTCACACATGCTGTCTTTAAGTGCGCTCGTGCGAATTAGTTGTCACACAATCTGTCAGACAGATGTGACGTTTGATGTGTTTTTTTTTTTGGAAAATGTTTGCCATTTCAATCAGCAAGCAGTTGGGCGGGTATTTGAATCCATGTGTTGAATAGTAATTGTTTGGAAAGGAAATCCAGGATTAGGATTAAATAGGATTTACGAACACATACCTAACTGTGGTGGTTTTGTTAAGTGTCAACATTCAATTAGGGAGAAGTGACGGAAATGAAAGGTAGAATGACTGCTCTCAAATAGGCGGACGAAATAAGTGGGACCTGTTAGGATCTTAAAGAAATCTACTAGAGCATCTTAGCGTGCTCTCTTTGATATTTTCTGAGTTTACTCTCTTTTTGACATCACCGTCAATTCTGTCATTAACTGTTAGGACTGATCCAAGGAAGTTGTCATCGGCAGTGTTCTTTTACTTTTATTAGTCTTAAGACAACAGACTTTGCCCAAGAACTTTTCATCCACTCCCGGCTGTCCTGCACGTTCACTTATTATTTATAAGCTCCTGTTTGATACTACGTTTTTTTTTTTGAAATGATAGAGTCCTTAATTAGGCTGCCTAAATCCAATCACTAAATGGCTTCTTACTATCCTTTTTGTAGAGGTTAAATCGCCCTTCAAAAGGGCACATATGCAATTCAAATTGGTGATGAATTTATACTCTTTTTACAAATTGGAACGTGATCCTTTCGAATTGACTTTGTCCTTTTTCAAGACTTTAACTCATAATTTTCATTCAATTTATACTACATAACATATATCCTTCGAACAGTTCTACAAGCAAAAGTGCCACACACAGCATTTTTCATAGCGCACCCTTCGTTGAAAAGTCGGAAAAATATATGCAAATCATCTCTCTCCTACTCTCTCTGTCTCTCGGAAAGCCAATAACTTATGATAAAGCAGCAATTTTTCAGAGCTCCCTTATAAGCTCTGAGCAGGGTATTCACTGTCCTTGCCTTAAACTATACACACACACACTAATACCGAACATTCCCATCAAGAATGTCAATGGAACACGGTGAACACTAAGCCCATCATAAGGATTCAATTTCACACAGAAACCACTCTCCCAGTTGGGCTGTGTGTGCACATGCACACCCCTTTTGAGGATAAAATATTCATTCCTCGTTTCGTCCTCTTAAAGTTTCCAGCACGTGAATTTTTTAAATCCTTGCCTTAAATGAAATATGCCAGGATTAATCTGTTACGCACATTGCCACTGTTTTTGTTGGCAAAGGCAGACGTTCGTCCTCCTCGTCCTCGTTGTTGGCCGTTCGTTTCTTCTTGAGAAACCGATTTATGTATAATCAGCGGATACTTAGTGTCGCATTAGACCGAATATAAATGACTTTTCAGTACCGCTTGATGTAAAATGGAAATTCACACACACTACTTAATACCATCGAATTGAGTCTGAGTCATGTGAAATGAAATTTGATAAGGACTTGTGCAAGTTTGCAAAAGATTATCATAGTAATGAGGGAAGATACACCCTGCAAAATTATAACCATCAACTTGAAGGTTATATCGCAATAGATTTGGATTATCTCCATTTCAGCCACATGTTCATCTGTTTTTACCAATTCATCTGTACAGTCCTTACACCTTGTTATCCAATCCCATCTTCTAGACTCTATCGATTTACAAATGGTAACAGAATGTGCCTCTTCAGTTGGCCTGTAAGGCTGATAAGTTTATCAAGCCTGGTACTTCAATGCCGATTTCATCAGAAATGTGAAAGCCTTCTGCAACTGAATAAACTGGATAACAATCAACAGGACCAACCTTAGATGGTCCAAGCAAATTTGGTCTAAGTTGGATTTGAAATGCTTTAAGTCCCTGATCCCGCTTCGAAGGCTACATAAATGCACAATAATAGGTGTTATCATCAGGTTCTGTCTAATAGCCAAGTACGCAACAGAGCTAGGCCTCTGCGTTCTTCATCTTCTATGAAAGTGTCTTGCCCTGTCACTAAAAAAGAAGCTCTATTTGCAAGCTTTTTTCTTCTTTCTTCTTTAGGCCCATATAATCGTCAGTATAAATGTTCCGCGGTTCGATAACCGGGTCGGGAATCCTTTCTTGATAAGGGTATCACAATGGTCTGCCACTATAAACTTGTGCACTTCAAGATGATTGAGGTCCGCTTCTACCTGTGCGTGCCACCTATGGGGAGGTCTTTCTCTATTGTCTTGTCTTTCCGGGAAAGATTCGAAGACTGGGCTGGAGCATTGTTATCAATTGCCGCAAACACATCCAATACAAAGGTTTTGACTAGGTCGATGTCTTGCACAAGAAAGATCAAAGGAACTTTGTACAATTTCGACAGAGTGTCGGAATTCTCTGCATAAAGTTCGTGGCCCTTGGGTAAGATATCTCTTCTTCTTAACTATTTTCCAAGCCTAAGGGAGCAATGACCCCTCAGCTAGAAACTTTGATAGCAGTGAAACACCGCAGGGTGGTATCTTATCTCCTCTTCTTCAATAGCCATGTCTATCCTGGATTTTAGTACCTCTATGGAAGTCAGAACTGAGTCTTAGATCATCGGCCTTTTTATGGGGCCTTTGCACCCAACAAAGTAGGGAATTGAGCTTTGGACTTAACACTTTAAGCGCAGTGCGACACCCCTTTACAATTTTGGATTTTAGCACTGCGGATAAAACGGCTCTGATGGCTCGACTATCATTGTACATGTCAATATTGGGTCGAAGACCAGTTCTCTCTTGTTGAAGTTAAGACGTTAAATAATCCGATTGACATATTTCGGGAGTAAGACACTCATCCACTCTTCACGAAGTCTATGCATCCGTGCTATAGAGCAGGACTGAGATGGTAAGGGTCTCGTATGGAGTTGCGTTAGCTGTTCAAAAGATGAGCTTTGTTACTCAATTGACTTTTTACTCCAAAAAAACCGCGATCGACAAGAATTATTCTATACATTATTACCTTTGAAGGAAAGGCAGTTTCATAAAGCTAATGATGCAAACTTAGCCATGATGTGGCAGAGGCCCTTTTGACAATGTTAAAAATTGAGCATAGATCAGTGGAAGAAGAAGCATGATAATAATTGGAGAAGAGCTGAAAAAAATACAAAGACGTATTACTGTCAATCTTTATCGGTGGCACATTAACCTTGTAGAAACCCTAAGACGTATACAAACGGAACCAAGGGAATTGTAAGTACCAACGATACCAAATTCTCTTTACAACGGCTACACTTCCTTTAGTCACCAGCATTACACCCCGAGCAACATACCTTTAAAAATTCTTTACCTGCAAATTTGTTCCCATCGCAAGCCAAGTAGCTTAATCCACAGAAGCCAAACGTATGCAAGGTATAACATCGTGCACGGAAAAATGAGTTAACATCAGGAGTCTTCCGAACCCTACTGCATGAAACCTCTTTTAAAAAAAATGAACGCAAGTGAAAGGGGTGTAAGCGCCCTCTTTCATGGCAAAGTAAACACTCGTTAGGCCGTCAAATTTGAAAAAAAAAAAACAAAGACTGCGCCAAATGTTTTTATTTTTCCCACCGAGGCCGGGTTCGGGTTGGGATTGGGATGTAGTGGCAATTCATTGTCACGGTTAAGTACTCAACATCTTGAAACGAAATTAAAAAAAAAAAAAAAAACGACAATTAAAACATTGGATTTTCGGTTCCCCTTTTATCCTTATTTTTAAGGGAAACCAACCCACTTTAATGGCGGCTTGCATAGGTCGAGTGTCATTCTAAGGATGACTGCCAAGACTTCAATTTATATAAGCTCGGCAATAAAAGGAAATTCATAGTGAAAGCCTACAGGCAAAGTTACATATCTTTCCCCATCCCACGGTAGTCCATGTAAAGTTTACAGTGCCTCTCTCTCCGTCTTAAGTGATGAGAGTCCTTACATTTCCGATTGTAGGCGGCACCAATGGTTTGGACGATGACATCCTCTAGGCCTTGTGCCCATTTGAATGGATTGCCAAAAGAATATTCCTCCTTCCTTGTTGACAACAACAATATGGATTCTCTTGAGTTTATTTATAGTGTGTGGTGGTAGTGGAGAGATAAGGGAACACTCTGTGTGTATCCTTTTTCTCGTTTCTCTTTTGTTCGCGAAAGGTTAACGAACTCATTTCCATTTAGGGGCTTTTTTTTTGTTTTTTGGTGTTTTCTTTTGCGTTTTTCTGTTCTTTTCTGTTAAGAGGCGGAATGGCAGACACAGGAATAACCAGGATTATGCAATTTGAAAAAAAAAATTCTTGACATTTGTGTCTGTGTTTAGTTGATTGTATGCGAAAATGATTTGTCACGTTCGATGCAATGGAGGCTATGAGAAAGAATTGCTTTTCCATCGAGACTACTTCAGGAATCATGATGAAAAGGACTGTAATCTTGAGGTAGGTTCAAGTCTGGATTAGGGATTGCACTTAATATTGTGCCTATGTAAGGACTTTTTGCCATTGACAAGGTCGTACCCGTTGGTATTGAATATCGACAAGTGTGTGTACCGTCAGAACAATGACATCAACGTTATCAATATCGGGAAGTCTCTGATTGGATCGCCATTGTAAGTTTGTGCCACCGGTATGTCTAACACAACTAGAAAGAGAAGGGGTGATAGCACACAGCTTTAGCTTAATCCTCTCTTGATGTTGAACGAAGCGCTTTCGGTGCCTTTGAAAGGAACTTTGCAAGGCGTATCTCGATGAAAGTCGTGGGTTGCATCTGGAAAGGCAGAATTCTACAGAGTGCTCCAGATAGCTTCCCTGTAAATCATATCAAAGGATCTTTTGAAAATCGGGTGAGTTCCATTCTACAGACTGTTCGATGAAAATTCGTAGTTTGTTGATGTGGTGAACGCTTGATTGATCCGGTTTGTCCTCGACGCAGTAAATGGTTGGCGATGTTCGATAGCAAAAAACCTTTTGGATTGTGTACTTCTTTTCTTCGGTATCATTGTGATGATTCCTTCCTTTCAGGAATTCAATAGTTCAACTATGCAGTTCAGATCACTGGGGTGTGAGAATTGGTGCCAATGCGCACTTGAGTAGTTCTGCAGTTAAATTTCCAGATCCTGCTGCATTATTGTTATTGTATTGTTATTGTGTGCGATGTCCTCTTTTCACTGGGTCAGAATTTAGTCGCAGTAAGAGCTCAGCCTTCAAGAAATGTATACCCCCTTTCCGAATACTTCTTCATCTAGTTTCACACCGAAATCCATTCTCCCATGGGATGATTTATCGCACGACCTAAGGAACTCTTCGTAACTTCACTCGAAAAATTTCACACAACTCTTGCAAAGATTACATTTCCCTATGCTCATACCTGTGATTTATGCTTCGTCTTAAACTCGAAAAAGAAAAAGGTACCGAAGCCCGTCACATGTGATTACCTTTCAAACGACAAAGTAACACTTTTGAAAAAAGGAAACCCCTTCAAAAGGGTTACACGACCATACAATATTCAAAACGCATAATTGTGTGAACGCAACCAGATGTACCGTGCGTATTGTGGTATTCACGTTCTCAGGTAGCTGTCATCATTCAGGAACGTGATATTTAAACGCCACACATTTGGCATAGTTCCCTCTATCCTCACCCAATCGCTTCTTTGTGAACTCTTCGAAGGCCATAAATATGGTTCCGGTTAATTGGGTCACGACAAATGTAGTCGGTGGACATCACAGTGATTTGTCAGTTTGATACACAAAATTTGACAGTAATAAAATTCTCTAATGACAGCCGCGCATAAAAATGTCGGCAAAGATCAGGCAGTGATTTGAAAGATACTCGTACACACTGTCAAATGCTTGTGTCATTTTTTAATTGCATTTGCATTAAATGGTTTTGTTGACAAGCCGCAAGAAAGGCGGAAGCTCCATTGCAACCTAATTCGGTGTATTACAATGCTAATCTGTGGAAAGCAACTGTATAGTCATGTTAAAAAGTCCCTTCATCCCCACGAGACCCAATTTAGCGAAAAGCCCCGAAAAAAAAACAGAACAAATCTGGGTGAAAAGACTTCCATGGCCTAGTTGCTCTTTATCTGTTCATGTCCGATTGGGTATTATCCCGGCTCTGGCCAGAGTTTGTCCACTTTATCGTGACAATTTATTCTTTAGCTGTCACATGCAACACTGGTGAAATTCAATTTCAATTGATCCGCACCCAGACTAATCACCCACCCTTTCGACATCAATTTTGTATTGTAAAACATCCCGGCGACGTTGTCTCTAGGGAGGGAGTCAGCTCTGTGGATGTGTGTGTGTGGTCTGGAGTATAAAGGGGATGGAAAATCGATATCGAAAATTCAAAATTCGCAGCACGTTCGTTCGACAACAACGAGAGAGAAAAATGTCTGCATTTTGTTTTCCTGTGACTCTAACTCTATATCTGTGAAAGGGTTGAAGATTGCAAGGGAGTGCAGTTGCAGTTTCCGATTTCTCATGCACATGCTCATAGCCATGAATAACTGAATTCCAGTTCGTATAACATGAACAACCACTATAGAGCGGGACATGACCAGACATATGAAGTGGAGTCTTAAAGTTATTTGCACGCTTTAATGTATTTTTTTTTTTACTGCAAGTTTCTGTCGAAGGGATGGTGTTGCCAATGGTCTTGGAACAAGTTACTCTTAGTTGAAATGTAGAAACCTTTTGGTGAGAGTAGATGAAGTAGACTAAACAAGAAATGTGACTGATAGAATGCAGTTGACTCTGGAAGTCACCAAAACAGAGCTGCGAGCCTTAAATTTCAATTTTACTCAGGTTTCCTAGATCGTCAAAGATGCTCCTGCGAGTAGACCTTATTGGGGCTTTCTTGTGATGCTGCTAAAAACATATGTGGTTGTTTTCGATTCGGACCTGTATCTTGGCTACTCCTAAGCGCTTTTAGTAAGATTTCCAGGAGCAACCACTACTACCCTGCTTATGGAGTCTTTACCGAATTTTGTGGAACTGATTGGTGCGTCCACTTTCTAATTACATGGGAGATTGGAGTGCTTTGGTATCCAGCATATTGTGACAGTTCTTCTCACTTGCCCTAGACATTCATCACTCTAGCAATTTCGACTCAAAGCCCTATGGAGGGGTACACTTATCTCTGCTTAAAACACTGGATACAAGACTCGATCTTCAGCATACCTCCTAGTGACATGCTACCCGAATACTGCTTCAACAAAAATAGTTATCCCATCAAGGGAGAAACACAAACCCCAACCATCACCGTCTGACTTCGTCTGGACGGATCCAAAATGGAAACAGGAACTGGTACCGGAATCTTCAGGGAATCATCATGTGCGAACTTCTCAGTCAGCCTTGGGGAATTCGCGTCCATATTCCAAGCCGAGGTCTTTGCCATCAATCAACGTGTGAGACTCCATCAGTCTTCTCACACCTTGGGAAAACTCATATTTATCTTCTTAGACAATTAAGCTGCCCTAAAAGCATTCGACTCGCCTATCATCAAATCCAAACTAGTCCTAGAAACCCGCAATGTGATCTTGGACTTAGTTAGGAACAACATCCTTCACTGGATTCCTGCAATGAAAAAGCCGACTCACTGGCAAAAGACGGCGCATCAATAACATTTATTGAACCTGAACCCTTTTGTGGGGTAAGTTAATCACGCTTCGTAAGACATGCCAAAGGTCTTTGCACGCAAAAATCTAGAGAAGCCTGGGTCAACACACCTGGGCAAACATACTCAAAACTGCTGTATCCAGTACCGTCACAAAAGAAAACTAGATTCATTGTGAACCTTGACAGGAGTAACCTTAGAGCACTGATTGGATTTTTCAGCGGTCACTGCCACCCTAACAAGCACCTACATCGCATGAACCTTGCAACAGATTCAAGCCGTAGACTCTGCCTTAAGAGTAAAAAGATGCTAACGGAACGTCTAGCCCTCTTTCACCTTAGAAAGAGAATCCTCAGAGGCGAAGTTTTCCCTACGGAACAACAGCTCGCTGCTGTGCACCCAGAGAAGTTTCTTAACTTCCTGATATCTTCTGAAGTGAAACAATTCATCGAGGAAACATAAGGGAAGGCACAATAAAAATCGTTAGAAACCGCAGTGCCAAGGGCTATGTCGGCTGTAATAACGTAGAGCTTGAAACTAAAACAATTTTTGTGTTTTAAAGCTTCAAATTCAAAAAGGTTTAGCATTCTGCAATTACTTTGTAAGTTGGAAGGGTTGAGAGAAGCGTCAAGTGCAGCACAGTAATTGCTAAAGGGAGAACTAGTCACAGGGGTTTAGGATAATTTCTTCAGCACTGTATCTACACACATGGGTATGTATAATGATAAGCACCTCCTTGCAAGGTACATATAACATTTAAACAATTTTCTCTCGAAACTAGACGATTCTCTAATGTTTTCTAGACGAGCAGCTGTTTGTATGAAACAAACTATCACTCCACTACGAGTTCATTGAAACAGTGTCCATACAAAGGACATTCATTTTTCTTGTGTCGTTGGAAAAAAAAAGGAAAGGGATTTTTCTGTCTTCGTTGAACACGATACAATACAGAAGATTAAGTGATAGTCTGAGATTTCATAAAAAAGAAAAAGGGACAGCAAGGAGCAAAGATCTATCTCTATCACCGGTATAACAAGAATTATATTGTTTACGTTCGACCTATAGCAGAACCCTCTTGGTTAAGATCAATTCCTTTTAAAGTACATGCCCTTTCACATGTTTACCTAGAACGGTACCTCATGCGATTGGAAATGATACGCGCAATAGTCCTTCAAACGAAGAGAATTTCTTGATGAAGATAAAATGTAGGAAAAAATGTTAAGGGATGGTTGAGATAATTTCTTTGTGGTTACTAAATACAGCCTTAGCAGCTGTACAGCATGCCTACGTATGTAACTTGCTCTTAAAAGTCTTGGTTCTCAACTCGTCATCATGAAAATTTGAGAGACTATAGATGGGGATATATGTAAGTGGTTGGTTTGAGGACACCTTTCGCACACTTGTCTGCATCTTCCAGGCGCCTCTGTCGTTCATTTAATACAAGCACCCTTAGGAAACTAACTCGTTGTAACTCCATCATTCGACGTTGAATTTTTCTTTCGACGGATCCCAAGATCTGCTCCGCTGTCTTCATTATTGTCCAGCATTCAGCTCCATAAAGTAAGACTGGCCAAATCAGGGCTTTGTAGAGCATAATTATGGACCTTCGAGTTAAGATTTTGGATTCTTGTTGTTTGGACAAATCGAAGAAGCAGCGGTTGCCTAAGGTTATTCTTCGTCGAATACCCACAAGGGTGTCTTTTGTGGAGTTTATATTTGCCTTTAGGTTGATAAAGTCCTTCACTACCTCAAAATTTTAACCGTCAATTGTTAGATTTTGATCTAGACGGTGTTTGACGGATCGATTTTTGGTCGACAGCATGTACTTTGTTGTAGGTATCCTCATCCATCATTAGGCCAACTCGTTTGGCTTGTTCTTCTATCGCCGTGAAGGCCTCTAAAATGGAGCGCTGGGAACGGGTGGTGATGTACCTTCTGTGTCTGCGCTGGCTTTTCGCACTATCTGCTCCAGCATAAGAATAAAGAAATCACACGAAAGCGCGACTCCTCGCCGAAATCCGGTGTTTGAAATAAGTCGGAAGTTCTGTTTCCAAGCTGCACGGTGCATAGCGAGTTCTCTGGTTGGTGCGACACAACCGGATCAGTGGTTTCGAGTGTTCGGTGCGATGAATGCTGTCATATGCGGCTTTTAAGTCAATGAAGAGATGGTGAGTATCGACTTGGAACTCGTTGGTCTTTTCTAGGATTTGTCGCAGTGTAAAGATTTGGTCTATCGTCGATTTGCCGGGCTGGAAATCACATGATGAATGTTGTGTAAAACGGCTTTAGTCGTTCACATAGTACACTCGATAGGATCTTACTAGAAACCTAACGAAGTGATCTGGGAAGCATCTCTCCGAAAAAGATTTCACCTAAGCTGGATCAGAATCACTCTGGAAGCTTAATCTCACCTAAAAGGTTGTCCATCCACATAATAGTAAGTGTTAACACAGTAAAAAAAAAGAACGGTTTGACCTCTACTCAAATGATAGCCTAACCTATTTATAAACACACAATTGACATGACTTATGTTTTTAGAACACCTAGCCAGACTGCATTGAAATCAGTTACAAGCAAGGTGCTGGTCACGTTTTTGTCATCCCCAGAGTGTCCCATACTACAACGAAAAAATAAATCTTTATGTTTGCCCAAAAGTGGTCACCAAAACGACAGCAACATGGTTGCGTGATGCCAATACCCAGTGCGTAATTAGTCATGCGTTATTTTGTTTATAAGGCCGCTGTTCAAATCACACCGAGGCTCTGTAATTTATTCGTCCAGCATGTGAATTGGAAAATTTCTGATTTATTTTTTTGTAGGTAACAGGTAGAGAGCTGAGAGTGAAGACTTCTACTGTTGCTAGTGTTACGCTTCGGTTCGGTGGCTTAATTTTCCATGAGTTACCAAGTCACGCATTCCGGATGTTGAACACTTTGTCTGAGACTTCTGTGTCGTGCTTTGTGATGGTTAAAATCCATTACAAGAACAATTATTGACCAAAAATAGTTCTCATAGGTGTCGACTGTACCTAGAGACCATATTAGAAAGGGTCAATTGTTTTTCTTCTTCTTTTTGTCTGATTTGTTGGGAAGGTGCAGAAAGTATGTAGGTAGGCAAATGGGATGTGTAATTAAAATAACGTAACCAAGGGGGTATACATGGCTTTGTTTTGGTTGTCCAAGCACCACAAGGTACGAAATTAATCTCCAATCTTGGGGAACTACAATTCCTTTAGCAGCGACTGTGTACACTGGAAGACACTAATTTTCTTTTCAGATGTTATCTGTCAAAATCGGTGATAGCTTTAAGATTGTTAAAGTTAAACCAAAGAGCTTCGTGCATTGTTCGAGCAAGCCAGGAAGGAGTGCGTGGAGTTTTTACACAAAGCCTTAACTCCCTTTCCCCTACCCTCTGTTTCCATTGCGATAGGTTCGACTTCCAGGCCTCAGTTTATGGCCCTTGAACAGATGTTTGAACTTCCTGATTGTGATGTGGGATTTAGAGAATTTCTTAACTAGGGGGATTAGGCCTCCACATGTGCACGTTACCTAGAATGGAGTCTTGTAGTACTGCACCGTACCTTAGTTTAGATTTGAAAATTCTTCGAGCTGGAGAACTGGCGTGCGTGACTTAAACTGCCAACGACAATATCTTATCAAAGGCAACTAAGTAGAAAGGCCACTTTCCGAATAACTAAGGAGACTCTGTTTAAGACCCTTAACCTACTAGTCATACTTTTTGGCGCTGAAGCATGTTCGTTTCAAGCGACCATTTTCATTGACGAGCTTTGGAGGAGGAGATTTAACGCTGAACTATACGAGCTCATTGCGATGTCCACCTACATAGTGAAAAAAAAACCGCAAATTGAATATTTGAGATAGCTCGAACCGTAGGAACACCAACACTCCGACCCACTGAGTCTTCGAAAGAACCCCAGAGAGACAACTTACTCATAGAAGAGAAAGACCTCGCCTTAGCCAGCGAAGGGGACCTCAACCAACTTGGAGTGCACAACTGGAAGCAGAAGGAGACGTTTTTTAATTAAGGCCCAGCTTAGCCCCAAACCATAGCGCCACCTACGTAAGAAAAAATTTCAGTGGCATAATTTTTTCAAGCTGTAACTTCGTTTTCAAATGCAGTCACGCACGCTGGTTCTCCAGCTTGGAGAATGGATGAGACTAGTTTCGATGACAATTCTCGAGTTGCTTCGGCGATAGCCAGGACTTCCGCTTAGATCACACTACCGTCGTTCGGAAGTCTATAATAAGTAATTTTGGGTTCTAGTGAATAGATCCAGAAGCCCACTCCTTAGGTTTTTGATGCGTCAGTGAAAACGAAATTTTATTCGGGTTGATGACCTTCCCGTTAGCCCAGTCATCTTTTGAAGGGATGATTGTTTTTAAGCTTAGGCTGACGTCAGAAGCGATAAGATAATTTCTAGTCAGTTTCTAGTCTTGTTCGCTTTCCATAAGTTTTTTAAACGCAGAACACTTTTCGCAGCTTAAGGTAGAGGTATATTGGAATCAGTTGCGATGGAAGTGCAGTTGGAGTTGTTCTATTGGCGACAGTGGTGTCTACGCATGCTGGTCCTTAGATCTTATTAAGAACCTTGAGGTAAGTAGTTTTTTCTGTCGCTGGCCACCAGACAAAGCAACCATAAGTCATCTCGGAGTTATTACTGAAAAAAGTCCTACTTGAGACTACTGACCCGGTTAGGAAGTTTCACCGGCCGGGCAATGGCGGGTACATCTGAATAGATTCCGGAGCCCATCTCTTTATCTATTTTTGAGACGTTCGTCGTTGAAAATGGGTGTTTTGTCGGGTTTAATGACCCTTCCTTCGTCCCAAGTTTCTTCTGATGGAAAGAGTTTGAAAGTTTAGGACGAAGTCAAGGTATGGCGTTATTCAATCAGTTTTTGTTTCCAACTTTGTCCATCTAGCGATACTAATGCGACCTATTTGGCCCTTTTTCCAAAATTTTGATATTTGCAGACAAAGGGCGCTCTTTGCAGTAGTATATATGTAGGTCGAGCGATAAGAGTAAAAGTATCGTTTCGACTTTCGAGGACTGCTATCGGGGTCGTTCTTATGGCTCTAGGTGTGCATATGTATGCTGGATTTTTATGATTATCTTAACGTTTGTGGCTTTTTCACGGCTGGCCGCCAGCTAAACAAGTTGTGACATTTTATAAGTCTTGGTACAGCTGTTACATCGACATCTAAACAAAAAATATAAGTCACATCCTGTGAAACTCAAAACACCAATCAAAACTGTCTGTTTCACTTTGAACTTTCACCAAAACCCACAAATCGTCACCGAAAATCTACATAATTCAACACCCAAACAAAACACCAGCATAACATGGCAATTAGTGTAAATTTTTCGAAGTACAATCCAAAAAAAAAAGACAGCCATTGCTCTATAGACTGCACCCATAGAAACCAATTGTATCGCATAATTTAAACCCCACAATCGGTAGTCACATTCCACACATACTCTCGTTTACCATTATTATAAGTGACGAACAAACTACCATTCGGAGAGTTGAACTACCCACCGAATGAACCTTTCCCCTTTCTTTAGCTCAATCGTCCTTGTTAGGTACAGCACCCGTGTATCCTAAATTCACATTTTTCAAAGCCGGCAGCACGTCGAATTGAAATTGTGATATGAATGTCCTGAAATTCAACATAGGGGAGGTGTTTCAGTAAGAAAAGGAATAACAATGAAATGAGAGGAAAAAAAAAACGTCCTGTTCAACCCCTCGCGAGAACACATATTTTCGTCCTTTTGTCGTGTGTTACGTGAGCTATTATTTATCCGTCGATTCATGATTCAAGTTCATGATCATCACCATCATCATCATCGTAAGAGAAACCATACAAAATGTTCAAATGCAGTTTGTGCAACAATGCAAGGATTCTCCTGCTGATATTCGATTGTTCGAGGGGAACATCTGCGTCCTTGGCAGGAGCCAAATTGTTTGTATGTAGTGTCGTGACAATGACTAATGTTTAACTAGAATTGTTTTGGCACACTGGATGTGTAACTTAATGCATGTGGAACGCATTAAAGTGCACTTTGTCCTTATATTTTCAACTGTTTCAGTGTTTAATTCAGGTTTCAAAGAAAGGATTCGGGACGATAGTGATTTTGTATGGAAACTCATAAACGAGATCGTGTCAACAAACAATGATGCAAACAACATCAATGGGATCATCACAAGGTAGCCTAGCTTTGGTTGTAAATTGTTCCAAAGACATCTGCAACAGGAGAAATAGTTTCAGGTGTGTTAGTAAGTCAGAGCACTATAAAGTCTTTGGATTACTGTTCGTCTTTGGGTGAGATGGCAAAGCAATTTCATATACTCCTCTGATGGGTAACAAGACACAGAGATATTCCAGGAAACTGTAAGGCCAATGAACTCACCAAACTTGGAACTACAATACAGATTCTTCCTAACGAACAATGAACTCACCAAACTTGGAACTACAATACAGATTCTTCCTAACGAACAGAATTAAAGCTGGACGCAATAAGCAAAGCCAATCTAAGGTGGTCAATGGTATGTCCTGTTAAACTAACACACTTGCGTATTTCGTCTTAAATAGACCAACAGAGTTCCAGAAGATTGATCCGCTCAATATGTAGAAGACTTCTTAGAATCACTTTAGGTGCCATCGTAGGACATTGGCCCTATATGCAGACATGTCACTTGACTTGTCACCATTCCAAGGTTGGAGTGCCATCAAGAGCTATAGCGTTGGAAGGTTTTACACCGGGAAAATTAATAAAACAAGGGCGGTAATGCCCCTCTAAGTCGAGTTCCAAATTCTTCTTGATAGTAAAATGCAACACGACTGAATTTGTCTAAAAGTATGCAACATAAAAAAAGTATTACTACAGTTTGAGGGCTAATGAGAATGACTGGTGTAACTCCACGTTTCTTTTTTATTTTTTTTATTGAAAATATTGTTGTCGTATATTAGGGGCTATATAGTTTGGAATGAAATATGAGCGGACTGGCATTTGGAAATTGTCCTTCTTGGAACATTGTATCGTCTATTCTCTCTTGATGTGTCTTTATACTGCATCTTCGTAAGACAATCTACTTAACCTATTTTTGTTTTTCATTTAGAGCGATCAAGACATCGTCACAAAGAAGTTGAAGTTGTTGGCTTACTTATCTATTACTACGAGGAGTCGGTCCTTATTGAAACAAACAACTATCACTGATATCAACGACAGAGGTGAGTCACTTTTTGATTACTTTGTAAGTATGTAGGTATAGCTTCATATTTCGTAACACCTGCTCTGAATAAACCTTCATTACTAAAAGTCGGCTGGAAGTTATATGTATAAGCCTTGTCTTGGATGGAATCTCCCATATGCAAGTGAAAGATTACACTGAGGTACTGTTCACCCACAGACTAATTGGCGTAAAAAGGATCACTGTAAGCTTTCCAGACCTTCTTAGATGGATTCAAGACTGTGGAAAACTTATAGAAGCTTTGAAGGAAGTTCAAAATCATGATCCACTTGATTATCTAATCGGTGAGGGAGAAACGACCCTACGGACAATTTAAGGGCTCAGACTTTGATACCAATTGATACACTCCAGGAGCTTCTCAGTCATGTTTAGCAGAAAGACGACGTATCCCCATTCATATAACTTTTGCTAACCTTTATAGGAGTACCACCATCCGTTGGTTTTTCCATTAAGGTACATATAAGAGGATTGACAAATAGCTCTGGTCTGGCTTAAAGCCTATTTTGAGAATGTATCCAGTCCAAGTTCAAAATCTCTTACTTCTTTCCTCGTGGCCTGAGCTATATTGTCTTGTGGAAAGTCGCTTAACGAGTATCTGTAACGCTTCAGAATAGTGTGAAGCTGATAGTTAAAAAGTCTTCAGTTTTTGCATTATTGTTTCGTCTGCTTCTATGTCCAGCGCATTGATACGATATAAGGACAGGGAGCACAGTTGTTTTCGTTTGTTAAACCGTCTCCAGATAAGCTGCATGATTTGTCTTTCTTGTGATCGACAGACAATTCTTTGAGTACAAGATGTAGAAAGCAACACACCAACGGTCTTGAATGGTGGCGGGGAGTAGATTCTGATTGTTTCCACATCTTTTCTCTTTCCTTGTCGTGGGATCTTCGAACTGGAGCAGGGCGTAGCTATCAGAAGATGGTGATCTCTTACTATGTCCATATCTGCTTCTGGTCTTTCAAAAGCCTAAAAGACTTCTTTTAAAACGGCGACTGATAGCAAAGCAAAAAATTCTCAATTGGATTGGAGGTTGGCAATCAGCTGACTTTACGGCAGGTTGTGTGCTCAAATGGGGTTGTCACCTATTGCATTAGGCGACTAGCTTTCTAGAAATTAACAAACCTTCCGCCGTTGTCATTGCGATTGCCTAGCCTGTGCTTCTCGTTAACATGTTTGAGCCTCTCGTAGTTGTTGTCCACCTTGGCATTACAGTATCTCAGCACTATGCCAATATCTCCGTTTGACGTTGTGCTTAAATCGACGCCTTATTGGTTGTAGAAGGTCTCCTTCTCGTCATCAGGCGAGCCTTATATTGGGGCGTAGCAGTGCAGCACTGTGCTTCCATACGACTGTCAGTCTCACTCCATATTCTCGGGGACTTCCGGATGGTTAGGAAGGCTGCTGTGAGTCAATATAATTTAAGCATGCCTCACTTTTTCCTCACGCCATTGGTGTTAGTGGCATGCTGCATACCATAAATGTCTATGGGCAGGACCTGTAGCAGTAGGTTGACGAATGACGAATATGAAAGTCCTACGACATTCTTTTATTTACGTAAGTATGTCAAGGAGTCTCAATTGCATCCCGACAAGAATCACAAAACTTGCAAACACTTTATCATCGATTTGTCATATAAGTGCGCGCCAATACCACGCGGCATATATTCATGCCATTCCCACCTGCAATCCATCACCTCTCTGCCCCATCATTGGCACAGACGTTAGCTTAAATAAAAATGTGATCTAATCATAGATTTACAATCGTACATGACTACGATTGTAGATTAATTTTATTAGCTTGCCTCGTCGGTAATCACGACCCCCTGTCGGGTGCTTTTCAATTGCTGACGTTGGCGACTCGTGTCGCAATAGATTGGATGTGTGACAATCCGTTCATTTGTGTCCGACTAAATGACTTCACGACTGTTACTGATTTATGTTACAATTAATCGAAAACAAAAACACAACCTAGGGCAAGTGGCATTGAATGTATTATTCCACGAAATTTTTTTATACAACATCTAAGCACTTTAACTCGTGCCACTTTGACGAATAAAATTCACAAACCTCAACGAGTTCGGTTAGTTATCTACATAATCCCATCGAAAGAGGCTGATGCAATTTTCATGGCAAATTACGAAGTGCACATCCTGTAAGAGGAAGTTGTAGTATCTGTGTGCCAATAGATGGCTTTCTGATGCATCATTTGTACATAAACTCTCACAGATTTATAGTGTTTCATTAATTTTAGTTGAACTACACACTAATGATGCATTATTGTGTGATAAAATGTCGACGAATGAACGTGTAGTGGTTCAGATTCAGAGCCCTCTTATGGATATTGACAATGAAATTCGTCATTAAATTGTGAAGTTTTATGGTCGATCCATGGTCGTAATTATGTATCTGAAATGATAATTTCATTTGGTATAAATTATTGTAAACACACATGGTCAAGGTTGTCTTTAAAATGCCGGTTGAGATGAATTTTAAGATTAATCGACACGAAGAACTACTTTTAAAGATTAATTGCTTTGTTGTGCTGCCTTAAACAACATGTTCTTGTCCTTCGTTGAAAGGAAGTAAATGGAGTGTGAGCTTTGTTCTTTACAATGAAGTTGTTACCTTGGTACTGGACGGGTAGAACCACCTTTTTTATATATTATTTCCGTGTAGAGCCTTTAAAAATGACATCAAAACCCAGTAGAAGTATGTACTTGACCTTACAGTGTCGAATCCATTAATCTCTAACAATATTGAAAACAGGTCTGCATTGACAGAAAAAAACAAATCGTGTACAAATTGCTACATTTCAGCTCTGTCCAACGCATTCTTGTTTCGTTCAGAACATAAATTTAGTCTTTTCCTCATTCTGTTCATCTTTTCTTCGAGCATCGTTAACCCTTCTAAAAGTGCTCGCTGATATTGTAATGAATAATTCAGAAGATCATGCCTTCCATGTTGACGCCAGCCCTACGAACTATATGATCCAGCTCTAGGTCCAACAAGTCGTATGATAATCTGTCACCTAGCCTTGAATCGGTGCAAATTTGGTCAAGTTCAGGACCTACCAGGTACATCTGGATGAGTTTTCGGGAGATAAAGACAATGCATTCTGTCATACACAGGCTTAAAGTCGAAATAGATGGTAAATTTCGAACTGAATTTCGTTAATCTTTCCAACCGACCTTAGTTCACAGTGGTACGTTCCAATTAATGCTGTTCAAAAGGCCTTAAGACGTTCATTACACTGGATAGGATTTGATATGCAAAATTTAGCAGTAATAGGCCTTTGTTGTTCTTAACGAACATAGGATCGCTCTTCTTGTAGAGATGGGACATATTTGGTTGATGATTTGGGATACCTACATAATACCCAATCGCAAAATACCAAAACCCACAATCCCCAACTTTTGAAAAATCCCCAAAGACAAATCTCCAAACTGTCCTGCGATTACCGCTCCGCTTTTCTGCTCTATTACTTGCTTGGCGAAAGCGATATAAGGCCATAACTCGGAATATAACAAAAACCTGTGCTTCTAAACGATTTTGGACATAAAAGGACCAGAGTAGCGAAGCGGAGCGGTAGCGGAGCGAAGCGATGCAATACAGATTCCCAATATGGGGACTTTGGTTTTGGAGATTTTGGTTTGGGGATTTCAGTTTGGGGATTTTAATTTTGGAGTTTTCGTACCCAACCCTGATGATTTGGTGCATGCACCCTTCCCAAATATCACTTCCGTATTCAGAGAGTTCCGATGGTAAGTTATCAGATCCTGGAGAATGGTCTCTTTGCTGCTTGAATAAATGCTGCGGTGAAGACATTTTTTCATTATCCTTGCGTTCCAGGCTTGAAGTTAGCGGCTTAAGCTTGAAGACTGCATGCTGCCTTTTCATCTCTTCTTCACGTGCACTATATTTCTCTTGCTGCGTACCCTCATCGTCGTAAAATGGGTTGATCCTCAAATGCAGATGGTGGCCAAGAGTACTTTCGGATACCTCTTGGATGAAAGCCAAGAAAGCCTTTCTCTCAGACAAACTCAGCAGTATCTGCCTGCTCCAGGTGTGCTTAGTCGTGGGGTTCCGAGCTTCTATTCGTCAGAGAGTTGGGCTCTATATCGAACTGTTAAGAAGAATGTTCCGAGTTGATGTTTGTAGATGCAGGGCTTGTTCGGTTGTCTGGAGATGGATAGGTTGCAGTGTGGATGTGCAGTAGGAATTCTCGTTCAACTTTCCGAGTTGTGAACTGTGGCAAAATCGAGTAACCTGGAGCCTTTACCTGTTGTCATATCGTTAAGGCTTAGTTCTCTTATAGTTCTCATACCTCAGCAGCGTCCGTAGGATCCGTCTGAAAGATCATAAGGTCGAAGAATTTACTGCTAAGAGTTCGCTTTCCTCTATTGACTATGACAGGACATACGCAAAGCATTACTTTTTTGATCTCATAGCTCCTACAAAAGCTGTAAGGTAGGTACCCTAGGGATGAACTTGGTATGAGCTCTCTTTCAAAACCGAGGATCATTTTACGAGAATGAAAATAAGTTGATTGGACTAATCAATTAGACAACAAATGCACCATAATCCAGGTCTTTAACCTTATTAGGAATACGGGCTTTGGTCGTTTGCCAAGACGCTAGGCTTATCATTATTGGCATAACTTGCACTGAAGTTGTCATGAACTTTTGAAGACTTTTTTTTTTTTTTTAAACGGATCTCATTCTTGGTCATGTTTCCCCGGAGTATCGAACTCTGTTAACTTAACGCTCTCCATCTTCAGGCAATTCGACCCCGGAAATGCATTACTTCAGGGTGGTGCCACTTTTCTTAATCTCTATCTCTAGGGGGCTCTATTCACATTCAGTACCACCTTCGTTTTCAATCTTCACACTTGAAGAAGGTGTATGTGGCTTTGTTTTCACACGTTTAAGCACCGGTGTCCGTAGGAGATCGATGGGGATTACTTTTGCGGCGGGCATGGCTGGTACTGACACTGTTCGGTAAGAAATCGCCACGCGGCAAGCTCCTCATCACTGCAAACTGTTGCTCTGGGGTCCTTGAAGTAAAAGCTACCTTGATGGCAGTTAACCATACAGAAAGGGGCGTGCAGAGTATCTGTATGTTTGTAGCGATACACATTGCTGACTTCCAAAATAGTTCGAGAATGCAAGACCTTCCCAAATTCATTTTCAAACACATTGAGAGGTTTTTGAATCAAAGGTTGCAATGGATATATGAAAAAATGAGGACTCGGATGAACCTCCTAAAAGAAGGCTTAAAGGAGAACTTCCCAAGACCTTATTTAGCATTAGCTCTCCTTGGTCGATCAACTTTATGCTCTCGACGTCTTTTAGAAATCTGCAAAGTTGTTGCTGCGGTCTAAGCAAGAAATACAGCCATTTCCAATCCAGTCTTTCTAAGCTTAAGATTGACATAAGATGTAATTATGACTACCAGTACTGGTATTACAGATCACTGTTTAATAATAGGTTGCCATGGTTAGGAAAACCAACTCAAACAACCTTAAGGTTAACATAGCATAGATGAGCTTACATACAGTTTAGTACAACTTCTTTCGGATAAAGCGCGCTTTATAATTAATTTCTACTTTACTACTAGCAATTAAAGCTCAAACTTTGTAGAAGATTAACAACTTAATTACCATTCACTACGGTATGCGCACCTGAAAGGTCAGAGAACTATTTCTATTACAGTTTTAAAAGGCGTGATTACAGATGTTTGTGGACTTTGAAGCGTCTTCACCACATGCTTGCACTTGTCCAGTACCAGTTCCACGGATTGTTGCAATAATTTCACGAATCCACGATCAAAGCTATTAGTGTTAAGTCTTTTGACGTGACAGTTGTAGTCAACACAAATCGAGGTGAATTCCACGAGACACAAGGTTCGTCATGCTGCACAAGTGTGCTCCATTGTTATGTGGACATTTGATAAGTTATGATGAAATAAATAGATTCATCAGGTTTTCCTAGAATGGCGTAATCTAACAGGAAGCGTGTTGCATTCTAATGTGGAAAATAGTTGATAATTTACTAAGCGCAATACGATTTTGCCTTAATCTAGAAAGCTGCATTTATTTGACGTAGGCATTAAGGGTTTTTTTTAGGAAATTGCACTCATACCTGAGCATAAGACTCATTAAAGTACGATAACGCAATGACTGATGGCAGTGAGATCATGCCCTGCAATGTGTATGCGCCCATACGCGATTCGATTTATCACCCCAACTTCGTGCAACTGCACCCTTTCTCATAACCATTGCAAAACTATCGCAAGCTGTGCATAACCTGAATGAAGAAGGCGATCGAATTTCACCAAAATGGATCTTCGTTACTTGGCTAGCAAGCTGATGAGCAGTCTAGATGAAAACAGAGAACAAACACGCTCGACCGCGTCGATTTCAAACATTTTAGCCGGAATTCATGGAGCTTATTCCGAAAGTCTGCTCATATAGCTAAACTGTTCGAATCGATGAATGGTTTTGAAGTAGGTGGTGGATTTAAGCAGCCTGACTATCGAAAGCTAAAAAACTCAACATCACACGTTTTATATTCAGTCCCTTCCTCCAGTGCCAAAACGGATATAGCTCTTTCGTCCATAAAATCTGAAACAGCAGCTGGCACATAAGGAATCTACCCCGAACTTTTGGAGCACTACAGCTCGAAAGAAAGAATATAGCTCGACCGTAAGATTTTTATCTACACAGCTGCATACCTTCTTCAAAAGATCAAAGATCATCACCCTTCCCAAGCCAGGTAAACCAGCAGATGATGTACAGAGCTACAGCTCCATCTCTCTTCTGTCCTTGGACCTGAAACTACTTGAACGCATGATTCTTAATCAAATAGGCGCTGACATTGAAGAAATTCTTGATGAGTAAGAGGGTTTTAGAAAGTTCAACTTCATCGAAAATCTTTTCTTGAGACCAGTGTGTCTTTAACGGACTTAGCCGCAAAGGTCTTATACAACCTTTTTGAAGCCATTCCGTGCACAGATGAGCGAACAGCGCTCCAGTCAAGTCCTAGTAAAGGGTTTGGACGGTACCCTGATATCTTTGAAACAGGTTCAACTCAGAAGATGGAAGGAGCATTGCTTTCTTCAATCATTTGGACAATAGTGTTGTGACTCTGAATTTGGGTGATACGTTATCTTCTAAAGGATAACTACATTCCCCTTAGATATGCTTTAGTGCTATAAAGTAGGACTGGTATAATTTGGGTCGTATTTTGATTTTTGTTGCCTTCTTAGTCCAGAAGAATAGCTATTAGCTTGAGTGATTCTTCCTTTGATTTCTGATGAGAGAGATGTTATTGTCGGATAGACAATAGAAGAGCAAATGTGGAACTAAGTGCGTTACTACCTCGAACTACTGTCAATTGTGACATTCCCCTCGATTGGTCGATGTACATATGTTCCTTATTTTTGACAACAAATGCTTGATCTTGCCCTCGTTCACCAGCAACCGATTCTTGTCGCTTCTGTCTCAATACTCGCAAGAGCAGCCGTGACAGCTCGCTGAATTTTGCTAATGTGCATATGTTCGGCTTGCGCTAGCAGCTGCACAGACTTTTTTAAAATTATGCCTCCAAGCCAACACAACTTTGTGAATTTCGCAAGAGTTCTCTCTTTTCACTCAAGAGCTTTTCTTTAATCATTTTTGACAGCAAAGATCGTAACAACGTTGTAACCGACCTTGAGCGAGCAGCTAGCGTTTTTCGACGTCATCCTACACCGATAGACGAGTTTGACGTTTTCAAGTCGGTAGGTATATGTCTAGCTATGGGCGTCGTAAACCCTGTACATAGTTCAAAATTTAAAAAGAACTGGTTTAGAGCTCAGCCCTATCATTGTAAAAGGTACAAGGATGACTTTTCCCGATTTGATCGAGAGATCTTCCTTGGAGCACTTGCTTGTCAAAAGCAAAATCAACATCCAGGAAGGTGCACAATGTAACTTATTTTGAGAGGTAAGCTCTTTCTATGTTCCACAGTGGATCTGCAAACCTTTCTTTTTAGGGTATTGGCTGGAGTTTAGACGTGCAATTTTGTGTAATTATTGTTAAGCTAAAGGGCGGATTGTTGTTCTAGGTCGCTAAGATTATCAAAAAAGAAGGCATCGAGATGGTTTCATCTTGATTACAAAAGAGCCCTAGACAGGTACAGACAAAATGGAGGATTGTTTGTTCCTCTTGTTCATCCCTGCAGCTTCTGTAGAAATCATTTGCAGATAGGCCCAATCAAGTGACACCAATGATTCTACGAAGTCTTCTATTTACCGAGATCAATCTCTTGGAATGCTTTTAGACTATTAAAGACCAAATTGGTCTGGCTAGTCTGGCAGGACTTACATTTTGATTACCTACGATTGGTTTTGTTGTAGTGGTATGTACTTAAACATTCTATTTATCAAGAAGAATCTGTATTCCTTGGAATGTCTCTGTGTCCTAGTACCCAGCAGAAGAATAAGTTGAATTGCGCTGCCATCTCCACAAGAGACGAAAGACTGATTCTAGAGCCTCTATAGCAGCCTGTTTATCCGTAAAAATGTTAATATCCCGAATAGATGTTACATTCCACTTAAGCTAAGAAAAAGGCTCCTTTTATCTGCCTGGAAGACGCTACAATTCTTTCTGGAAGGCGAAAAGAGACCTTGAGCTTAAAATCATCGGAGAAAACACCTCCTCCCATACCGTCTTTGGCTTTGGAACCGTCTGTATAAATGAGTGAGTTGAATGAGTGTGTCTACTGGTCCATTGTGAAGTGGCTCTAAGTCTAATAGCTGCTCCGGCTGACATTTGTTTACCATAGTTGTTAAGGGGAATAAGATGGGATTAAGGATAAGAGACAGAGCGTGGGCGGTAGGTGCTGTTCTCAGTGCACCGGTAATGCTCAGACATGTGGAACTCTGTGTTTTATCTAGAGTGGTGGATGTATTGCTTTATCTAAAGCAGTCCACCAAACGATTACGCCGCGCATACAGAGCACCTTCTTGGGTCTATAGGGTCTTGAAAGAGCTAATGAATACAATTATTAACTACAATTATAGAATGGTGGTGCTCAGTTTCCCTAAGGCAGACTCACAATAGACTTTTATTGTCAGGACTCTGAATCTGTTGTATTAGTTTGCCTGTTTGAGTTTCTCGTGAGTTTGCTTCCTCTCTACGAGACCCTTTGTCTAACATTCTTCAGTCGGACTCGTATTAAAAGTTCCATCTATAGCCATAGTGTGATCAGATTTTCCATAAGGACTGCAGTACTTACGACTTAAATTGCTTCGAGATATAGAGTGCTTCACTTGCTAAAGCCTACTAAAGCAACCACGTAACCGCTGCAATTTAACCTCTTCCAGACCGTATTCCACTCAAGTACAGGGTTGTTATAAAAACACAAATAAATCCTATCTATTCTATTTTATTGTAACAAAATGTTTATTTTTATTTTTTCTTTTTACAAACGAATTTCACGTTAACTATAACGAGGTATTGTTAAACTTTAAAAAAATATTATTTACATTGAGAATCACAAGCAATTTACACTAGCAATGGTTAATCTTATGAAATACATATATAAATACAATTTAATCTAAATTATTTTAAGAACAAAAAACGCCACATTTTATCGATTTCCGGTCTTTAGTAACCTCTTTGTCTACTTCAGTCCTCAGAGGTACCACACTGACTAAGTAACTACAACCTTTTCAGCTCCTTTTCCGTTTCTGACTCTTGACTTGTTTTTTTTTTTTGTTTTTGTAAGATTCTCTTGGTTTTAGCTTTATCTTCTCAATAGACTCATAGCAATCGCTGTTAGGATAGCAATTGGACTTAGAATACTACTATCGGCTCCAGAACTACCCCTACGAGCGTTCGCAATCACAGTTGGCTCCAGTTCTGGTCTGTAGTGCCAATCGATGACATTTGTTTTGCAAATTTTCGCATAAACTTTGGCAGATACTTTTGGTGTCCTAATCCTATCTGGATGAGTGAAGTCCACATGGAATAGACCAAACTTTTCGCTGTGGAAAAAGATAATTAATCGAAGATTTCCAATTTATTTGCTGCGGCTAATGACTTACGTGAAACCAGCTTTCCACTCGTAACTATCCATGAGACTCCATGCGATATATCCTTTTACGTTGGCACCCTCTTCGATGGCATCGAGAACAGCTTGCAGGTATAAGTTATAATAATCCACACGGGGATAGTCATCGAGGCCACCCTTGTCACTGACTCCATTCTCGGTCACCAATACCGGTGGATTGTTGTACTCACGTTTGATCCACATCAGGAGTTTGTACATCCCGTATGGAACAACCTGGAGGAAAGAAAATTGCAGGCGTGTGTTGTTAGTCTATTTTCTGCAGTCAAGGGTAGGATTGGTGTCGGGAAGTCATTGAACTCGAGGTTTCTATTAAATAAGACCGAAGTGGAGGGTTGCATTACACACAAAGGGCCATATCTGGAGAAGACAAATGATGCTGTCTGGCAGATAAGAGGTGGAGTGGCAGGATGTTAAGTAGACATTTCCTTTGAAACCCCCCAGAGAGGGGGTAGAGCTGAACGTGTGGTTAAATTGAATTAATTTCTAATGGAAAATTGGCTCGCTTTTGTGCATTGTAAGATGTCTTTTCATGTGAAACTGTTGGAGGAAGCTACAAGGGGTGAGTTAAGTCGGCTCTAATGGCCTTGCAAGATGCTGAATAAGCTGTTTTTAATTTTTCCCTTTTGCACATTAGAAAGGAAGTCAATAGGTGAAAGAGGAAATTGAAAGACAAAATGAAACGAAAGGATTCCTTTAATGAGGTAATTATATAATTTGTGGAACAAAAGGGCTTAGGCAGCTTTAGTTTATGGAACTATTTGGATTAAATTGTTGCCATTGTCTGAGAGTGAAACATAATCAGGTTTTTGTGATTAAACAAAGGGGTTATATTGCTGTGAAACGCAAACCCTATTGAGGTGAAAGTTGATATCCTAACCACACTCCAAGGAACATTGACGGGATTTGACAGCTCACGTACGCAGGCCGATCAGTACATGACAAATCAGATTTAGAGATGAATAGCGAGCCTACTAGACAACCTGCTGGCTTTAGATAAACTTTGCAACTTCCAGAATGCAAGGTGTTTAGGTGTTTACCTTGTTCTGTGTGCCATTGATTAAAACAGATTCAATAGAAATCGCCATCAAAAATAAGTTAGCTGGAAGCAATCTTTCTTTTCTTTCAGTTCAAGTTGAACCACTAACTCAACGAACAAGAGACTATCCAGGTAGCTGCCTCCAAATGCGTACTCCGAGTTGATTGTGGTCACCCTCCGTCAGTGTACAAACTATTTCATTGGCTTAATGTTATAGTTGGCCATCGAAGCGTTTTGGTCAAGATGTCGGGATATCTTAGATGTCTTGGTATTCGTAGACAGAATGGTCTTTGCCTTGTTCGATGTTCGCTAAAGCGCAAGTGACAATACTCGCTTCGTTTAGCCAATGATGTTAATTTAGTCGGTGTAGCCAAGTATGTAGTTGACCTGACTCAATGATATCCATGAAAAGGACGCAGAAACACTTCTTTGCATATACGCAGCGTTTTCCTTCGAAACTCTTCCCGGGAACTTTCTGCTTCAACAACCTAAGAGATCTTCCACATGTAAATGTCCCAAGCCTTTTACGCCTGATTTAAAACTTGATAAATGGTTCTGAGTAGG
This sequence comes from Criorhina ranunculi, assembly GCA_951813785.1. Taxonomy (NCBI): domain Eukaryota; kingdom Metazoa; phylum Arthropoda; class Insecta; order Diptera; family Syrphidae; genus Criorhina; species Criorhina ranunculi. Next base: position 40,228,969 of record OX638382.1, read on the forward strand.
TCAGGAGTAGGTCGATGGATTTCTTACTGGTCACGCGAAAGAAAATTGAACCAATGAGAATTTCGAACTTGCCCAGGAGTATGGGTAAATTGACAGGGGATTGCCCCTATTGCCACCAAGTTTATAGCTTTCTTTTGCTTATCCTACCATGGATGAATCTGTTGAGTCCAATAAGTCTACTTTCCAATAAGTTTCATCGGTGATTCATAAATATTTGCAGCCTTTCGTGTCATGGGGAACTTTTGAAAGTCTTTTCTAAAAATAACCTTAACGCTGGAAGCAGATTTTCTTTCTTATTACCGCATTCCGTTGGCCTTTTTTTCTTTTTTAAAAATTCCCTTAGGTGTTCTTTATAAAAACAAAAAAAAAAAAGTTCACAAAACCGGTCCTTCAAGTTTATAACTTTGTCAATTCTATAATTGATTTGTAAGTTCAGCAGGCTTATGATTGAAGACCTTAATGTGATGTTTCCGCGTCCAGTGTTAACAGGCAATTTCTCAGTGCCTGCCGGTACTCAATTATAACAAATTAAAATACCAGGTGTCCTATTAAAATGAAGTTATCAACGACTGGACATATAGACTTTGAATTTAACGCTTGTTTATGGTTTTAGTTGTTTAATTTGTACTTAATTGACATGTTAACGTGGACTTCAATTAATGCGACAGAATGAAAGAAGGTGATCGTAAACTTGAATGATATGACAAGTTGTGCAGCTTGTCTTGTCATGGGTTCTGTTTTGAAGTTTGATGATTGTCTTTGAAGTTTGTCATTTGTACCGGATTTATGGGGTCATTAACATAAGATCTGTGCAGTTGGTGCTTACGAATGGGCTGAAAAGTATCTTTCTTGCCAGATGATCGAAGAATTGTTATTTCGGTGATAAATTGCCACCACATGGAGGCGATCTGTTCTTATCCTTAAGTTTGAAAGTGCGAGCAAGGATCTCTTTTCAAGCAATTTTGATGCAGTTCTGAAGTGTGTCGAAAGTTCATTTCATTTGGAGAATTTTTCCACCATATCCAGCCAACTCGATTTTTAGCTATCTTCCTCTAATTCCGCACAATAAGTTGGTTGAGGTCCTCTTCGATTTGCGTGAGCCGCCTGACTCGCGGTCTTTCTCTACTACGTCGTTCCTCGGTGGTGGATTCGAAGATTTCCCAAACCGAAACATTGATCCCTATCCGCTCTATATGACTCAGCTTCCTCAGTTGTTGAACCTTCACTCTTCTCAAGTGTTTTGTCAAAATTCAGACATTTAACGTTTAGAGACAGAGATGATATTTGGGGTACACGCCGATTGATAAGTTTCAATTTTGTTTGTTGCGATTTATAGGGACAATGGTTGCAGTCGTAGACCAGCTCAAATGCGTTTTATGTCGACGCCGTTGTCAATGAGTGATGAAGCAGAGCATGTACTTATCCCCGATTGATTGATAGAAATTCAGTCATATGTCAAAAAAGATCTCAGCAAGCAAAGAATCATGAGAAGAAAGTGAAGCTTTTCCCTCTAAAAATCCGAATTCCTGATACCCAATCATAACCTCGGTCTCTTAACAATTTACTCGATTTCAACAAGTTTGAAACCATCACCATCACGAGTCTTTCCAAGCCAACGTTTGCTTAAAACTTACCTTCAACCAAGGTGATCCGGATCCTGGCCAATCTGGATCTTGTTCTTCAATCACACCCATATCATGATTGTATGATGGCACACGGAATTTTGCCGTATTATTGTGACCGTTGTTTGATACCAAATTCGTTGTGTATGTGTTTATACCAAAGAAATCAGAAGTGCCTCTTATACTGTGCATTTCACTAAGTGTGAATTGTGGCAGACGTGATCTTGTATATCCTTGTTCCTTACTCATTCCATTAATACGATCGATCATAACTTGTGGATAGTTGCCACGTTTTGAGAAAATTGGATGAGCAAACCAACCGACCTGTGAATGGTATAAATGATACATTTTTAGATTAATGTTGGTCAACTCTTAATGTATAAAGATGCAAGACTTTTAAAAGGTTCTTTACAATTTAGACCAGAAAAGTGTTAAATGGTATAAATAGTGGAAACTTAATGTAAGCATATCACAGTCCTTGATTGTGTCCTTCAATAGTTCTTAGAGCTTTCTTAACACAGTTTCATTTTTATACCAATTAAATTTAAATGGTATAAAACGCCAAAAACCTTATAACAACTTTAGAAATACTAACATAAAATTGCATAGCACGTTCCGAAGCCTCCTTGTCTTCATCAGAAGTTGTCTTCGGCTCTGGCCATGACACGTCTAAAGTGATACCGATTTTACCTAATCAAAAATAATTGTTCTATCAAATGTTATCCATAAAATTGCAACCTCCCACTACAGATCGTGGGGGTGTGAATATAATTAAATTATAAATTGTTTTTATATTCTAACCTTGCTGTTTGACCTGATAGTCACTACGGTACAAATGCACAGCTTCAGCGTGCGCCTTCAGTAAATTATGACCACACAAGTATGATGGAATGCCAGGGAAATCATAAGCCGGAGCCATATAATCTACACCATAACCATGCTCACACACATGCCATGGTTCGTTAATAGTTGTCCATAACTGTGAAATAAGATATGATAGAGATATTGGCCTCTTTTTTTGCGATCAGAATCAGAGCACACGTATGGAACTCACTTACCTTTACACGTCCACCGAACATTTCGAACAGCAGTCGGGCGTAGTCTTTGAATACGGGAATTATCTCAGGGTTAGTCCAACCGCCTAATTCTTGTAATCGTTGCGGCAACTCCCAGTGATATATGGTAACCATAGGTGTGATGTTATACTTGAGCAATTCATCGATTAGATTACTATAATATTGGATACCCTTGCTGCTGACGTGATTCATATAACCAGTTGGAAGGATACGTGGCCATGAGATCGAAAATCGATAAATGTTTACATTTAGTTGACGTACCATTTGGACATCTTCACGCCACTGTAACGAGAACAAGGTATAGGCAAAAATATTAAATTGATTTTCAAGGACATTGACAATTTAGAAAAAGGGAAGCTGGACATACAACCTGAAACAACAGCTTTCCATAGCGCAAAACTTCCTATGCAAGAACTGTTTACAAACATGGATTGTTGCAAATAAAGGACTACGACATATTGAAGCACAGACAACATGTGTATAGCTTTAAGAAAAGAAAGAGGAACATGGACATATTGGTTTTGAATGTTCGTAGTTCATAATCGTAACCCAAATGGCTTCAAGTAACTTTCTCAGCTCTGAGGTTCTGATGAAAACTTTGATTTCGCAATGATGGCACCTAGTGGTACCTCATTGCTGTAATTCGTGATTAAGTCGAAGTCTTTCCGGTCTTGTCAGAGAAGCTTTTTAACTTATGAACCTTTGGACGACAGATTGATTGCTGTTATCATTGAATTCTTGATTCGATATCAACAGTATGGAAAGCCCAATCAATGGTTTAGTGTCCTTAGAAATCCTTGTGTTGTCCGAGGTTAGACATCATCTTACAGATAGTCCATGCAATGGAATTACCAGCGATGGAAACAGAAAAACGATATGTGTAGACAGTCTATGAAGCACTTAAAGTATTAGGCTACAATACAAGTATCTACCCGCTTCCAAGTGCTTTATAGACCGAGTCACTGTAAAACTGATTGAAGAACAATAGCAACACATGAATGGAAGTGCTCGATATAAGAAGAACAACAATCCCACTGTCTTTCAGAAGGAACCGCATCTGGGCAATGTGCTTTATGAAACATGGACTATGCATTTTCACTTCTCCAGAAACTGTAAGGATAAAGAACATCTCCAATGGCACTGAGAAGCTCTCTTGGTGCGACAACTAACCGACATGGGTGTGTGGTCTTTTGATAGCTTGAACGACTTGGCAATACTACTGACAGGCCTAAAACGATTCATCCAGAAAACTGCGTGGTTTAGATAGATATATATCTAACCATTTACCAATGCGCCTCATGGTCTCCAGATTAAATTATACATTGCAACAAACAGCCCTTCAAACCTCAACCTAGCTTAGAGTTAAAATGATATGAAATCCATTGGATAGACCTGCAATAAGCATTCTTGTCACTTGTCATTCACTTAGCGGACTGCTGCTAACTAATTGCCTTGTTTGACATTTCAGCTTCAATGCCCGGTCTCTTTTTCTGATAAGTTATGCTAATGTAACCACAAATTTACGCCTGCAACTCAACATGAAACACCGACTTTATCTGAATATCAATTGAAGCCCCCAACAGCTTAGATAGATATCTCATGTACCTGTCATCACAAGCTACTGGTTAGCATTGAATTTGTTATTTTATATCTTTTCATTGTTGGATGCATCTTCTACCAATTAAATGTTGCTAGCCATGCTATTGACTATGGCAAGGGGTCTAAGTCAAATATTTGTAAAAAGCTTTTAGCCTTTACCTTTGGTTCGTGGCTCAATGCCAAGCATTTGATAGCACTGTTTAAACAATTCTTCAGCAACCAGTCTTGGTTAAAAGAATCTATCAACGAGAGGAGGGACTCATCGGTGAGCATATGAATTTAACTCGTGCTGCCTGCCACCTCAGTTGATTATGATTATGATTATCTATGGCCTTGGACGGAACAGAACAGAACGCGCACAAAACTACATATATTCAGATATTAACCACAGTGTGTCCCCCTTAAATATGCAAACTGATTAATTAATTGGAACCAGCAAGCAACAGTGACATGCTTGTAGCTAGGTGTGGACAATTTTTGTTTGGACCGGTCGGACGCGGTGAAATTGCTGCACAATCAGCTCCTGCTTGAGTTGATAATTTATGACCACCCACTGTCCAACTTATAGATGTTCAATTCCCACCAATCAGTCATAATATTTTATGTGCGCAGCAATCCCTGGCAGGCTTTTGCCTCCAGAGCTTGTAAGGCCAGGTGCGAGTAATTAACATTTCAGGTTGTTTGAACATTTATTGACGAAAACAATTTGCAATTCGTCCAGATGTACATATACCTCTCATTAGGTTCATTAGCATTATCACACACATACACGATTTGATTGAAAGTGCATTGCTGTGGGGGAAGGCATTCCATTTAACGAGCGGAACTATGTATGTGTGTTTTAAATTTTTTTAAACCATGGCGAGAGTTAATAGAGCAGAAAGGTGATTTCTTTGTTAACAAGAGTGGACAACGACGCGTTATCAACATCAAGTTATCAATTCGAGTAAGACTTGAATGATTGACTTGAATGCGAGAAATGATCAATTAATAAAACCAGATTAGATTCAACTTGGGTTGGGCTTTTGTTTCCTTCAAACAGGTGTTTGTCACCCACCGGGGGCGTAGGAAAGTGAATGGATAATAAATTAATTCAAATGGAAATATAATAAAGAAATTGTGGATAATTTATACCTAAGTGTGTTGACAAATACTGTCTGGTCCAACTGGGGTGTTTAGTGTTACGGTCGGGCACTCCCTATTTTGATAGTTTTATGGATTTCATATATTTTTTATATCATATATTTAGATTGGTTAGACCTTTGTCCTACAAAACTACTCAAGGTGTAAACCTGTCAATCCTGCAAATCGACGCGATGTCAGGTTTAACCAGTATTCCTATAAAAGCTAACAGAGTCTAATATAGCTTAAGAAATGTTTTGAAAGAAAATCGAAAAAGAAATCTGTAGCTTCACTTGGAACTCTGTTGAACGAATAGCTGAGCCTTCAATCTCAAAAGCATTTATCACTGCGCACAAAATCAAGAAAGTATCTTTGATTATCCTTAAGGAAAACGTTTAACAGAGCAGGATTGTATGACCAACTAGCTTTTACAATGAAAAACCTTCAATGAAAGTATAAGAAAAGTGTAGGTAGGAAGAGGTGGCGGTTCGTCAAAAAGAACCCAAGACGCACGAAGTGTGCCTTTTTGCTACCACGACTCGTGTGACCTGATTGATGATGAGTGTTGATGGATGTGTGTGAACAGTCTAGATATAGCCTGTGGAATTAAGAAAGAGGATTAGATCCCTTATCCCTTTACCCGAGATGTCCTTAAGGTCGTCGAAAAATGGTTGTTCCAGTGCGCGCAGTCTGGCTCTTGCTAGCGCCGGACATTTGCAGAGGAAGTGGGAGAGAGTTTTTTTTTTCTCATTCTCGTTGCCGCAACTGCGGCAGTGAGGGTTGTAAGGGATACCTAATTTGGCCACATGGACTCCAATTGGCCAATGTCCCGTGACTATAGCCGTTATTCTGGCGATGTCTGTACGAGTTCTGTTAATTAGATCTTTAGTTCTGCTTTTATCGTAGGTTGGCCATATCTTTCTTGATATGTCACAGTTGAGTGGATTTGTGCTTTAACCACTCCTAGCGGAATATGGACCCTTGCCGCGAGTGAGGCGTGTAGGGCTGAACCCTGCCTGACCAGTTCGTCTGCACGCTCATTTCTTTCTATGTCGCTGTGCCCAGGAACCCAGAGTAGCGTGATCCTGAAACGTTCACTTAAGCGGGCAAGCTCATTCCGGCACTCTTGCACTAGTTTGGAGGATATATAAGAAAAGTGTAGATCAAGAACTTAAACTGCTGACATTGCTCCTACGTACGTCGCAGATACAGTATTTTTGCTTTACCATTTATCCGAAACCCCTTGCATCATTTCCTTACTCAATTCTTGAGGCGTCTGTGTAAAGCCCAGTTCGTATTTTGTAATCGTTCCAGTGAAAGCTAACCTTCGTAAGAAAATTCTTTTCGAAATTGGATTTCCTGATATTTTCGTGTCGTTTGATCCGATGCACCTCTTCCTCTCTATTTCCTCTTTAGCCATCCTTAAGATCATTTTATTTGCAATTTCTTCAACTAAGAGGTGCAAAAAGAATCAGTTGCAGAAGTACCTTTACATTCGGGGCTTTGCACTTTGTTGAGTGTCTTTTTCAATGTGACTCCTCGCTCACTGTTTTAAGTCCCCCACTGTATGATGTCGCAGGGGGTTTCCTCAATTCTTCCTTTGATAATAAGAGCTATGTCTTTGGTATAAGCCTATCAAGAAGTAAATCTCAAATCAGGCTTCATATTGCATGAGATAATACCCCTTCTTGTGGACATTCCCTTGTTGAATTTACGTTGTCTTAGCGACGTTTGAGTCTGCTCTGAAACCACATCTATGAGTTATTAAACACATTCAATGTCAACAAATACTCTAGCGAATGCAGCAAAATTGAAGGTTATGTAGAGAAAATACACCAAGGTCAGTCAATACTGAATGAGACAATGGCCAGAAGTATCAGACGATGTTGTCAGGATTGATACATAGACGAAGTCAATGGCCGTAGTAGGACCAATTAAGCAAAAAGCACACAACTAATACCTTCATTAACGCCTCTATTCTGAACTGATGATCTACCACAAAGGAGTATACGAATACGAACTACGAGAGTCTAGTTTTCTTCAACGAAAAGCTAGCCTACAGACGTATCTATAATGGAGGCTGAAACAGAAGCTTGCATCGGAACTGAATACTGTTTGTACCCTGTCCTTTGTAAGGACATCGACTAGTACCCAATGCAGCTAATACGCAATGGTATCGTCTAGATACATGTGCAAAAGCCAGATCTCTATGGCCATCATTGCTTTAACTTTAACTTCATTCTTCTTCCCTAAGGAAATTACACATGTGAGGTCTCTGATGCTGGTCACCCAGTTTTTCTACGTGGTACCACAATGGGCCTTGATCTGGCCTAAGTGTGTCCCTACTTTGTGGGGACAGCCATTCAACCTAACCTATGGTCAACATTCTCATAAAAATTAGTCGGAAGGAAATACGAATGGTTTGATATTTGCTCACAGGACACGGTGGAACAAAAGTTTAAGCAGACCACATGGGCTAAAACTACAAGTACTACTGTATGAGCTGCAGCAATGAAGAGAAAATATTCATAATTCAGACGACACTTGCTCTACGACTGCACCGCACCAGAAGATTAAGATGAGCTAGTTGACCTCCAACATGGTGGTTTCAGGAAATTCCGGAAGCTCGCATATTAACCGTTTTCATATGAGCTCCTAATCTAACTCGTGACACATTATACTTCTGTCGAGAAGTGATGCCACAAAAAAGCGTGTTTGTTTATTTTACTGAGATTCATATTTGTTTCAGCTCGCTTGAGCAGTCCAATGCACAAATCACTTAGCAAAGGCGATCATTTTTATTATGCATACCTACATAATTCGAAGCTTAAATGTTACTTTTAATAACCCATCGCCTTGAAACGGTCATTTAATTTGACATTAAAACTGATCTTTCATTAGCATTTGTTGTTTCAATGATAATGAACGGCATCAAAACGTGTTGAATAGACAACTTTGCATTTAATAGCATTCGCAACCGAAATTGGATGTCAATCAATTTGAACGTAAATGAAGACATTCAGATCCAACTCCAAGGGTAGTTTCGTTCTGTAAGCGCGTAATGAAGACAATGACCTTACTGATTTTATAGAATCACTTTGTGACCCTGTTATCGATGCTTTGGCTCATTTTTAAAAACCGTAGAATTGTGGCTTTAAACGTTGATGAATATTCATTCTAAAGTTTTGGTATTGTCTAACATACCTGTGGTTGGTCATTTCCATCACTTAACCTCAAAAAAAGTCATGACCAACAAAATTGAACCTTCTAAAAGGGGAACTTTTTTCGGGTTTTGGGATCATCATACTTTTGTGGTTTTATGTTTCCAAATAAATTATGAAATTAGCTCGGAGGGATCACATGGTTCTTCTTTTATTGTTGTCGAAGCCAGCGATGTATCATCTTTGTTATGATTATTGATTCATTGATATTATGATGTGTTGGTCTAAATAAACTTGTGTGTTTGAGTTCTGTTAATGTCTGTCAATGTGAACATAAGTAGTAGGGATCTTTGTTTTTACCATATAACAGTTGTTTTAAACCTTTTTCTAGGGCAGATGAGGATTAGAAACCCACGACTCGGATACCCACAATTCCCAGTCAGTGTATGTAGTATACCCACAGATCTAGAGCAAACAAGTTTGTGCGAACATCTATGGCACTAACTTGTCATTTTCTTCGACAGAAAACAGTGAAATTTCTTTTTATAATTAGCGTGCGCTAAAGGGATTATGACACCCCTTAAACAAAGGCACGGTCTAAGTTTGTTTTGAGCTACCTTAGAACGTTAAAGCAGATAGCTCCCCACAAAAAAATCACCATCCATTCAGTTTCAGGAAATAATTGCGTTAAAGACAACTTGATCTACATTTATAGGTCCACATCCTTGCTGTGGATTATCTACCATTCATTCAGTTTCGGAAAACAATTGCATTGAGGACAACTTGTTTTACATTTATAGGTCCACATCCTTGCTGGTGACTATCTATCAGCCTTATTAACTCATAGGACCATCGAAATAAGCTCTCTAAATGGAAATCATCTGCCAGACTACGTCATGGAAGGAAGTTTATTGATCCCCCCAAGCGTTTTGCTAAGCTTCGAATGGAATTCCTCACCAAACATTGCTCACTGAATTACCATCTCAAGAAGTTGATAACAAAGCCTTGCGACATGTGCCCATTTTGTCTTAAATTTTTTTATTTTTTTATAATTCGCTAACGCTAAAGGGGTTATGAATACCCTTCACACAGCGCTAGTGTTGGTGTAGTGATTTTTGAAACTCAGGTGGTAATAGGTTTCAGTCTTTTTGCTCCGAGGGTGGTGTCCAGAATGACTGGGGAGAATTATTGGTACTGTTGCCATTGCTTATAATTCACAGTATTTCATCTCGAAGTCATTAGTACGATCAACACTTTCAAGCCATATGACCACCCTACCAGTGTTATGCCTATGCAGTAGAATTGACGTCAGCTTTTTCGCAGTTGATCGACTTTTTTCTTTTTTTGTGACATCAGGATTCGAATCTGGAACCTTCAGCGTGACAAGCAAAGATACAACCACTACACCATGGCCACTCCTCTATCGCGTTCGAAGCAGAATTGCTAGGAAGTTTTTATAAATGTTTTCGATGGTTTATCTGCCATAATGTTAGAAAAAATGCAAGAGCTACCTAGTCTAACCCTTCACTGTTCCTATCTTTTCACAGAGACCGTTTTGCCAAACTCTCATGAATACCCAAAGAATTATTTATGAAACAATGTTATCTCCACTGTAAGTCTTTCTTTTCCCCAAACCTGAACTCGTTTTTCGAACTCTCTGTGAGGATAAGGGCAAATACAGTATTCTTTTCAGATCATTCGTATTTGGTCCCATCGGGAGCCCCTCGAGATCCCCATTAAAAAGGCGGACAACGTGTGGAAGAATGTGTCGACTTGTAAACTTCTAGGTGATGAATTCTTCGCTGCCCTAGTTAAAATAGTCTCGATATGTCGGCCAATAATAAACATAAGTATGTGAAGATGGCATAATGGTACTACTTCGAGTTAAAAAATGCAACCTTTTGGACTTTGTGGTCTTAAAACTAAAAACAACAACTTACCTGATGGTAACTATCGGAAGAGATATCTCCATTCGATTGATCCGCAATTTTCTCCGGAAACCGATGTGTCATATAATCCCAAATAGATTCACCCTTATCGTCTGCATTCCAGCCGCCTTCTATCTGATATGATGATGAACCAACACCCCATAGGAAATCATTTGGAAAGCGTCTTTGCACTACAGTTGAGTTTCTAAAAATTAAAAAAAAATTATTTTCAAATAAATCTTCAAACACATGTTTCGTGAAAAATTCCCATCCTCAGGTACAAGGCACGTGATAGCCTTAACGCATAATCAAACAGACAGAGATGATCTCCAATTATAAGCCGGCTTTGCATGAATATTCATTCAACGAAACCGACACTCAACTCGTAAAGAAATTGTTACACATTGTTGTGAGAGGTTGTAAGTGAATTTTAATTATCATAATACGCTTTGGATTGAGAGGGTTTGCGGCGATGATGAGGGGTAATTCTTATTGAGATTGCCCCCCAGACCTTGACGAGTCTTGTGTTATATAATCCGAGAGTTATGCTAAGCGAGAGACATTGAGATGTTTAATAGTAATTCATGTGGAAATTGATTGTTTTGATTTATGAATTCCATTTTAAAGGACACACACGATAACAACTTCATTAAGTGATTCTTATTGTAGAATTTAATCTCGACGGGGGTGGGGTGATTGGATTTACATTTCAAGCTCGTATCTTGTTGATTTTGTATCGTTTTGCTACACATTTTATGCTACAAATAGTTCTTTTAGTCAGTCAAGGCCAATTGCACCGATGACAAGTGAGGGCAAGTCATTACTCATGTATGTAATTACCGGGTAAGAAGGTTGACTTGAGGTAGTGATTGTTTAAATAGATTTTAAACTCTGAAAACAGATAGAAACATATGGACTTTGATAGGAAATTTGATGACTTTCAAAAATAGAATGAAATTCCTCTAAAATAATATTGAATCGTGCGTATAATTGACAAATTTGCAAAATTTGTAGTTCCGGCTCATCTGGAGTATAAATTGAAAGTCTTCATAAGGTATCCCCTCATTATTGTCGAGACTATATAATTATGAGATAAATTTAGACTACAGGAGCTTTGGAAAGTGATTAAAATTGCTAGGAAGTTTTTAGAAATAAAAAACAATAAAACCCATCTAAACTCTAGAGAAGCAAAAGGTACAATAGGATCCAGAAGAGAACTCGTAGTGCAATCGGCTGTGAACAACCCTCCCGAAGATAACAAAACCCAAGCAGAAAGATAAACCTAGAAACCTAGGTCGCCCAATGGCAAGCAAATGAAAACTTTGCATGTCAATTACAATTTTTTTAAATGACTGCGAGATATGGACCGATGTACTAAGGCAAACCCTTCAAGATGCAAGCTCTTACCGAACAGTGTTGGAACCGATCGTCTACGTTATGGCGAGAGTGACCGTCATCGAACTTCTAGCGGCAGAGAGAAACATGGTATGTCAACGATAAAACGGCGGAAGTTGGAGTGGAAACGGTAATTGCAGAGGTGAAAGAGTTCAAAAACAAGAGGAAGATGGACGGGGTGGTTGCTTAAAGACTTTCCTGGAAGGACAGAGCAGGAGTAGGTCGAAGGAAACTACCACATCACCCGGTTTCGAACCGCACTAACATAGACATCTATAGACAACACAATGAGCTCTGAGCCTAACTGAGTCCCTCAGAACACCTCTCTACCTAACCTAACCTACATAAGATGAGAGAAGTGGGAAGTTCGGCTTAACAGTAGGGCAACTTTTCAGAAAACGACGTAAACTACACATTCTACGAATGTAGTAGATTAGCAGCAGAACAAATCAGTTTGGAATTGGATATAGGTAACATGTCTCCAGAAAATGTTTTGAAGATGGAAACCCTAATGAGTAGAAGAGAAAAACCACCTTGAAACGTAAAGCGAATAGAAATAACCCCAGGAGGGTTGTTTAAGAGAACAGAGAGGAGGAGTTTAGTTAGCAGGAGTCTGATACACCGGGTGCCTCGCCCTACAGAAAATAACAAACCAAAGGACTCATCGCACTGATTTGGACAACAATGGTCCAAACATTAGTAGTTCCAAGTCAGTGCGGTTCACTTAGAAATCAAAATCGCAAACAAAGCGCGTCTGTCTGTGGCCCGAATTTCAAGCTGGCAGCCTCTCATGACTGCTTCACTTCTATTTTTCAGGTAGAGGCCTTGGCTATTAGTTACCACAATTTGTCAAGTTTTACACTTGTTCACTTATTGAAGAACTTTTAGAGTTCTAGTCTTTGAAAGATTCAAGCCATTATAGAGGAAGTTCTCTTTACCCAAGTATTCCCAAAGATTTTCAGAATTGTGTTCGATTTTGAGTGTGTGAAACTCTACTAGAAGTTGTCAGATTGCTGCATTTGTGTGTGCGTTTTCAACTTGAGGCCTCCTGAACTGATCTTGATCCGGTAGTTTCCCATTTATAACACGTTTGTTTGCCTTTGTTAAAGGCTAGTTTCCGGGGCGCATTGCTTTATATGGTCTCATCAAAAAGCAACCATTTAATGTCATTCAGAGAAACGCTTTCAATTAAACAAGACTCCTTAAGTCAATCAAGAAGAATTCCCAGGAATAATAAATGGAAATACTCTAAGCAATGCCATTGCCATTCAATAAATAAATTCCATTAATTGACATTGCTGACACTGGCTAATTGAACTGCTATGAATTTTCCTAACACAACATAAAGCTCCTTAATGTCTGGTATCTATCGAATAGTGTTCAATCATTTCTAGCTTGTGTACTGGAAAAACCACTCGACAAATAATTATTATTACTCTGTGGCTAGACATTGAAATTAATTGTGGAAAAAAATTGTTGCTAATCATAGATGTCGTTGGTGTGTGATTCAGTGAATCACAGGAATTTAAGATGAAAAGAGGGTCTATGCGGCTTTCTAGCCCAATGATGCCAAAGAATCTTCCGATTGCAACCAAATTCCGATTTTTTTTATGAGGAAACCAAGCAACTGACAGTTGAATTCAAGCAAGTAAAGCAGACAGATTCTTTGGGAAACATACACCAATTTTAAGTGGATGGAACAACAATCGGATGGAGCAACAATCGATACAAAAGCCTGCTCAATGTCGTGTAAAGTTTCTGGTCTGGTGTTGCTTCACCACGGAGCCTACCGCCCTAAGCCGTATTAAGCGTGGCTCGCTCTTCCTTGCTGTATAAAGTGCAGCTCGCTGAAATTAAGGCAAATTACTGCCGCAATAGAGAAGAGTCAAGAGTGTGTTCAAGACTGAATTTTATTCCAAAATATTCTTTTATTTATACAAAATTTCTTACTCTCAATGTTACAATGTTTCAACCCGATAGTATGATCTAATGTGTGAGCCCGATCCTATTGACCCACATAGTGCCTTGAGAATGCAAAGAACAAATTGTAAACAATAACAAACACATGAACTCGAATGAACCTCTGCCAATACCAATCGAATACCACTTGACACTTCCGGGTGTGTGGAGCGATACAATGCTACGCAATTGGTTTATTCGTACATTGTTTGCTTGCATTGAATCACTCTACAGTCGCTTATAAGATCTCGTCCAGTCTACTGCGTGAACGACACATATCAGTCTAACTTCCGGTCGGAAAGTTTACCAAATAAACCAAATGTTTGCACCGAGAAAAATCCTGGATAAAACCCATGAATTGCAAGTCGTGATTCACGATCTTTTAATTGGACTTCATAACTTGAAGCTCTAGGTATCGAAGCCTGACAAAGCCAAGCTGGCAACAACTCAGACACCTTATGCAAGATCAATTTTGTCTTCTTAAACTGGATGACAGACCACGTTAAAATAGAAAAAAAGGAAGTGACGAATAGACTTCTAAAAATAGTGGCAACAACCCCGTTCTTATGACCAAACTCCTACTGCAGGATGGACAGAAGAGAGTAAGAAATCAAAAGAACTAAACTCTAGAGACAGTTTTCAAAATTAAAATGAGCAAAGGTACTCAACGGGAACTTAAACCCTGGCCCCTAGTTTAAATAAAAGTAGACATGCAAATGTATGAACATAATAACCTCACATCTTTTCAAAAAGAATCGCGAAAGTCTCTTAGGAAGTTCGACATTTAATTGCGCCAAAACTGTAGTTCATTGACGCCATTTGGGATGAGCATGTTCAGAATAAGGTCGCCGTAGGATGTCTTCAGACTCTGTTAGCACCACTGGATGCGGTGAAAAACAATGCAAAGCTTTCAAGTATTGTACAAAGGGGCCTTAAAAGGGAAATAGTTTCATGGAGTTCTAAATTCTGTGTTCAAAAGATACATTGGGCTCAATAAAGCCCGCTTTAGATGGAGTTGGAGTAGTCTGTTCTTTGTGGCAAATAACGGGTGGAATAATATCAATACTTGTATTTTTCGTAGAGGCAACTGTGGTCTAACTTAGATCTAAGGAGGGCGGGAAGTGTATAAGCACTATAGTGGGAGAACTCACGGAACAAAGCTAGAATCCGTGTCCCCTCTAATGATTTCTGCAGAAGCTGTAGAGACGTGGAGGAGAAAGAAACAGTAAGCCAAGACTGAGAAGGAAAACCCTCGGCGAGAACTTTTGTAAAAACTCTTGTGACCTAGTCAAGCTCGATATTTACAAAATAAGTAACTTAATCTGTGGTTCTAAATGGTTCTGCACATAGAAAGGGAGAAGCAGGAAGTGGGTCGCACCGATATGGCTACTTCTCTTCTTTTATAATAAAACGGAAGTAATCATACAAAGTTGCTGGTGGTTGTAATCCGGTACTCTACAGCCACCTAACCTTACCTGACTTAAACCTTCAATTTCATCATTTAAACTATCTCATCGCTATTATTAAAAGCTAAGTCATTGCCCATTGGTCAAGTACAAATCCTATTGGGTTTACCCCACATTGTATCAAGGTTATGCTCCACACTGTTTATCACGTTTCTCTTGTCACGTAATTAATTTAATTTCACTCACTTACTACATCATTTGAAAGAATTCCAACTTCTTGAAGACTTTCGTACACCTGTTCGGTGCCAAGGCATCCCAAGCCCATCCAATGTCACATTTCGTCACACACACAACATTGGCGATAGCCATAACATTTCTGACATAACAATCCGATGGCCATTCCAGTCCAGTATTCCCATCGTCTCGGTATGGACTGGCAACAACATGATCAAACACATAGCACCGCATTCATACTAGTATTAAGCATGATAAACGACTAATTACTGAGATAATTCTTGAAGTTTAAAAGTAGAAACAAAAATATCGCCAAGTGTTAGTTTGCAATTGCATCTGAACATTGCGTGCAACGCGCCATTAGACCGCGATGTGCACCATAAATTAAGCTCAAGGTGTCGATGTCGATGGTTTAGTGAAATTTATTAACCATCCAAGTGTCATGTCTGCAATAATCAGGCTCGGCGTTGACAATCAACAATTCAAATATTTGATTACAGATACGTTAATTTAATTGCCAAATAGGTGAAGTTAGTGGGTGAGATATTTCATATTGGTGTACAATTTCCCAACACACACAAAATTCACTTAGTAAGTGACACACTTATTTCAACGAGACTTTCAATCTAGTTGTCTCCAGTCGGTACACATACAGTTGTCTTTATTGTATTACGGCCATAATCCGTTATCTAAGTACGAACAAACTGACAAATTGTACTTGAAGTGAGTCTATGTAGATACCTTAATTAGGTTGTCAAACCGGTGAAGTAAATTTCATGTAAAATTCCCCATTTGTGACATTAGCTGTCATTTTGTTGAAGATCCGGTTTTTTTTTTTTGGTTTTCTTTTGGAGGCAAAACCAATAATTGATAACGTAACGTCTTGAGTGTCAAAAATTTAATCGAATCATTCATCTCAGTAACGACTTAATGTGGATAAAGGTCAGTTTAGCGTACGTTAAATATGTGGACAGGTTCGCTGAACTTCCCAACGTGTCATTATTAGATCATTGTTGTTGGTATTCTTTGTGCACATGTCATTTGTGACAGATACCTATTCGATTGAGTTCTTTAAATAAGTGCGTGATTAGTTAAACCAACTTGATACGGAATCAGTTTTAATAACCTGTTTTATTCTTGATTATTTTGTTGACGTCTTTTGCGGAAATGGTTTCAAAAAAGAAAAAAAAAACCGTAATTTGAATATATATAAATATTTATTTTTACTTTTAAAAGAATTTGGGATTTTTATATCTGTTTACGGTTGACATAAATTCTCTCAAGACGTAAAGTCAATTGTAAACAGCAATGTCAATAAAATGAACTTGTTCAAAGTCGGACAAATTGACAGCTGACAGTATCAATTCAAATTCTTGATGTAAGGTAGATGCATGTCAATATTTTGACAGTTGAATGCAATAATCTTCAAAGAATTTGAAAAATGTGAAAGGAAATGTTCTAAACACCTAGCAATGTTCCTAATATGTCACCTCAACTGACTCTATGCAATGTAATATGGGGTCAAATTGAATTTAATTGGTCTAAAACTAAAGTGGAATGTTGTTAATTTTTGGTCTTGCAAAAAACTATTGAAAAAAACAGGTCATAATATGGATGGAGCTGGTAACATTGAAATCAATCGAATCAATGGGCGTGTCAAAATGAATTTGTTAATCAGTTTGTCATACCGGATTAGTTTTGAACTGAAAGTGTGTCTCTACTCGAACAGCCTGGAAACCTTGATAAGCCATGAGAAAAAGGAAGCAAATGGGTATTTACAGCCGGGCTTTTAGGTTATTAGTCCGTCTTGGCTGTTTGTCAGGCAGATATTTTATCAATCGAACTTAGAGAATCTCTGAACTCCTATCTTTTGGACTCAATGCTTCCTGCCAAAACACCCTTAAGCAGCGAGCTCTTCATAACAAAATTTCCATCTATTGGGTTCCCGTACAAAATGACCGTGCCAGACTATGAGCTCAATCAACATTTACAGACCCATTTTCCTCCTGTGGCTTATCCACCACCGACATTAAGTTGGAGCTCAACTCATGGAAGTACCAAGAGAAGCTCTCAAATGGAACTCAATCACAGAACTTTGACAATCTAAGAAGTTAATTAACCCTCTCATACAGATTTTCTCACTAGACGTTAGATTAGGTTTAAGTGGCTGCCAGCTGTTGTCAGAACACTAAGTCCAGTGATAGGTGCACTTGACGTTACTCGCTGCTCATGTTTTGTGCAAATGTCTCCGCCATATTTCATTTCCACAGTCAAAGTTATTGGTCAACCATTCACTGGCAAGAAAAGTACTGAGGTTCCTCTAAAACCTCAATCCTGCTCGAGATCATGACATTTTTCACTTGTATGAGAACTTCGCTGGGCACAAACTATCTTTTAGGGTTTGTTCAGGTCCTTTAAAGTGTTTTGCTGCGCCTGGTCTAACTATAGAATCTGCTGCTTTATTGTCCTTTAGTTCATTAAGTGTTTGTTGACATTTCCACACAATTATATACTGCCAAACGCTTTGATTGTATCTTGACATTGACATATTCAAGGCTACCACCTAAAGCTGAAAGTGAAACTCTCTTGGGAAGAAGTGCTTATGCTTTGCGGAAAAGAGTTAGGGACCGAATCTACGTTCCAACTTTAAAAAATGTAAATATACACCGCAAAGACCAAAACATTGCGAATTTTAGAAAGCTTGATCCAGGCAACTATAAAGACTGTAGGTGGGACCTTTTACTGGGCGTAAATTCATAAGAGAAGAAAGTTTATGGCTACCTACTGGTCGAGTCAGCTGACTTAGCTAGAAGCACTTCTTCAGTCTTATGATATGTTCTTTGAGAGACTTCATGCTTTAAGAGTCGTCACGGCGATTAGCTGGCCCAAGAAAGTATCCTGGCTTTTCAATCCGCCTTTCGGAGTGAGCAATAAAAGCTGTAAGACCCTTCTATTTGTGCTGAAAATATCATTAACACCTACAACATAATAATTGCGAGACTAAGCTGTCGGGTCACAAATCCGAGAGATCAATTTGATGTTCGAATTTACGTGCTCCCAAGCTGTATATCAAGCCACGACCGGCATGCATTCAGATTATTGTATTCTCCCTCCTATGACAACTTACAACATATCACAGTGACAAATGCTTGTGGTTTGCGGTTTTCATTTACTCTTTTTAAGATCCCCTAAGGCCACAATCGAGTATGCCGAGGTAGCAATAAATGCTTAAGAAAAAACTCTTAACTTGTTCAATCAGCTGAAGTCACTATCAATTAGATGACTTTAATCCGGCTTTCGGGAGCACAGCAACCTCATTTTACGTGTAGTTAAATGCAATGTTACTAATTGTTTGACTAATTGATCAAGATTGTAATAAAAATAGAAACACGCAACTTATTCCAGGTAGACAATTCTAACCTTGATTTATTGTCTCATTAGAGCAAAGTACAAAGGACAGGATGAATTCTAACATGGATATCTGACAAAGGACGACTATGAGTTTGCACTTATAAGTCATTTTAGGAGGACAGAGGACGAGATTGCAAGGGAGATGAGGCTATTCTGCTGAGTATTGAACATTATATTCAGCAGCTACCACGAGCCACGACTTACAGGAAAGTTCAGGCACTAAACTCATGGGTGAGTCTATCTTATTGTCCCGATTCGTCTTAAAACGAACTACATCCTACCTATCCTGAGTTAAAAAAGGCTAATCTGCATGCTCTTCGTTGCAAACGCATAAAAGAGTTCAACTTAGCCAGATTCCCAAGGCTCGACAGAGACAGATAGACATAAAAAGTTACTCTGATGGTCTATATAGGAAAAGGGTCTGAAAGGCTTAAGATTTTGATACAATTTTTGAGAGACTACCCATTCACATATTCCTTTCGATTTGATCTGTAGAAACAACAGCAAAGGCCCGGAAAGTATCTTCCTTGCACAACTTAAAAGAGCCCTTCAGTATATAAAACACTTTCTCCGGGTTAATTCACTGCGGTAAGGTTGATCCAAAGCCATATGAAGCAGCAGTCACTTAAACTACAACACGGACATTAGACAAATTAGAGGATGCAACTTGGTTTCAAATAGTTGAGGGTTGAAGTGATGAGGAAACACAGAGCACACATTCCACATTTGTTTTGTATGGCTTAAGAAAGAAAGGCTGTACTTGACAATACGTCAGAAAGTAGGATTGAAGACGCATTCAAAGCATGACATGCATTTGATATACGATCATTTCTATGGTCTTCGCAATGTCTCTGTCAACTATAGATAAGTCTTATCGTGAGATTTTTTATTTTATCACAAGACCAGATGCGAGCGTTGTACTCAACCCTTGGTACGAATGAACGCCTTATAGATCAAGGTCATATCAAAAGGCAAGGACCACACTAAATGAAATAAGTAGTCGGTAAAGATTACTTTAAAATACTAAACATTCAAAAGCACTATATGCTGACCATCATTTTAGAGAATTTTGAAGAACTTACAAGACAGTGGTCACTCTCACTTTGAAAATATGCCATGTGGGTATGTTACCGAATGTGGGGATTACAGCCCAATGTCACGTACTGGCTTCATACCATGGTTGTTGGACCTGTCCTCACCTGCGCTTCTGTAGTATGGTGTACACTTTAGTCCGCAAAGAAAAATCAACCGTCTTTAAGTTAGAACGAGTACAAAAATTAGCATGTCTCTTCATCGGGGCTATACCAGAGGTACTTATTGGACTTACTATCTTTACACGTCTTTGTTAAAAGAAATTGGCAATACGTGCAACGGTCTATCTCTATAGCAATCCATCCGAATAGACTTATGGGTCACATGGCTGTTCTCTTTGACATTCCCGGGCTTGAAATGATTTGCACGGTATCCGACTTCATTCCCCAAATGCTCTGCTTTGGCAGAAAGGTCAAGAGCGAGATCTACAACAGCACTTTTTGGAAAAGTAGCGATTAGTTGCGGAAAATGAAAGGCCTTGTGTAGTATATTGATCGATTAAAGATGGTCTCCGGTGTTGGAGTCTCAAAGTCACTTGGAATGTGTCTTGGTGTTTTTAAGGTCGAATTGCATTGATCTTGACGCTGGCAATCAGCAATATTTTCTTCGATAGTCAAGCAGCACTAAAAGCACCAAGTTCTCATTATTGCAACTCAAAAGGTTTCTTTGAAAGGTACATAGGTGCTTAGCATAGGTGAAGGGTTCAACGTGGAAAAAAACGTAATTACTTGTCCTACGAGGACAACATTCAGGGACTTAGACATGTCAAAAGGACCGTCCGACCCCTGCACAAAACCACTAAAACATCCTTGATCACAAAGCGGACGATTTCAGAAGGCTTGCCAGGCTCTTTTTCGTACACTGCAGCCTTAGATATTACTAACATTGACTAAATATAGTGCAGAATGTCGACTTTGCTTAGACTCTACTCTAGAAGAAGACGAATTATGGGAACGCATACTATGTGAGTATATGACTCTCTGATGTACAGAAGATGCTTTTCCTCGAGGATATCCTGACAGCTGAGGTTATAAAAAACCCCTCGACTGGAGACAACCTCAACTCCTAGTCTTCTAGTCTAACACGGTACAGATACAATAAAAATGTTATAGGTCCCAGAGTTCTCTTGAAAATTCATTCAAGTACCCTAGTACATCTAGAAAGATATGTAGGTACTCAAATTTATTTTAACCAAATGTAGTTTGAGCCTAGGGTCACCCCCATGAATACTTTCGAAACAAAATCCTTATACAGTAACCCTTGATACAGGTTACAAATTTAAAACAACCCTTTCACTTGCTATTCCTCTAATTCATTTGCACAATCCACTTTCAATTTTAAATACTTACACAAAAACACTGCAACTTAATCCAATAATTACGGCAACCAGCCAACAGCAGCTCTGTTTGTTCCATAAATCCATAATTTATATTTTTATTTATTTTTTCGAAAGTTTAATCGTTATAGCGAAAACGAGTTATTTCAACAAGCACCGAGCTTGTCGCGTAATCCAAGTGAGCAAAATTTTAGCAAATAAAAAACGAAAAGACAAACACGATTTTTTTTTATATTTTTTCCACACACTTTCAATTGTTAAACAAATAAAAAAAAAGTAAAACGAACTTAATTTAAAAAGAAAAAAAGAAAACAGAAAGAAAAAAGAATTTACAAATCACGTTCTGCGCACGATCAATCGTCTCGCAACACAGAAGAGTTCTAAGCTGGTCGCAGTGCTTTTATATCCTCGGATGGCGCCCTAACCATATACTAACCGCTTGGCAGCATAAAAATACTGAAAAAGCCCAAAAAGCAAGCTATCGTCGTATACGCTACGTCAGATTGACGTGTATTCGCTTAAGCTGTCTAGAGCTGTATCCCCCCCACATCGCACGATCATTGGTGTCAAACTGGGTAGTAAGTCTGAAGGGTAATAACACCTGTTTCCATTTGTTTCAAAATGCTACGCTCTGACGCTTTGTCACCGAGTTTCGTCGTCATCGAGGGAAAGCACACAGCTGAACTCTCAGCTTGGCAAACATATCGGATTTGTTTATGTGGGGATTTCCGCTATGGATACAAAACGTCACAACATGGGGATGCGATGAAAGAATGAAAATGAGCATAAGACTGTGATTACAGCTTAGGTTACGTCATTATTGTGAGATTAGGGTGTATTGCACACAGCTCGTATACGTATGATAAATGTCCCGATAAGAGAAATAAGGGTTTTAGAGTTCATAAAACGATTAAAATTTTGAAACAAGGTGCTAAAATTTATTGCATTTATCGTTTAAAAACATTTGAATTTAATCTCTGAAGGTAGCGTAAAATATAAACAAAAAAACGAAAACACCAAGTAGGCGGATTAGCCGCCGAAAATTCGGTTTATCAACGCATGTACACAGTGCTTGAGATTTTAAAATGGCTGTACTAGATTTCGGCAAGACTCTGTCGTATGAATTCTTCAATCTTATGCTGCACAGGTAATACAAAAGGCCAGCATGGACACAGAGGGCGATATATTTTACAAATCCGTCTTCTAGGTGCTGGGGTATGCAGACGATATCGGGATCATACCCCGTTCGCAGCGTGCCATTATTAAGGCGTTTTACGGCAATTGAGGAACAGACTAAACGAATAGGTTTTTCAATGAATGAGGAGAAGACAAAGTACATGCTGTCAACCAAAGACCGATCCGTTTAAGACAGAATGTGACAACCGACAATTACCTCAAAATTAGGTAGTGAACGGGTGCATCTTCCTTGAGGCAAATATACTTACTTACTTAAAGTGGCCAGCTCGATCTTCAACTAGCTGCCTCCAGTTTCGAACGACAAGTTGGTTGAGGTCTCTTCCACTTGCGTGCGACATCTGAGTCGCGGTGTTTCTCTACTGCGCTGTTCCTAGGGGGTGGATTCGAAGATTTTCCGGGATGTAGGATTGATGTCCATCCAACAGCCACCTCAGTTGTTAAACCTTCACTCTTTTGGCTAAGTGGATGTCGCTGTGCAGCCTGTATAGTACAGAAATCATCGGAAGAATTTTCCCCTCGAAACAACCTAGAGTGACCGCATCCATTTTCGACAAAGTCCATGCCACTGCGTGATAGTTGGACGGACTTTTGAAAGATTGTGCCTCTGATGTTGGCAAGTGAGTTTTGGACAATTCTTTCAAGAACGATGTGAAAGAAGTCACATAAAAGCGCGTCATGTTTTCTGAATCCTTTTTTCGACATCGAAGGTCTTGGTAAGGGTCTTTACTGACCTCGAAAAAGCAATGTGCATTTTCCATTGTCATTCCGCACAATTGGACGAATTTGGTAGGGATACCAAAACTAGACATTGCTTTGTACAACTCGTCTCTATAAATATTGTCACACGCGGCCTTAAAATCGACGAAGAACTGGTGAATATCGATTTGTAGCTCTTCAGTTTTTTTTTCTCTGGATCTGCTGTATGGTGAATATTTGGTCGATGGTGGACTTTCCTGCCCTAAAGCCACATTGATATGGACTAGACGACTTCAGGCGTTCACAGAAAACGGCAGATTAAATCCTGTAGTTGGAGCAATTCAGACGGTCTCCTTTCTTAAGGATCGGGCAACAATACTGAGGTTCCACTTCACCTGCCGCTTTGAACAGCTCGGCAGCTTGGCCTTCACTACGTCCAGGTAGGAATTGTTGATCTGCATCTTCCAGGTTGAATAATTCATATTGCCGAACAGCGGGCAGTCTGCAGACCTTGGGGCAAATATAAACTCCACAATTGACACCCTGGTAGAGATTTGACGAAGGATAACCTTAAACATCCGTTGTTTCTTCAGTTTGTCCCAGCAGCTAGGGTCCAAAGTCCTAACTCAAAGGATCTTGTTGTCACTTGTTTTTAATCAAATAGACGGAAATTTTGTCTATCATCATCCTCAGGTTGAATGGTTTGTTCTCTCTGAGAGTGAGATGTTGGTGGCAGGAGCATTTTTTTAAAGGCATTTACAACTTTGGGTATACGTACGTTACCAGTCTCATCACCAAACATTTAAGAATCAATTAGAAAATAACCAGAAAAGCTAGCCAGACAAAACCTGTGATTAAGTTAGGATTTACAGGTACTTAACAAAATGTAATCCATCAGAAAATGAAGAATATTTTTTGGAATAACAACCCTAAGAACCTGTTAGTGTTGGTAAATCCATAACGAATCGATATTAGATGTGACCCACCATTGGGATTAAGTTCTGAAATACTTAGAACATAATATTAAGTCTCTACATCCGGAATTCTTTGATCCGTCGAGACCGTTTATAAAAGATTTCGAGACACAATTTCAAAAAGTATTAATTTATTAATATGCAAATATTAATCTATCCAATGTGCCATTAGTTTGCCTTGACTTTGATCTAAAAACAAAAAAAAAAAAAAAAAATACTAAACTCCGTGCTACGTGTTACGTGTGATACATGCCCATATGGTCGAGTCGGGTTCATTGCCGGCTGAGAAGTTTGCAACTTTCGAAAATTCGGGAAACTGGTGGAACAAGTGGTGTCGTACTTATAGCACCTAATTATGGAATAAATTAAAGTGATACATGTTATTTTTTTCCCCCTAAATGTACAATATGATTCGTGACACGTGTGGTTTTGGTGATCTTGAGATTGTTCTTGGAACAGAGAAAGAAAATTCGTGTGTGAATCAGAATTTGTTAAAAGATTTTGTTTTTTTTTTTGAGAGGTCTTCCGCAGTTAGTAATGGAAAATACCTACCAAACCAGATACATACGTACTTCCTCTGAGTAACAGGTCGAACGGTATTGGTGCACCAAGCCATTATGGACAATTAATTTGGATTGTGTTTATTGTTTTGATATCTTTGGTGGTCGGTGGATATTTTTAGAAAAATAACTGGTTTGTCTTAGTCACCGGACACGAATGTTAAATGGAAGGAACTATGGGTTTGGGGATATTGGAAAGCCCCGACAATTGGATTCTGCGATCATTGTGGAGCAGTTGGAATGTTTTACATGACTAATAAATTGATTGACACATTAATTAATGTGTCAACTACGGGTAAGTTAATCCGGTTTTGGTGGTAATTCACTGTACCAGATCGTAGATTGATCAGCTAAAGAACTAGTTCCGTCGTGGGATTTTTACATCTTTACGTTAGCCACAACCAATTGATAGATAGATATATCAATAGTGGCAATGGAGTGGGAATCCCATTTGTTTATTTCTTTGTGTATGTCTGAGCTTTGAGGTACTGCAACCAGTTCTCTTGTCTGATTTTTTAAATTGTTGTGGTTACATGGATACTCTTTGCGGTCAAAGACTAACAGGTGACCTCGATTTGTCCTTCACTATTCTGCGCAACGTTTTTTAGGGCAACGACTGGATGAGTGAATTGCACTGCATGGTATACTTTACAGGGAAATTGTCTTTACGCTGTAAGGTGTGTCTAATCTACAATCACTTCCTTCGGTATATTTTGATGTCTATTGGCTGTTGATCAGTTCTCATACGGACTTGCTCGTTCAAGGTGCAGTTCGGCCGGAAAAATCTCGTGCACGCAGATGCCCTGTTCTAAAGTACTACAACCGTAAAGAAGTACGATTTTGCTTTTCCGATTGTGCTTCCCACTTCCAGTCCGGTGCCACCATCAGCGGAGCTGAAGAAAACAGTCGATTTTCTTGATCTTCTGTCCAGCAATGTTTAGATAAATCTTCAGCCCAACTCTGTCAGCCTCTATTTCTAGGCTCTGAGCCATTAATCATGAAGTCTTCAATGGCGAGTTCGTGATTACTTTCGATGTCAGCTCCACTCCTGAGTCTGTAAGTGAGCTCTCCGCTTATGGAAATACGATCAGTTGATTGTCACTTAGCGATGTCCCGGTGTATTCACGCTTTTATTTGTAGATCCACTGACGAAGAGTTAGCACGTTTAACAAAACTCGATTTCAATTCCAATTTTCGGAATGAATACGCCCATGAGGTTGGTCATGTCATCACTAAGGAGACTGTTAATCGGTGAAGGTAGTGGTGCTTCGAATTCATCTTTAGCTGAATCTTCGGCGTGTTCTATTGATGCATAAACGAGTCAATATAATGCGATCTAGGATCGACTTCCAGGAGTGCAGTCAGTTCCGAAGTAAGTTATCAGATTAATTTGAGATTCCGATCGGTGTCCAGCAAGGCTCAATTCCATTTTTTTTGACATACTTCACAGTTTTGGAAAACAAGGAGTCATCTGTGGCACAAACGTTTTGAAGAAGAATTGGCATTCATTGATAGTTAACCAGCTTTCTTGTACTCGCAAAGAATTCAGTACTTTTGGCTTTGCCTTGAATTACTGGAGGAATGTTCCATGAAGCGAGCTTAGGCGACGGGGTGATCGCAGCAACGCGGGACAATAAATATTTCCAGTTAACAGCTGATGAACAAAAAGTATGTCTGCATTATCACATTTTTTTTCCAATGATTGTTAGTTAATCAATCCAAAACCATCCACGTAATTTGTAGTTATCCGACAAAGGTAGAACGTTGCTCCGAAAAGTCCACTAAACCTTACCTCTCATTTTCTGCCCCTTTTCCTCACGGCACCGCCGCCGTCTTGACATTTCATCGTGGGGGCGAACGGCAGAACGGCTGCGTTTTTTATATTTGTTTCGCCCAATCAGTCAGAGCATTCCATGTCTTCTGCGATTGGGTCATACGTTTTACTATGTTCTCCAGGGTTGGTGTTCCTCCAAGCTCATTCCTCAGTGCGTGCCTCTCGGTTTCGAAAAGAGGACAGTGAAAGATTGGTTTATGTAGAAGTCCACTTCACCATGCTTGCGGCTTGTCCATGTCAAAATTTGCGAGATGAGACGGTAAGTCCATTTGCCTTTGCTT
This sequence comes from Criorhina ranunculi, assembly GCA_951813785.1. NCBI lineage: Eukaryota > Metazoa > Arthropoda > Insecta > Diptera > Syrphidae > Criorhina > Criorhina ranunculi. The sequence goes on from OX638382.1 coordinate 40,255,852, forward strand.
GACACGTTCCATTGTTGCTTCCATTCAGTTGACTCAGTTTCCTGCTTCCTCAGTTCATATAATTGTTTACAATTCCTCGACCAGTATTTCAATTGGAAATAATCCTGAAATTTCACAGACTGCGCCTTGTGATATTTTGCGAAATGCACTGTACCTATCCACTCTTATTGCGCAGAATCGGTATGATGGCTCAATCCTATGCCTATGTGAGTTAATTTTCATGGCTTCAGCTCATATTGGTGATCCGTAGAGTAACTACTTTGGCCAAGAGTCTCATTTGACTGTATCTCGGTCCTTCATGATTTGGTATGATGCGTATGAGTGCATTGCTGACTCGTGAGGCTTTGACACTAACAGAATTTAGATGTTCACCGATGTCCACAGCAGCGTGTTCTAGGTGGAAGTTCTAGCGATCGCCGAGGCCTCGTGAGAACTATCACAACAGACGCTCCCAAAAAAGGAGATCGATAGATAGTCAAGCAACCATCAAAGCCAGCGCATCCACAAAAATTAGATCCAGAACCGTGAAACGCTGCTACGAAGAGCTCCAGGCACTAAGCGCCAATTACAACATTAAACTTATTTGGGTTCCGGGATATAAGGGTATCCATGGGAATGAAAAGACGGATGAGCTTGTATGAATGGGTTCTAAGATGGATCTGACCGATGGCCGATGACTGAATCCTACCCCCACTAGAATTTAAAAAGTCCAGCATCACTACAAAATTCAGTAAACTTGCGAACAAGAGATAGATTTCACTCACGCTCTGGACAGAACTAAACAAGAGGAGAACCAAAGAAATCATAGCACTCAACAGAAGTCACCTATCACCTCTCATAGGCATAATGACGGGTCCTTTGAAATCCGAGTGAAGCTATACATACATAGAAGCAGCGTCTCCTACAGATGTTCATTAAACGAGAACCTTGTGTCGATCATGACGCCTAGGCGTACTTCCATGTAATCTTGTGTCCTCCTATCTTAAAAGTGATTGTTTCTCTCTCCTTGCTGCTTTTGTTTAGCACCGCTTCCGTCTTATGATCCACTACTTCACACTTTCATCCTTTTTTGTTCATAAAGTCCATTCATAGTTGAAGAAGAACTCCTTGTGAGGTTGAAAGTTCTAAATGGGTAGAGTGACAGAAAGTGCCAGATTTGATTTAAAATCACCTTCTCTGGATCATCTTTTCCTCTTCCGGCTTTAGTCTGCTACTGATTGTACACCTGTTCAAGTTGTTTTCATTACCGATTTACAGCGTCTTGAGCTCAGAAGATCATAAAAATCATTCCTGATGGGAATGACTTGCCGATTAACACTTGTAAATTAGTATATGAGTCGTAAATCCAAAAAAAAAGGATGTTTCGTTTTTAGCTTTGTGTCTTGTTTTATGTCACTCTGAATGTGAGGATATGAATAACGTATTTTGCTTTAAATAGAAAATGTTTTATTATTTTTTGATAACATTTTAAGATATTCATATTGAAATCCGTTTATTTATGAGATGATATATCCGTTTTATATACACATAATCCCTATAACAAGACCGTTTGGTTCTATTAGAGGACATAGCTAAACAATGACTCAGAACTATCTATAGAAATGTCTTTTTTCCAAACAGGATAGATTAACACAAAGGCAGACTAATTAACTAACCCCAAAACAAACAAGAACTCTAACAATACAAACAATTTTGTTTGTAGTTATAACTTAGCAGACAGAGCAATTAATTATTGTCGTACAAACAATTAATTCGTTTTTTTTTTTTTTTAATGAAGCCCGGACGAGACTGTACAAAAAAATCAATGAATTTTTGTCCCCTTAACTTCGAAAAGGTGTATATAGCCACGAGCTTTTTTTGTTAAAATTAGAACAAGTCCGATGATGTAAAGAGGGATTCCTTTGAGGGTTGTATGTACATACTTGCAAACAGGTTTTGATTTTATTGTCTCTTTAGAATTGCTAAGATTTTAGCATTTAACCGCAAGTAAATTGAGACTATTGTATAACCTGTTGATTAAACATAAGTCACAGGTTTAGTGACTTGTTGTCATAAGAGTTAAGTGCTTTTAAGGTCGACCGGGGGAATAATGCTTTTAAACAAAAAAAGATTGACTACAATTTTTTTTGGAAAGTAATCTGCTTGTGTTGGCACTTAAAATTAATCGACACATTTTACTTACAGTCAAAAATGTATCGCGCTACTTTTGCAATGCAAGTCCACAATGGCATGACTTCAAGGACATTTTCTTGAGCAATTGACTTGCTGGCAATTGAAACGGCCTCTCGATACGTCAATATGGGTTCTGCAAGTCAAGCTCTATCATAGACGCAATAAACGAGTGTATAACGAGAGCACAAAGTAGTACTGCGCCATTATAATCCTGAATGTGAAAAACTGTGCGAATTGGGAATGTATTATGTGCTGTCTCTGTCGGATCGAAATACTGGATGAAAAAAGAAATGCAAATACATGAGAAGCCAGCACTCCTAGCTTCTCGCAACCATTCATGTTGTGCGAGTTATATTCTTCGTACAAATAGAAACGACCTGCAGTTTTTATTACCGGCTTCGGAAAGGCAGATTGAGAAGCCTTTTCATTACAGATTCTACTCTTGGAGGTTTGTCATTGCCTGCCAAAATCGGATGCCGCGCCAAAAACGTTTGATTGTTTAACTGAGGCTCAAACCTGTATCTTTTCGCTTAGTAATCCAACGCACTAAGCCATGGCGACCACGCACACATAATGAAATGAAGTTAAATCAAATATTTGAAGACGCCCCAAGGTTGATTTTTCTGTTGACGATCTCAGTTTATGAGGCATCAATTCGCTTGAAACTTGAGTGCATCACTCTCATCTGATCTGGTGCATCAAAAACTGTTTTGCAAATTCTACATAGAATCTAAGAACTCGAGTAAAGACTTACGTATATGTAAGTGAAAGGGACATTGCGAAGTCCATAGAACCTTTTGAACGTAACAAACAGTGCCCCAGCGAAATAGCCAATTGCAATCTGGTGCTTTAACATTCGACAGCAATATGCGCCGTCATTCGAATGTTCATTAGTTCACTCTTCTTAAGCCTGGGGTCGAATAACGGTATCAGTGATCGAGTAACTCGTCACGCAAAAACGAGCATTATTACGTCGGAATGATCGTTTATACGTTATAACGCTCCGTTTTACGTAACGAGTTACTCGATCACTGATGCCGTAATTCGACCCTTGCTTTCGGACGCATTGTTTCATTGCATGAATAGTTGAATCTAAAGAATCCTTTAATCTGGCAAGAAATGTGTTTAAGCACATTTATCAGCATCATTAATCTGAGCTAGGGCAATGAGGATTAAAGCATACAAATTACACATCATATCAACAGATTCTCCATCCTACAAGCTTCGAACGCTTGAAAATACATGGAGATAGTTGCTATTTTGCTACGCAATCGGAACAACATCTAAACAAGCAACTAGCAGTGATCCTTTTTCGTTCAGATTTTCGATACTGTCCACTTCATCTGATACCACAACGATTTTCGAAACTACTTACAATTTGAATTCAAAATTAACGACTGCTTTCCACAACTTCTGTATATAAACCCATTTCCTGCTCATAGTTCGACTTCATAGATGGCAGTTAAAATAATTTGTTTTTGTTTCGCACGTGCTGACTTTTGACGCTTGACAGCTCTCAACGCTGTCGAGAGAAAATATTTGTTTTTCTTTTTATATTTATTCCGCGTGAAAATGGAATTATTTTCAGTTAAAAGGTGAAAATTCACAAACAATTTCAATTAAACCACTCTCTATCAATATATTCTACGATTTCCCAGATACACAGAGGATGATACAGTCGCCACTGATCCCAAAAAAGAGGATATAATTCTTCAGAACCTCCTGCAAAAAGTCCAAAAGCGTAAACGTTACCAAGAGCAAGATACTCAAAAGAAAATTGTTGAAATTCCAACTGTTCTTGAAGAGCCGGACCAACAGGAGTCCCTACCAGATGAAAACGAGGCAAAAGAAAATGAAAAAAAGCGAGCAAAACTTGAAGAGGATGCAAAGGATGAGAAAACAGGAGATTTTCAAGTTCTCGGCTCAAATGTGTTCGAAAGGACGCCCAAGGTTGAGATGATACTTCCACCATGGTTAGCCCATCCAACAGTCATTGCAACGAATATAGCTGAATCGGAAGATGCCTTAGATGGTGTTATTTCCGAATCGAACTTTCTTTCCGATCATATTAAGTATTCACTGCAAGAAATGTCCATAAATAACCTGTTTCCAGTGCAAAAGGCTGTAATTCCGTGGGTGCTACAAGCTCACAACAAACCACATCCCTTCCGTCCGAGAGATATTTGTGTCTCGGCACCTACTGGAAGTGGTAAGACCCTAGCATTTGCTGTTCCAGTCGTTCAATTGCTTGCGAACCGTGTGGAGAGGAAAATCCGAGCCCTTGTCGTGCTTCCAGTGGCTGAATTGGCATTGCAAGTGTTTAAAATCTTCAAGAAATTAACAGAAAAGACAAATCTTAGTGTGTGCCTTCTATCCAAGTCGTTTCCATTCCCAAGTGAACAGCAAAAGTTAGTTGAATGCTACAAGGGGAAGTTCTACTCTAAGGTGGATATTGTAGTCACAACTCCTGGTCGCTTGGTGGAACATCTCCATGCGACAAAGGGGTTCTGCTTGAAATCACTTAAATTCCTGATAATCGACGAGGCGGATAGAATCATGGACCAGGTCCATCATAATTGGCTGTATCACCTGGACGCACATGTGAAGACAACATCGGATATGTTGCTTTCTGGTCGTGCGGCTCCTCTGTGCATCAATGAATTGCAAGTGGCCGCATGCAGTCAACCACACAAGATGTTATTCTCTGCTACGCTCTCACAGGATCCTGAAAAACTCCAAAATCTTCGGTTGTTCCAGCCCAAATTATTCACTTCAGTCTTGACCAATCTGGATGAACTCAAGAAGAACCTTGCAGCAGAAGAAAATACGACGGAAATTCGAGGAGAGTTCATTGGGAAATACACCACTCCTGCTGAGCTGACAGAGAAATACTGCCTGACGGAGATTCGTCTGAAACCGCTCACTTTGTACTCCTTGATCACTGAAAATGGCTGGACTAAGTTTCTCTGCTTCACCAACAGTGCCGAGTCATCGGGAAGGTAAATACAATCCGTTCATGAGTTGCTATCAAATTTTTCAACTTCATTCCTTTAGATTGGCGTTTGTTTTGAAGTTTCTTTTCAAAAACACTCTGAGCATAGCAGAACTCTCAGGTGCCTTGAATGTGAAGAGTCGTGCCAATGTCCTAAGTCAATTTGCCAGGGGAAAGATCAACGGTGTAATAAGTTCTGATGCCCTTGCACGTGGTATAGACATCCCAGATGTCGACATTGTGATCTCCTATGATCCAGCGCGACACATCAAAACCTACATCCATCGAATAGGACGAACGGCGCGTGCTGGACGACCTGGAACCGCGATTACACTGCTCACACAAAAGGAACTCAACACTTTTAATGTAAGATGAGTTTCTCTATCTCCCCACATGAACCATTTCTAATAAATTCTCTTCCAGCATACCCTCTCTGAAGTTGGTAAGACCATAACTCAAGAAATCAAAGTCACCACAGATGCCGAAGAAGACAATGCAAAGTTATATGCCACAGCATTGCAAGAACTTCGCAATAAATTAGAAACAGATAAGCATACCAAGGTTGTCATGAAAAACTTGGCTAAGGAGAAGGCGAAACAGGTTGATCCATCGAAGATGACTCTAATGGAAAAGCTACAAGCACAAGCAACAAATATTGTACTTGAACGAGCCACTGCGGCAACCGAGAATGAAATATTGACCAAAGAACGCAAGAAGGCGAATCCAATGAAAGCGTTTAAAGCGAAAAAATCTCACAAACTGTCTATGGTACCTACGGCAATTGTAAAGGACAAAAAGAAAAAAATTAAATAAAGTGTGATTAATGGACTCAATGTAGTAACAAAAGTTTATGTAAATTATATGTTTTTTATTCAAAACAGTATCAAGAGTTCGTGGACTAACCCATTTTTTTTTTGTGTCGGTGGATTATACCGATTTCGTCTCAGGAGGAGTGCCTTACAACTCTTTTTCTACAAAGTAGCAGAAGAGGTAAGCCATTGTATCTGTACACGCCTAGCTGAACTGCAGTTTTAGTTGATGATAACCTTTTCGAATAAGCATGCAAGTAAGTTTGTTTTGTTTGTCAACATGTTAGCCATACATTTGCTAACACATATATTCTGCACTCCCCTGATGAGATTGACCACTGTCATCAGTACTGGAAAAAGTGAACAACCCCTCCAATTCCAGTTGCGTCACTCTTGTTTTCAATCGACCATCACTTCATCGTCTTCAACCGCAACGAAATCACCATGACAAAGGCAACCGATCAGCAGTTTTGTTTTCTCGTTGCGCTGCATGCCTGACCAATACTTTCATCACAGAATTTCTGCTTTCAATTGTTCAAATTATTTCTTCAAGTGCGAACACTCGTCTTCCACATCGATCGTGTGAAGCGTGCGTAGATTAAAGTTTAAGATTCTAAACTTCCAACAAGAATCTCACATAACCCAGTTGAAAGACAACATTGTGTCTCTAATCGCCATTTAGTTCCTTATTCTCATCATACCACCAGCCTGGCCAACACTTGTAGCACCGAGTTCCTTCAAACCATTTCTAGAAACACTGCAGATGACGAATCTTTTAAACTCTTATCCTACCCCATAACAGTCAATTACCAAATATTACACATATATACCATCTAATATGACAAATATACATATATTCAAAATGGCTGTCTTATTTTTTCCATAAACCATACGCTCCGGTCCACCAATTGACGTTTATTTCAAGTCTTTACATGCCCTAGAACCCAAGATCGAATCTCTGGATTTGGTCGATTTTCGACTTTTCATAGAAAAAATTTTCTGAAGTACTAGTCGCCCAGAAATTTTAGTAGGTATCACGCCCAGTTTTTTGGTGTCTTATTTTTTTATTTTCTCTCTAAAAGGGGTATGGGAAGGAGGGAGGAGAAACATTTGTATGGAGTCGTGTGATTTTAAGGTTGCTCTACAAGATGGCGTTCTCCAAAATTGCATAGCATGTACCGTTAGGCGGTAATACATCAAAACATGAACAAATTGACGAAAAATCCCTTCCAAATTTGTGACGCCATGTTCTTTTTTGGGTCCTCTCTTAACGGGATAGGAGATTGCGGGGGGGAAACAATTTGTATGTATTAATGTGCTTCAAAGGTTGATATACAAAATGGTGTTCACCACAATTTTGGTACATTTACCGTTAGACGGTAACAAACACATCAAAACATGAAAAAAATTACGAAAAATGTCTCGAGATTTGCGATGCTCTATTTCTTGTTTTCTCTCTAAACGGGATAAGAGACTACGGGAGGGGGAATATTTGTATGTAGTTATGTGCTTCCAAGTTAACTTTACAAAATGGCGTTTTCCACAATTTTGTAACATGTACCGTTAGGTGCTGACATGTCGAAACATAAAATAATCAAAACAAATTTTAAAAACATGACTATTTTTTTATTCCCAATGATTCTTAACACCGTTTTTGTGGTTCTTGTGCTTCATAAGCAAGAAAGGATTAGGAATGCATAAAGTATTCCGTATTCCGAGTGGGTTGTTCGGCAGGATTTCTGGAGTTGCAGTGTTTTTTGATGTGCGCAGCTGGAAAATTCTGATGGAACATTTGCGCTGTTGACATTGAAGTGATTCTTATTCAACTAGAGCAATTGGTCCTGCAATGGTAACAGGAACGCAGCAACTTCAAAAGGGCATTTTCTCACCTAGAACAACAGCAACTTCGCAGTTGCCGTGGCTATGTCAGTTCCATTTGCGCGCAATACAATGAACAAACCTCTCTTACAAAATACATGCGATTTTATTTATATATTTCTTTGTTTTTAAGTTAATTACATCTTCAATAAACAACATTGCTTCGTGGAATAATAGTTTTTTTTTAGTAGTACATATATAATTAAAATATATATCGTTAAAAAAATAAATCAAATAACGTATGAAAAGAGAATTCGATTTCAGATTTTATATTTCCTTTTATTGTTGGGGGGGGTTATCCAATATATGCCAACGCAGCCTCAACATTATACAAAGACTTTTCGATTTAATTGAGCTTTTGAAAAATCTAACAAGTTAACTGCATTGCACGTCTGGGTAACTCATTTAAATAACCACGATAACCCCATAAAAATTGTTGTTCATGTTTTTAAAATTTTTTTTTTTTTTTTTCGTTGAGTAACAATACTTCCATTATTATTTTTTTTTTTTTGGTTTTGTTTTTTTCTTTTCTGTGATAGGAAAAAACAAAGAGAATACTAAACAATTTAGACACACATCACAGCCTATAGAATGTACAATCTCCTGATCTCACTGATGATGATCAAGAGGGAGAGAGAAACGTCCATTACTTGCCTTGACAGACAAGTAAGGACGTCTCAATCAAAATATTTAAAAATTAAAAATACGAGAAAAATTACGTTAAAGATTCTTTAACAAAGTGTGTCTGTTATGTTTCGATATCAAATTTTTTTATTTTTTAAATAGGTTTTTTTTTTATTGTTTTCGACTCCCGTGGTGAGTGTCTTTAAGGATGCAGATAAAAATTCTGCGAAGTCTTATGTAGAAAACAAATCGTTTCTTTTGTTTCACGTACGTATATGATCTCGATTGGCATCATATACAAATGCAGTCTTTAAAAAAGATAATAATAAAAAAAACGAAAATAATTTAAGTTCTGTTAAAAAACAAAAGAAAAATGTGAGAGCTTCAAAGTTCAGAGGATCGGAGAGTTTATGTGATCTCTCCAAAGTGATCCCCTTTCTAAAAAAAAAAAAAATATCAAACAGCTGCTATAGAGCGACCCTTCCATTCGGTTTAAATCGTTTGAAGGAATGCAGCAAGTTCTGCATTTGTGTTCGCCACGGCAGCGAATTTGTCGGGGTAGTTGTCGCGAACCTCTTTGATGATGCCAAGAGCATTTTCGCATGTTTCGTCGTCGACAAACTCCTTTTTGTAGAGCACATGGATAGCGATTGCGATAATCTGTTCGAGATTGTTGACAATGGCTTCACGACTCTGGATGTAGAGCATTTTGAAGCACTTAAAGATGGCGGCATTCTCGTCAAAGTCCTCTTTAAGTGGAAGATTCTGCAGGAAAACTGGAAGCACTTGTTGCAATGGAACCAAAGTGCAGTTGGTCATAATCAGGCGAGCGATCGCACCGCAAATGTTATCTAAGGCACCGGGTTTCGTTTCAGATGCAACTGCCTGCGAGAGAGCGGTAAGGATTTGAGGAAACGATCTGTAAGTAAATTTTTAGTCATCAAAACTTATTTGGTGCTGTGCAATGAAACCTACTCAAAGGATTTAGCCTCAGCGTAGAGTACCAGCTCTCCAATGCCGTAAACGGCGTTCTGCCTTGCCTGGTCGAATTCATCCGACAGTCCACCCAGCATTACAGGCAATAGTGTGTCGAAGTAAGTTCCTGTGTATGTCTGCAATGGGGCAAAGCACTCAGCAAGAGCACCATAAACGAATGATCGCTGCGATTCCAGATCTTCATTCTTTTTCGCCTTCTCCTACAAAAGACACAACACAGTCACATCATCATACACTTCAATATCATTTTCTATTCCTTACCAATTTATGTATAATAATTGGGAAGACCCTGCCAAAGAACATAGCAAATTGCTCTGGTCGCAATGCCTTGCCAAACAATGGAAGAATATTACCGGCCGACTCAACAATTGCCTCATCATACTCGCTTTCCTCGTTCTCGTCATCTCCTCCGGCCCCTCCTGCTGGATCATCGAACTGACATGCCACCTTACCCAAGAGCACATCATTGATGCACGTAAAGATCGTGTCACGTAAATCATCGTTGGGAATACCCAGTTGTTTCAATTCCTTTAGCAGATCGCCGTAACCCTCCAGAGCGGCCATCACCACTGAAACCTCTTCATCATCACGAATGATCTGTCCTAATTTCGGAATCAAAATCACCACAGCGTTTGAAACACCTTGCACATCGTTTTGCTTATGCAGAGCCAAAATAAATGTTACCAAAGCATCAATGGCCACCTTGCGGATGTCCTCTTGAGGATGATCGATCATTTTGTAGACATTTTGATACGATAGCTCGAGATGTGGAATAAAGGCAACTCCAGTGTGTAAAGCAAATTCCTTCAAAGCCAGAATGGCTTCCTCCTTTTCATCCAAATAGGAATTTTCAACGCTATATCCGGCAATATTATCGAGATCATCGTCTTCTCCTTCAGAAGTCTCAATGTCGATTTCTTCATTGTCATCGTTCTCAACAGTGGGCACAGGCAAATCGTCGTCCTTGAAGTTTGGAATCACCTCTTCAGTTGATAATATTGATTCATAGATTCTATCCATGATCTTGGGGTAAACAGGAGCCATCTCCTCATTAACAACCTCGGCCAGGGAAGCAATCAAATTGTATAAAGCACGTCGGACATCTGGATCATCAGCCTCAGCAAGAAGATTAAGCGCAAAGTTCATTGTATCAGTGGCCAATGGCATAAAGTTATCCTTGCCAATGGTTCTGGCGATGGCAGCCAATGTATCGATTGCTTGTGGACGCAATGAGATTATATCCTTGTCCTCTGTCTTTACTAAGTACATTTGGAGGGTCTGAATGAGTTGACTAAAGAATGGCATCATGTGCTCCTTGGCAGCATTTGCTGCAGCCGAAACAGCACTAAGAGCCAATTCACGCACGCGGACAGAATTGTTAGGATCCAATGCTTGGAAGAGTCTATTAATAATAATAAAAAAAAAATAAAAAAACATATAATTCTTGAAACAAAGTCAAATTTGTGCCCTATACCTGTCCATCAGCAGTGGCAAATGGGGAACAAGAGCATCCTCGAGATTCTCGCAGAAGGTCTCCAAAGCGTAGAACATACGATCAATGTGCTTCGGTTCAGTACCGCCACTCTAAATAAACGCGCGAGAGAGAGGAAAAAATATATTATTCGTTTAAGACTGCTCAACAGGGGAAGGGGTTGGAAGTGAGTGATTGATGCGATCATTTTCAAGTTAATCTTTAAATTTATTATTTTCTTAGCTTTTTCTTATTTGCTTTGGACATGCGAGTGCACTCCATACCGAAATTCAAAAGAAAAAATGAAACAAAATTAGGAAAACTATTGAAAAATAAACGAACTGAAGGCAAAGAAACATTTGAATTGAACTTGGTTAACAAGGGATTCGTAGTATTGCATGCCTGAGTATGAAAAATAGACTTTGAACCATCTGTATTGAATCAAAACCGTTCAAAAAACAACTACACAAAGACGATATGACACAATATTTACGCGGTTTTATGCACTGCGACCAGAGCAGAGCTTACTTAACTGAAGATGATCCTTCTGTCAATTAAATTAGGGAGACTCGAGCACGACTCCCTACGAATTGTAGAGCACTGACCCACGAGAGAAGAGTGGCATCTGTAGATTCAAAATTAGTCCATTGTCATGCCACTGAGAGAAACACGATAATCATATGACAATTCCAGGGACCGTTTGGTCTTTGTGGCGAAACTGCTGCAGGCAGTCATTCCTGCAGTGTCTTAATCTTTGATCATTAAAGTAATAATTCTTGTGTGAGAACGAGCACAGTAGAAAAAATGCGATGATCAGTCGCAGTTAGAAAATTGTTCATTTGAACGCACCGAATTTCAGTAAGAAGATACGCTTGCATATGATTCCTTTAAGCTTGTGCTGGAGCTGATAGGGCGCACGCCAGAGATATGCAGACGACAATAAAAATCATCGGAGGCTTACAGCGTGCTTTCATACAAGTTTTCATGGCAATTGAAAATAAAACGAAACGAGTTGGTCTGAGTGTACAGGAACGAAACCAAGTATACATATGTTTTCAACAGTATGAGTCCACGCTATAGGACAGAGCGTCACCATTGACAAGTACAACTTTGAAGTAATTAAAGAGTTTACCTACGTCAGAGTTAACATCCGCTTAAGAAATAATACCCTCGTGGAGATTCGACGAAGAATAAACTTTGGAAACGAGTGCTACTTCGGTTGAAAAAACAACTAGGCTCAAAACTTCTTGATCCTCTACAGAATGCTGATGTTAATAGTCTTATATGACGCCGAGTGCTAGAGGAGAGGATCAATAAAAAAATGTAACAGATATTGTACTTCTTCAAATGGTCTCGTGTGTGAGAAGGGAGAATGGAGGGAACGATTTAACCGCGAATTATATCAGCATTGTCTCGACCATAACGAGCAAATGGACAACAGTGCTCCAGCAAAGAGGATCTTTGAATGAATTCTAGCATCCAGGTTTGAGGCGACCTCCGTTAGGAAGACCAAATGATCGTGGATGCCAAAAGTCTTGCTTCGGAGAATTGGTAACAGCGCGATCGATAACCAACAAAGGGAGTACTGTAAAAGTTCCTAAGGCGCAGGTAAGAGGTCCATCAATTGGTGAATTAATACAAATCCAACTGGAACTCAATCCAAAAGCAATTCCCATGGCGCTTTACTGCAAAATACAAGAGATTCGCGCGTAAGTGAACGAACCATAAGGATATAAAATTAGATTTTGGGAGAAAAAAAAACAAAAACAAACAAACATTAATCCAAAAGAAATTTAAACTTAAAACTTAACGACACTAAAACAAAGGAACTAATGATTTTAGTCGAATTGTGAATTTCCTTTTATAAAGATTACTTTCTGAAAAATGATCACACCAACGTTGGCTAAAATTGAAAGACAGCAAATGTCTTGTGATGATATATAACCCAATTAGTTAACAGAGATTTTCGTTTGAACTGAAGACCACTGAAGAGTAAAATTGAGTCACTACTTGCTTTTCCTGAATGGGCTGAAGCTGAATTCTTGTAAGTAGTGGGGAAACAGCTTTGAATAAATCAGGATGACAGAGAGAAAGACAGATGGGTACAACTTACCCGCAGTTCGTTGCACAATTGCTGCAAGAATTCAAATAAAATTGGTAAAATTTCGGGAGCGAATTTTGTGATGTCCGGTTGTAAGTGCTCGGAGAATTGACCGAGAGCAAAGAATGCTGCATTGCGGACAATTGGATTCGAGTCGGTGATGCCAACTTTGACAATATTTAGCATGGTTTCTAAGTATTTGTTGCAGATGGCCTCAGAGCAACCTTCAGCGATGACAGCCATACTTAGGAAGGCAGCTTTACGTGGTAATGGGTCTACACCGTGCAATGCTGGCTCCAAAAGTTGCAATAGTGGTGGGATAAGTTTCTCTGGTGGGACATGCAATGCCAACAAATCCATTGTTTGTGTTGCTGTGGTCATCGGGTTCGAATTATCTTCGCCAAGGTAGTATTCTTCATCATCTATTTAGAAAGGGACATGTATGCAATTGATTTAGAAAAAAAAGTTTGTAACCTCTCTCTTACCATCGACAGATTCGGGTTCAGTGGCCATCAAATTGAAAACAACCTGAATAATCGGCTCAATCAACTTCTGTTTGACGATAACTTTCTTCTTTAAGCGCACCAACCAGCCAATGTATGCAACTGTTTTAACACGCACCGAGCTGTCCAATTGGCTGTTGTTCGATGCCTCCAAACAGAAGTCCAGTAACAGTCTAATATTGGAAGTCAATAACTTTGGTGTGTAATCAGCCATGCTCTCCAAAATGTCAAAAGCTTGGACAAACTATTAAAACAAAACAAAATAAGAATACAATCACACTGTACTCAGTTTAATCTTGATTACCTTTTCAGAGTCTTGCACCGCAAATGTCTGGAGAGATTTGATGATCAATGGAATTGACTTCTGATATGTCTGCTCAGCAGCGTTGTGCCCCAAAATGAATGGCACCAGATAAGTCATACCCAAAAGAATATTGTAAATCACTGGAGTGGCCATATTTCCACTGGCTTCCGTGGCAACCAAAGCCGCAGTAAACATCTGGCAGATGGATTCCATATGTGGAACAAATTGTTCCGGAGCCACATCGGTCAAAGTGGCGAAAATCGATGATCCCAACTCACTTTGCTTTGGATCGGACGAACTGCAATGGCTGTAGACAAACTGTAACACTTCTTGTGTAAATGAGCCCTTCTTATCGACTTCATGACGAATCAACACACCAATAAATTGAGCAATAGCGTTACGAACTGATTTCTCTTGTTCCTGCATGAGAGCCGTCAACATTCCTTGTTTGATACTGCGATAGAGTAGGAATTAAAGTTTACGGAAATCTTCTAAATTTTTTTTATACTTACAACAACTGTTGCTCTGGTGGAATCAATTGCCAATTGCGCAGTTTTCCCAAGCGTTTCTTCAACAAAACCGCCGAATATTGACGGATTTGAGGTTCCTTTGATGACACTACGATATCACATAGAGCTGGAATAGTATCCGGATGCTTGTATGCTTCCTGAAGTTCAGCTGTTGCCTATAGGAATACAAAAAATGATAAATAAAATTAAATAAACGAAAGAAGGAATAAAACGGATTATGATTACATGCCCCCGAGAGCCAGTCGGTTCTTTTGAATTGCTAATGTTTGCAGGGGAATAATGAACTCAGACTTTTCGCACCAAAATGTAATTTAACCGAGGTGAATTCTTAAGTAGTACAGTCAGCGAATTTACCATATATCCAAGAAGACAAACAAACATATTGTTTGGTCTGAAACAGACAAGAGTATGACACATCAGTTCAAGCACTCCGCAATAACACCAGAAATCTCTGATAAAATATCGACAGACAAGGGTCAAACTTGCGCAAAATATCGAAGCAATCAGCTGTTCATTGCCGTCAACCATTCGTGTTGTGAAAAATGTGTTCACTTCTAAAACGCAGGTTTGATTAGGATACCTAGGGCAGCAGCTACCACAGCAATAGAGAGGAGCTAGCTAGAATCTTAATGTCGTGTGAAGATGAGAAAAGAGCAGTGTAACAGACATAATTTCAATAAAGGAATATCATCCGGTAAAAGAATTAAGTGGTTCTATACTTATTTCGGATGAGGATCAATTGAAATTATAGATGAAGCATTTCGCTGGTGTGTTGAGCCCTGATTCGTTGGCGATGTGCACTCAAATCAAATTGAACTGCCTGTTTAATTTCTCAAAAATACACTGCAGCTCCCAGTTGCAACATGTTTTTTGGGTTC
The DNA here is from genome assembly GCA_951813785.1 of Criorhina ranunculi. NCBI lineage: Eukaryota > Metazoa > Arthropoda > Insecta > Diptera > Syrphidae > Criorhina > Criorhina ranunculi. Next base: position 40,271,110 of record OX638382.1, read on the forward strand.
AAAACAGCACTAAGAATGTCGGTTTAAATCCTCCTTTACCGACCATGTGAACAATATCATAATTTCACCTGCTATAACCTTGACTATACTGCTTACTTCCTCATAACATAATATACTTCTACAAAATAAATGGTGGCGAGAACGTAGTGGGTCTTAAGACACAGAAAACAAAATATCGTAGCCTTGCAGAGTACTCATCCACTGAGGTTAGCATTGATTGATAATGCAGGGATTAATAACAAAATCGCTTCACAACGCCACACAGCCACACTATTTTAATAGTTACTGTTGAGTTCGGGCTGTTACAGCACATGAAGCTGGATCGACACTACCATGCGATACTGGTATTTATGCAAATATTCCTGAATCAGTGTCTTCGAGGATCTTCTGACCTAATAGCTTCTACAATGAACATTTTACTAAGAAAACGTGTCAAGAGCCTACTACACCACCATTTGACGACAGAAGTTGGAGTGGATTGGTCATACAAGCCGATAGTTCCATAAAAAACTACACAACGAAGTGGGACACGTAACAAATGAGCGCAAGATAGTGGATCAAGAGTCACAACAACTGGGAAGAAGTTGCAGTCAGCTAAGAGATGATGGGTAAACTAGGACTTGGAAGAGAATTGACAGTAAAATAAATCAAGGTTTCATTTTTACTTTCAATTAGGATTTTCTTGGCCTTAAGTTAAAGTGCGCAATAGCGTCACCGTTTGTGTCACCTCACTCGGATACCGTTGTGAGATTCCTATGAGCACTTGTGTTTCCTGTCGAATGGTTTTAAGCTCCATATTATTAGAGGCTTATTTAATATCCAGGAAAGCAGTAAGTATTTTATCACTGTTATTACCCCACACGCAGTTTTGTCTCTAGCGGTCGACCACTAATGTGTAGCCTTGTTGGTTTTGCCATTTAGGTTTAATTTGGAACGAATGTGGATGACAATTCATTTTTCTAGTTTTCTGCAGAAATGACGTGGCCTTAAGCCTACTTATCACCTACTTATCAATACACTTTTCAATAGAAACTCGAAATCTTTAATAACTATGTTCAGGTGTAAACCACTCCACAATCAACAAGTTTAATGAAAATGTCGCTCACTGTTCGTTCCGAAATTCTTTCGACGCGTTAAATACATTTCCTTTCGCCCTCGATGCAGTGCTTAATTCTTTTAATGACTTACTATGCCTCTCATAAATATGCATTCTAATCCACGAGTGAGGCCCGGTATATCTTGTGCTCTTCCGCTGGCCAACACCACGAATAAAAAAAAAAAAATTAATTCAGAGCAAAAAGAAAGCCGTTAAAATCAATTCCGAAAACATCAGCCAGGTTTTTTTCCTTTTATTCTGTGTCTCTCGGCGCTTGTTTTTTTTTTTTTAGACCAGCAAATTTATAATGGAAGTCGGCGTGGCATGTGTGTGTTTGTTTGCAACGGCAGCAGCAATCTTGTGAATAATTCAAAGGTCAATTAAGAATCTATATGGGCATGCTGATAATCCTCTGTCTTGTGTCTTGTGGAATTCGGATGCCAATAGATACGACGACACAGAGAATAAAAAAAATTCTATTTTTAAAAAATGCAATCGTTTATTTCTAAGAAAAAACATCATGTGCCTAATGTTAGCCGCCAACAATGATTTTATATTTCATAAAGTGGACACATGGACAGAGCAAAAAAAAAAAAAAACATTCATTTAATCATGCGAACGAAAATAAACAAGAATACCGCTCAATAAGGGAAGAATTGCCAAGAAAAATTACACATTTCTTCATGTACTACAAAAAAAAAAAGAGGAATCAAACTAGGGTAAACCATTTGTTTATCGTTGGCCTAAAAATACTCGAATACAGTGCAATGAGACAAGAATCGATTTTCTACTGTTCAACCTTAATGCATGATTACACATGAGTTGTGATGTGATTCTAAGCTCAGGTAGAAAATGAACATTCATACACACCATTGCTTAAAGAGAGAAGAGATTGAATGAAAAGCAGGAAATCTGATTTCTTGCTTGTTATCTATTATTAGCAAAACACATCTGTCCTTAGTAGCAGATGTAAAGAGATGATTGTTGGAAACATTATCAACGAGTTTCAGCTTTCTTTACCCTAACACAGCTGACCTCTTGTTGATTTTACTCAACACTTTCTTTCGTTAGACAATATTCCGTGTGTTAATTGTCGAGGTTGAGAAGTTTACTAATTAGTTACCACTTCATAGGGCACCACCTTTTGCTGGAGGCCAGTGTGTGAGAAATACGAATAACGATGTCGAAATAAATGTGAGTGGAAGACATAAAACACAGTTGAGATAGTCTTAAAGAAAATAAAAAGACAAAATGTTTGAGTTAACCACCAAGTTTTGAGGAAGTAAACTCAACCCAGCAGCAAGTTTACAAATTTTTGAAAAAAAAAACATACATTATGTACTTCCTTCTTTTTGATCCTTCATAGGTGCAAAGTGTATTTGTATTTTATACAAATAGACCCAACTGTTTGCAAACACATTGGCACTACAAGAATAATAAGATAAGTATAGAAGTGACTTAAACACCCAACACACAAAGTTGTGCAATTGGTGCTTCAATGAGATAGACGAGAACTTATGATTTTAGCCTCGAAACCATGTTTTATACCTAGTCGCAACGCAACCAATAGAATAAAAATGATTTTGATGATCGCAGTCGCAGCCATTAGACAGATTAGAAGTCGGAGAATGTTGTTCAGCTCTGACAACGCGGTTTCATTGCATAAAATGTATTATGCTTTATGCATGATGATCCTACCGTTTTTTTTTTATTTCGGAAGTTTATGAGCCGTTCACTGTATAATATACGCTTTTTTGTGTGAAGAGAAATGGAGTTTATCTCTAGGCATGCATAGTCTACGGTCCGGCGAGGGATTAAGATATTTTTTAAGAAGGTAGACGTCGCAGCAGTTAAATTGCAATGAAAACAACGTTTGTGCTATTTTTTTCAACAATCGACATTGCGAGCACTTAATCGTTTAGATCGCAAGAGTGATTTTTCACTGGAGGCGGCTGAATTATCATATGTATAGTACTTTATAAGAAGAGAAATATGTATAATAGGTCTTAACTTGCAACTGTTTTGCAATGGTATTGAAACCATGCTCCATCTAGAAAAAAAAGTCATTCCTGTTCAATGTCGCATATCAGATCCGTAACACGATGTTGATGAATCACTTGGCCTGACAATCGGCCAAAAACATGCAGTAAAGGAAGCACCACACCTTCATTCTCCTTAATTTAATTACTGTAGCCTCTTTCAAGCTGAAGTCACACCTATTCCCCAGACCACCACATGGCTACGAAATAATCCAGTATTACGCCCAGATTGCCAGTCTTGTAACAAAATCTAGTGCAGTTAAGAATTGCAAGAGGACGTAGGAGCCTCTGGAAACTATACTTATTTATTTGCTAAACCTAATAGCTTCACTTGGTTTCGAAACATAAAACAAAGGATCAATCTTATGACCAATACAATGTGTAACTGTAGATTTGATTGTCTTAAAACATGATATGAACCAACAATTGCACGATTGTAGGAACAAGTATAGCTTTAAATTACCGCAGCAAAACAAAATAATTTATTTCCAAAACGATAACAGCAGACATTGTCTATGTCCACTTATTGCATTTGTCCCAATTAGATAATGATTAGATTATTAACTACAACATAGCCCATTGGAGATAATAAAGTTGGGCAGCCAAAATTATTGTTATTTCTTCACAAGAATTTCCCCACACCATCCGCGCTCATTCTGATAAAAAAGAAAACTAACAACCCAACCTTTTCATAGTGTTTATATTGCGTTCTACTTTCAATGACGAACAATCCGCACAAATCGTTTGAATCGATAATGAACAATAAAAAGCAATAACCATTACAAACCGAAAATTAGATGCCAACTTTTATGTTTGCGAGAATTTAGGAACAAAAGATGATTCCAAAACCAGTATTGGCTTTAGTTATGTAAGCTATTCTGGTCGCGTGCTGCATCCGAATTTATGCGAATATAGTTTGTGTTCGAGTAGGTTAAACAGTGTCACTGCATAATCCCTATTCGAGAATAAAATCGCACACGAGAAATACATATGTACTCGTGCGTTGGAACTTGTATGGAATCTCTTCGATGTATAAAGATTCTGATACAGACAGAACACATTATGTACCTATTCGAAACGTAAACAGCTAAAGTGAAAAAAACTTTTATTTGTCTGAGACCTTAAGTAATGATAGGTATCATAGCTTATTCCGCACGAATGAAAGAGACCTACACTTTTATTGCTGACTTTGAAGGTTGAAAAAGTTGGCAAGATTATTTATTTTGAAAGTTGTGTCTCTACCAACTCAGTGTGATAGTAGCAAACACCGTTCCCATCTAAGGAATGTATTGGTCTCATGTGGAGTCATATTTGGAGAGGTTTGTATATACGTTTATCGAAACGGACCACCTTCTTAGGTTCTTTCTCAACTCTCTTCCACAAGTCGTCTTCAGTCATAGTTGTCTTCTGGATTTCTCTGCAGTTCTTCCCTGACCGCCGCGCTGGCATTTGTTTGAAATATATTTGCCTAGTCATCCGAATTTGAATCCACGAACACTCACACAAAATACGTGCAGCTTTCTCCTCATCCTCTACTAGACACAGCCACCGGGAGGTATCTTCTTCTAGAAAACTCATCCTTTAGATGTTACCTTTGTCCTGCGGGCAACGCTACTACCCCTATGAGAGTTTCTCCCGTCATGCTTTGACCGGCAGACATTTTAATCGCTGTATTTTGCCACGCCTTCCCACTTTCTCAGACGTTCATCGTGGCCGATCATTTACTTTTTTTTATTTCTTTACCTAAAAGCATCCATATAGACGACACATGTATGCATGCACAATCAATCTATTGTGTATCCCGTCCGTGCAATATCAAAGATTTTTCAAATAATCACACATCACATTCATACTCGTCATTATGTATGTGGTGGCATCTACCGTTTAACTCATTTTGTGAATGAATTATTTTAAGTAGTCAAGCCGAGTGCGACAGCTTCCAGCGTTCAATTAAGAATTATGACTGTACAAATGGCATGAGCAAATGTTGATACATGCAAACTTGCATGCTTGCATTTAAGTCCCAGAAACTCCGTTTAGGACGGTAACTGTTCAAGGCTTTACATCATTTTGAACATTTTAGCCCAACTGTATCTCAAACGACTATCTATGACGTAAATTTCGCAAGTTGGAATTTCTTTCATCACCGCGCACTGAAAATATTTGTGGAACCGCGACAGATTCATGCCATACCAAATGTACCCTGAATCCCTAAAAGCATTTATTTATCCGAAATTTGAAGCAAACACTTTGGAGAAATGTGCTAATTGATATACGAGTATGTAAATAAACAATAAAAATAATCATTAGCTTGAAAATCTAACAGTTTATGGGTTTAGTAATAAGCGCATGTGAAAGATCTTAACACTTTAGATTTGTAGAAAATGGAATCAAATCCAAAAGCATTATCAGAATCAGTATGCTCAAATTACAATTCCAGTAACTAGGTACTTTAATAAACGACGGACAAACACGAAGAACGAAATTCCATTCCATAGGAGTTATTAATGACTTATCCGTACACAGCACGTTCTGATCTTTGAACCAGCAAAGCTCTTTTACTTACAGCAAAAGTTTACATCTCCACATGGTTAATTGCATTCCATCCACTTAAGATATGACTCTCGAGATAGACAATGCGTTCCTACTCTAACCATCGACGATCAAACATCTAATGTCGTTTGATGTGTATGAATATTTTTAGCTATCGCACCTCCGTTAAAATGGGGCGGCATCTTGATGTGTAGAATCCTCTATAAAAGATCATCACTGCTTAGCAACAAAATGCACGACCACGATTATGAGAATCTTCAAATACACATTCCTCTGATGAAAATTACGCCACCAAAAGAAGAGAAGCAATCATAGTCGTACGAGCTTATTGTGCCAGCTCAGCGATTTGGGATTTGAAAATGAAAAATAAAAAAAAATAAAAATATCTTCGTTTTGTTTAAATAAATCGGTAATAAGCGCCATTAAGAGAATTAAATAGGAGTGGCCGATGACGTACATATAAAACGAAGAATCTTTTTCGTTTTCACGTGTATCATATTGGAATTATTACATCCGTACAGACAGACACAAACTATTTGTCCATGGATGAATCACATTTCAGTAATTTAGCAGAGCGAAACGAACTGCAATGATCTCGTTTGAAGAGAGTTCATCTATTTTCTGTACGAACCCCACCCGCGCCTACTCTCCAGCAATGGAACTTTCTTTAGATCGGAGCTCCACGGGGGAAAAAAAGAGCTTTTTTTCGCCAATATGTCCGCACAATGAAGGAGGTCACTCATCACCACGTGCTTTTCTTTTTTGTACTTTCACGAAGATATTATATATATCAGAGGAAAATGTTAAAATGAATATACCTAACGATCGATTGATTTGATAACTCACAAAAGTCTAATAGATCCGACATTTTTATATATATAATATAAGATGTTGGATTAGTGAAATTTACCTTTTGAATGACATCGTTGTCGGCGACCAAGAGATTTGCAATAATTTGCTCCATATTTGATTTTTATTTATTTATTTTTTTTGATTTCTTGACTAGTTGTTAATGGTATGCACACTGTGATTTTCTTTCGGTTTTTATATTCACTGAATTAGTATTTTTTTTTACGGAATTCACACACTGAAATGAAATATATTATTTGCACCGAAGAAAATAAAAAAAGTGTACTAGTTCACCACCCAGCTAGGCGGAAAATAAATTCAAGTTTCGTTTCTAAATGTGCGCAACCAAGAAAAATTTCTTCGCTCGTTTTCGTTGCGTTTGCAAATTCGAAACAAAACTTCGAAATTGGCGCGGTACGGTACAGGAATGTTATATGAAGTGTATACAGTTTAAGCAGAGATTTTGTTTAATAAAAATGATTTTTATCTATGAAGTGAAAAAAACAACTTTATGCGGCAAGCTCAATTCGTTGTTAATTGTCTCTAGTTGTTTAAAATAATTTGGTGAAGGTTTTGTGCTGAAAGGTTGGAATCAGCAAATCAACTTAAAATTTTTCGCGACATCACTACTCAGTCCTCTGTACTATATCAGCAATATCCTTCTATTCGTCCGAAAAACATTACACGCACCCCGTTAATGGTTGGCAGAAGCTAGGCTTTGGCTCTCTACAGGCTGTCGCCCATAATATTTGCTTTTGAATGTATGTCAGCTGAGATATACTCTCATGATTCAAACACTTTTTAGCATACGCTCTTATGTTCAATTTGTAACATTTATCCCGTGACGTAACTTGTATCCTTTATCTCATGTCAATGCAAGTGAACGAGCCCATAACTGATGAACGTTTTAATAATTTTAAATTATTCTACAGTGTTTGAAATATTAATAATAATAAATATTCATAAACTTCTTAAAACGTTAAATTATTCAGGGTAGTTAACACTAAAATATTGTGCTGAATCACACTCTTGATCATACCTGTGTACTGTTATACAGTTTGACAGTTGTTCTTTTCAAAAGCCGCCTCGGCGCCGGCGATATCCCTGGTTGCCATTTTAACAAGAAAACCATGTACATACCAACGCCGAAGTCTGTGAATTTTATTTTTTTAACCGAAAATTAACATATATGTTTTTTTTAAAGTCAATTATCGGCACAAAATACACCTGCCGCATAGGTATTTCATTTTTTGTTAATTTTTCCTAACGGCTCACAATGAGTCTGCCAAACTAAATCAAAAAAAAAATTGTTTCTTCAACGCAATTATGTCGAATGAAATCAATACGTCTGAAGGACCAAGCACATCCGACGTTTCCACAGAGGTACATACCTATACTTACATAAATTTATTCCTTTTTGTTTAATACATTAATCCACCTAAAAAAAAAAACTTATCTCTTCAGCAACCAAAAAAAGCCGCAACTCACTCAGAGAAAACATTCGCTCGATACAAATACTTAATTCTCAGCGAATTTGGGTATAAAGTCTCGACAACAGAAAGCCATCTTAAACGTTTACAAAACTTGCGCAAAGAATTGAATTACTTAAAAGAAACCGAGTGGATGTATGAACCGCTTGAGAAGCGTTCTGGTCAACAATAATTAATTTTTTTTTTTTTTTTTTACAAAATTATATACAATGCTTTCTTTATTGAAACAAGTTTACAATCTGTTCGATTATGATTACCAAAAGGAACAATATGCTCAAAAATTCGAAGAGGAAACTCAACATTTCGACGATGAACTGAAAAAAGAGCAATCCTCAGAGGAAGAAATAGTGAAAGAACCATTGAAAACAGAAGAAGATATTGTCTGTTCTAAGCGAACGGGTGTAATTACTTCTCTTCGCAGCACTAATGGAACTATTGATAATTCCATGTTCTTTGACGCTAAAGAAGCAATTGCCTTCAATGCGTTAAAAGTTGGATGTACTGTAGACTATGTGACGTATAAATCGGAGCATTCGGACTATTTGAAAGTTATGAAAGTCGAAATGGTTCAGGATAATTCATGGGATGCAGCACCAACTGAAGAAGAAGTAAGTATCATATTTAATTATCATTTTCATACATGTCTAGGTTAACAAATAAAAGTTTGTATATACTTGAAGTAGTATATGTCGAGATTTTAATGTTTACTGCAGAAGAGAGCCTCCCCAGGAATCCAGGTGATTAGATCTGTCAGTTTCACATAAGGTGGACACTGAATTTGTACGCTGCGTGCAGGGCTTCCATTTTTTTTATATATTTTTTGGCAGACATTTAGTTTTTTGTGGGCGTTGTCGAAATAACCAATGTGTGATAAGATTCAAGAGTTCCAATGCCCCGCCCTTAAATTCACACGAATGCGCTGATTATCTTTGTATTGCTGGGATTCGGGGTTGGATTCAAATACTCGACGGCCCAGTGCGCTCTACGTGTCCCAGCCATCAACTGCTACACTCGCAACTTTTTAACCAGGTCGATGTCGCTGTATAACGCGTTAAGTTCGTCGTTGACTTTTCTCCACACTCCATTGATACAAACCGGACCAAAATCTCGCGAAGAATTTTCCTTTCAAAGGAACCGATTACATTTTTGCCAAAGTTTATGCTTCTGACCCGTATAGAAGACCGCGAGTCTCTTTGGTCGGTTGAGGGACGGCTTTACTACTAAATAAGCAGCGATTGGCAAGTGTAATTCTTCACTTGATATCCTTGCTCGTGTCATTTTGCGAGGTAGACAAAATCTTTTACCTAAGGTGGCGCTGCAGTCCGGGATGGACCTGGGCCTCAACCAACAAGCGTCTCCAGTCAGCTCGACAAAATCTTTTACTACTTCAAAATTTAACTGACCATGGCGGCGTTTTGGCCGAATTGCCGACGCTGAGTCATTTCTCTTTCGGTTTGTACTCATTTACAGCTCAAATCATCTTTTTGCCGGCTACATTTCAATATTTCAATCCTTATAAACTCATCACGTACAATACAGCTCGCTTCATTCTTCAAATATGTCAATATCACCTGCATGATAGTACGTCACTTTACCTTAAACCATTTGCAACATCAAAGTGTTTGGTGGTGTTCTTGTCAATGTTGATGAAGCAGCGAGATTTCTTCGTTGTCATCCTGACGGATGTGCAATTCCTGGGGTTTTTCTAAGATCTGCCCTAGTGTAAATATCTGGTGGATGGTTGACTTCCCTGGCCGAAATCCACACAGTTCTTTCTTTTGGATGAAGCACATAATGCTAAGGTTCCCCTCGTCTAGCATACTTTCATCTGATCGAATTCTACAGATGAGTTGGTGTATGCTCCTTACCCGCTGCTTTGACATGCTCGCTCCAGCAACCTTGTTAGACATGAGTTTTAGGATTGCTATCGTCGCTTCGTGTTCCACGAACGTTTTCGCCGTCATCGCCCAGGTTGAATTCAATTAATTCGACCGCCCGCTTCTCATGCTATCTCTTTTTTTCTTCGGAGAAGTGGGTGTTCCTCACTTTTTAGTCGGCAGTGTCCTGTTAAGAATGTTGCGAGCAGTTGCTTATGTTTTCACTTAGAAGCTCAGTTGTTATTTTTACTGAATTGGACTGCTAAGCGATAGGACAGGTGTGAGCTTCATCAAAACAACCAAACGTTTTTCGCGTTACTATCTCCATAATCTGTCATGGAAAAACTTCTCCATTCGCCGTTCGGAGCCGGTAATAAAACTGAGCCAATATATGTACATACATACATAGGTATATAACTCACTGGTTAGGCTAAAGTGATACCACCGACTGTGAAGAGGATGGCGGCAACAGAACGCTTGGTTATCTATATTATATTGCTCTGAAGACGAGGTCAATAATTATTCTCTATGATAGTTTCACACACTTGCAGCCTTTTGTCTAAAATTTGTAACTTTTCAGATTCTGGAGACAATCAAAACATTAAAATTTGAAGAGCCCAAGTATTTCAACACTCATCAGCGGAGCATTCTTGGTCTGATAACATCACGTAATCGTAAATTTCTCACCGTCGATACGGACTACAAAGAAATTACTGTTGACTTGGATGCCGTGATCATAGAATTTATACCCAAAGAGGGAGATCGTGTTTATCTTAACTGTAACGTCCAAACTGATGAGGATTTCGTCGATCAAGCAGGAGAAATTTTGGAAACCATAAGTGTTCATCCCGCGCGAACAAAAGTTGGAAAGGGTATGGTGAAGAAAGTTCACGACGATTGGGGTGTTATTGAACCTGACTGTTACTTCACAATGGACACCATCGATTCTAAATTACAGCTAAATGAGGGTGATGTAGTAAGCGCTGACATGATTGAGTGTGAACGGGTAAGTGAAGAATAGCACTAAGGACATTTTCGCTTAGCTAATATTGCTTCCCTAGGGTAATTTCTTTTGGCGATGCTTAAAGATAGAACTGCTCGAACGTGCGGCAATACCTGAACAAGAAGTTTGTAAGCCCAAACCAGAGCCGACCAAGAACAGCAAACAAGCCATCAACATTTCAGATGGAATTCGCTTTACGTTTCAAAATGCTTTTGAAACACAACAACAAGATATTGAGATCACAAATAACAGTGAACGAGTGCATAAGATCTTACGTTTGGACTTCGCCGGAATGCGTCGAAATTCTCAGTTGAAGCTGGAAAACGATATGGTTCCATTGACTTTGGAGCCGGGAAAAACTAAGAAAATTACTCTGCACTGTGAATCTAGGTTTTTTGGTCACACCAAAGAAAAGCTGTTCTTTTCGTTTGGAAATTTTAAAATCTTTCGCAACATTGAAATAGCCGTTGGCGTGGATGATGATAAGGAGAATATTGAAGACAAAGGTCGTTCGAAGGTTAATCGCCCTCGATACTATGCCAATCAGGTGTGGTCAAAGAAAAATGATATTATCCCCGGTGTGAGGACCCTCACTTTTCGACGATTTGTCTCCAATAAAATCGGCAACTATGATGTTCCCGAGAGACTCCGCAATATTCTACTCACAGAGTCCACTCGAGTGGAACAAATCGCAATGCTAGATAAAATGTATCCCGCTTTGATGAAAGATCTTGACGTCCATAACTATTCGAATCGCTTCCAGTTACTCTTGCACATTGAGGAGATTGAACATTTCGTCAATTTCCGTCAGTACGATCGAGATAGGGGTCATTTCACACGGGAGGGAGAGTTTCTTGCGCTGATAATTGATAACTTGGCCGAGAGGAGACCTTCGCTAGTGATGGGCGATACTATACGCGCCACAAATCCTTGGTCTGAAGAGGCAGATAACCGCGCTTTTGTCGGCTGTATTCATAAAGTTCTCTTCAATAGGGTTCTGATGAAATTCAACCCGACGTTCCAAAGCAAATACAACGGTGAGGACTATCGCTTGGAATTCTTCTTTTCGCGCTTTGGCTTCCGCAAGCAACACTTTGCAATTCAGCAAATTTTCAATAAAAGAGGTGAGAGTTTCCTATTTCCATCCAAAATTGTCATCAGCGAAACACTGCAGTTGGATGCGGACTTGGATGAAGATTGTAATTTGATGATCGATGGCAAGTTAATTCCCAAGCAATGGTGCAATCCGGCTCTTAATGAAATTCAAAAGAATGCGATCAAAAACATTCTCCGAGGTGAAGCCCGATCGATGCCTTATGTGATATTCGGTCCACCGGGCACGGGTAAAACAATTACCTTGGTTGAGACAATCCTGCAACTCGTAATGAATGTGCCGAATTGCCGTATTTTGGTCGGAACACCATCGAACAGTGCGGCGGATTTGATTTCAAGTCGGCTAATAGATTCTGGAGTCCTGAATCCAGGAGATTTTGTCCGTTTGGTGTCCCAAAAAATCGTTGAAAAAGAGATGATTCCAGATCATTTAAAACCATATTGCGCCACTATGGATATCGCCATGGAAGGTTCCGCAAAGGATGACGTGAGTACAACAAATACTTTCGCCTGATTTTCTCTAATGTTCCTCCTTTAGATGATTGTTACAGAATCGGGTGTGAAGCTCAGGTGTCAGATGAAATATCTTGGACGACACAAGATCACAATCAGTACATGTGCCACGTTAGGAAATTTCCATCAAATGGATTTCCCCAAGGAGCATTTCACCCATTTGATTGTCGATGAAAGCGGTCAGTGTTCAGAGCCTGAAATTATGATACCAGTGTGCTTGCTTAGTCCCAAATCGGGACAAATCATACTGGTCGGAGATCCATGTCAGTTGGGGCCGATTGCAGTTAATAACTTTGCCTCAGAACGTGGCTTAAAAACGTCATTTTTGGAACGCTTGGTCAATAGATTTCCATACAGAAAGGATAAAGTACGTTTTCCGCAAGCAGGTTGTGATCCGCGACTTGTAACAAAGTTAATATATAATTATCGGGCTTTGCCTAGTATTCTACACGCATATAGTAGTCTCTTCTATGATTCGGAGTTGATACCGAAGGTAGCTGTCGAAGGGAACAAAGAGTTTGCAATTTTGGATAGCATCAGATCATTGTTGCCCAAATCGGAGACACGACCGGCAAGCCATGCAACATTTTTCCACGGTATACGCGGGGAGAACAAACAGGACTCAGACTCTCCATCGTGGTATAATCCGGTTGAAGCAAAGCATGTAAGTACTTTTTAAACTAAATAGTGTTCAATAGTACCATATTTCTTTAGCAATTGCAAGTCTAACCAAAATCTTGATACTTTGCCGCTTAGAACCGATATTCGCAATGAATAATAAGATTCTTAGCATCAATAGTCGTTTCGTTGTGTCACGCCTTTTGCTTTTCCCCTTCTGAAATAACTCAAATCCACACATTTCCATCTTACCATTTAACTTTCTCTTTACAGATCTTTCTGATGACAATCCAATTTTATCGTTTAAATATCTCATCAAATCAAATCGGTATTATTACACCATATCAGAAGCAAGTTAAAACTCTACGAAACCTATTCGCTGAAGCTGATGTCGCAATGCCAAAAATTGGAACTGTTGAAGAATTCCAGGGGCAGGTGAATTTCTATAAAATAAATTCAATTTCGTTTTAGTTTAAAAATGTTTTCTTTACATTTAGGAACGTGATATTGTTCTTATTTCTACCGTCCGATCATCAAAAGAATGTATAAAAGTGGATATGAAATACGCACTTGGTTTTGCTTGCAGTCCAAAACGGATGAACGTGGCCATTTCACGTGCACGGGCATTGCTGTATATTTGCGGTAATCCACATTTGTTATCCTTAACTGATAAATGGCGTGATCTTATTAAATATTGTGTTGAAAATGATTCCTATATTGGATGTGATTTGCCGGACCAAATCGCACCCAAATGACCCAAACAAAGCTTAAACAATTCAAAATAGGAAGCTTAACTTGTCCAGTATAACTTGACCCAAGAACTTGGACATTTAAATACTTTTTCATTTTTTTAACCATACAATTGTAAAGCGTAATATGAAGTTAGTTTCCTTGGAATTAAAGATTTAGGTTTAGGTTTTAAGGATGACACAATAATTTAGTCTCGACGATCGATTTGATCGATATATTATGTCGATGTACTCCTAAAAGTTGATATATAAATGTTTAAATTCGTTGAAATGCTTGTACATTTCTATAATCTTTCTATAACATTAATTAAACATACGAACAAAAAACTGGATTCGTTGGCTTGTGTGTTAGTCAGCGGGTTTTAATTTTCTAACACATTTCAAAAAAATGTTTAAAACTATTAAATGCTCTTTTTGAGCAATAAGCTTGTCTTACGTATGTATTGTTAAGTTTACAGATTAACTAGAAACATGGGGTCTTGTTTGTAGCTGAATACATTTGGGCCTCGCAAATATTTGGACATACCAACTGAAATTGCTTGGTTCCGAGTTCGATAACAATTTTGTTCTATTCAAACAAAGTTTACTTTGACGCATAAGTAAAGAAGAATTTTCGTTGCTAAGGTTTTGATCTTCAGCAATATGTAAGGACACGCGGTTTGTCAATTTAAAAAAAAAGGAAATGACAAACGAATTATTGGTTTTTTTTATGTATCTTTTTATTTTAGAAACAGATTTTGTTTTCGCGTTTATTTTCTTATGAATTTGAAATAAAATTAAATTTTTCTTAATTTGTCATTTGTTTTTTTTTTATTTTTATTTTATGAAGATAAACGGCCTCAAAATGTACGCGAATGAAATCGCTGTTACTAAGAGTACGGGTTACGCAAACGTTTTGCGTCGTGTCACGCGAGTTAAATTTTTTTATATGATAAATTTCCGCTTGTATTCATTGGTAGCTGAACTGGTTTTACGATGATCATTTTAAAGCTTCAAAGAATCTTCCCAATGCATTGTTCTTGGTCCAATTCAATGATATCTGCTGTACGACTAATAAGCATGGCAAGAATTTGAACAGCGTCAACTTCCTTCACATGGAAAAAAAAACAATAGATTTTTTTTTTTTTGTGTTGGGGAAAAAAGAGACTTGCTCAGAAAAAACTCAATCGTTTATTTAAATTTCCGAATTTACACTAAATGCTCGAGTCACATTTGTGCGCGCAGTAGCACTAGGGTGGCAAGAGCAAACTTGAATACAAATACATAAACTTGTGTGCTTCGCATACGACACAATGCTGACGAAAACGCACGTTTTTCACTCGTCCTCTTGCTGTAGGCTCTTCACTGCTGGTTTGATCGCTGTTGACTCTCAGGATCGGCTGAATCCACTGGCAAATTACAAATCATTTGTACTGGTCTAGCTAGCTGTCCGGTTACTATAATTTTGTACAGTACGCAAGCGGAAAGATATTTATTTGTTGCCAAGGACTCTGCGACTATGTCGTTACACTGTTAACAAAAAACTCTTTTGTTTCGGTGACAATGTCACTATTTATAAGGGTGTCTGATCTGTCGTTGATTACTGTTAATCATTTGTTAATGATGTGTTTATGACATGTTTCCGGTTGGTAGCAGGTAGAAAACTGTAGATCCTAATTACTTGGTCCTTTTCGATGTCGGTCATAAATATTATGCCGCGGGTTGCTGCAAATGCCATATATTTGTAGTTATTTTAGCAAGTAAACTACAACATTTGAATAATAATTGTGGACAAGTAACTTTAACAAACTTATTTATTAAACACAAAGAATAATATTAAACATGAAAAACAAGATAACAAAAAGTAATGAATGACCGAACAGCTTAAGGGTTGAAATGCGAATGATGAAAATACAAAGCAAAAGGAGTTTTAACATCGTCATAAAGTTAACAAAGGATTATTTTATTTGAAACGACGACACAAAGGTCTCGTTTATCTGGCGACAAGTGTGCGCTCAGAAAGTTATTCTTACTCGCTCGTGCGCCTCTCGTTGTTAATAGATGTAGTGGTGAAACTAGTCGCCACATATTTGTGGGGATGACAATGCCGTCGTGTGCACTGTCTCACCAACTTAATAAATTATTAACGCGTGATCGGTTTGTGGGTAAAACATTTATTTATTTATATCACCACACGCTACGACTGCGCCGTCTTACAATTTTACACGAATGAATCTTGTTGAGTCCTGTGACTCTCGGTATTTATACTAGACTAGGAAGAAGTTGCCTGCGCTGCCATCGAACCCAACGTTGCTAACGATGTCATAAAAGGATTTGGCATCATTAGGAATTTCCATATCCCGGCTGTGCGTTTTCCATTGTGTGGTTGACTTCTGTTTTACGTGGGTACCGGATGTGCTAGTTATCCTACGGGAAAACCGCTTCCAACCACTAATTGTAGGCAGAACCAAGGCGGTTCTGACAGACAAGGTATTTCATTACCATCCTCATAGTTTGTACTTTGGATTAAAATAAATATATCACCACTTCATAAAAATGTCGCATTTTTCTATTAATTTAAAATATTGGATGGCCCTATATATCTAGTAGTATTCTGCGACACTTCCTTTTCGTCCGTCGGGCGAGTATTACCTGTCGGCGGTTACTGGGGGGCCAACTCGCGATGATCGTACTGGACCATAGGCTACTATCGGTCGTGCAACACACGCAAATCGCTAGTTAAATGTTTCCAATTTTATTAAAAAGAAACACTTTTAAATTTGTTTGTAACTCAATCTTTATTTCTACTCAGTATGTTGCCTCGCTAGAACACTTTTATCAACGAACACTCCGCTGATGTCGCCGAATTCCCTTTATCAGCTTTTTCTGCTGACGTCGTTTTCCCGGTCGATGACATGAACATTATTGAGGACTCTAAGGTTTACGCGGCGTATAACACTTGCGTATCTTCGTACTGCTTAAGGACTTTTAAGATCTACGCGTTACCGAAACCTGGGTCCCTGTTCGGGCGCCAGTTCAAAAATTATTGTTCTATTTCTCTAAAAAAAATATTTTTTTATTTATCTTAAGAAGAAGCCTCTTAAACGCCTAACTTAAAACTATGCCAGCGTGGGAGCGGATGTGGGAGAATGAAGGAATGGGTGTTTGCTCCAGAAGTCAAGTCAGCAACATGAATCTAAACAGGGATTTCGGAGTTTTGGGAGTGAAAGTTGTAAAGAACGGTGTCGGTTTTAGTGAATCTTCTGATCTGGTCCGTAGAAATTTCTTCTTCATTTTCCACACCGGTGCCCAGATGACATACAGCGTAAGTTGTGCAATCAGTTAAATCGGTATGGTTCGACCTTTCCATTGCGCATCTATTACCTTTTAGACTGTTGTCTTCCTTTTTTTTCGTCTCGTGTTGAGCTTTTACTTCTTCTGGTTCCATTCGCTTTGTTTCTTTTCTATTTTCCGATCTTATTTTCACCTCTAGTTGTTTATTCTCGTAGTCCACATTACACTGAAACTTAGTTAAGAAGTCGTTTCCTAAGATACCACCATATGAGAGATTAATCTCCTTGTTCATTACTTGGAAAGGATGTTCCAATGAGATTGTATTTTTATCGGTATTAAATTCTAATTTTCCAGAAATTATTTCTCCCAGTGTATTTAAGGTGTATCCGGCTATTGCGAACACGGTGACCTTTTCCCTTCTTTGGCCGTTTGATGCTTTTCTTTCTTTTAACAGGCTTATATCTGCGTCTGTGTCGATAAGGAATGTTGTGTACTTATCATCCGATGGCTTGAATCTGATGCGTATCACCTGCTCCGGATATTCGGGATAAAATGATACGCTCATTTTGAAGTTTACATCGGTGTGCGGTGTACGTCGGCGGTTGTGTGAACTCGAGGGGGATTACCGTTGTTCGCCGCCCGAGTACGGTCGTTTTCCGTATTATTTCCGCGATGATTATTTTGATCGATACGGAATTTTGTTGTGGAGTGGTATCGTACATAATGGTTTCTACCACGTGGAGGGCAAATTGGGGGCCTAGAATTATTTCCTATGTGAAAAGATTCTTCCCGGAATGGATTTCGTCTCAGGGTTTGTATGGATGATCCCGATTGCGATAATAGGTGCGTTTTTTTGCAAGCGTATATACGCTCAATTTTCAATTTGCATGTAAAATACACTAACAACAAAACCTATATCCGTCTAATTAGACGGGGATAATTATCGCCGCTTGTGAAATAGGCGCGGATAAAAACAATGCTTCCAGCCCTTATTTTCTATGTGTTATCGATGATTTGCTAAGAAACGTCATAAAATTCATCCATAAATTCATTTTATTTGACAATTGAAACAAAAAAAACAACAAATTGAAAATTGTCAAAACTTTTATATGAGCCTGGCAAAAAATTAAACGGCTGAGAACAAAAAATGGAAAATTTTAATTTTTGTATGAACATACATATACACATAGGTTCAAGAAAAACAAAAATACACACTTATTAGGTGTGCGTATTCTCTGTATTTTCCATTCTTATTTGTATTTTATCCAAATTATGTTCAATTCCAATTATTTTCAATTTTTTAACAGCTGACTGTCACAAATGTCATAAATGTCATCTGTGCTGCCAAGTTTTTTAAGATGAATTATTAAGCGCCGATGATCGTTTTTTTGTGCACTTATAATTTAAGCGTATATACGCTTGCAAAAAAACGCACCTATTAACAAATGTACCCCCAGCTACATCGGTTTATTGTCTGCTGCTTCATGATCGCATTGTTGAGTACAACCCCTTAACCAGTGAAGTTCGAAAACTCATATAAATACTATACTCATTGTTTATTTGTTAACAATTTTTTTATATAAATATAATAAATATATTTTTTTTTTCAATTAAAGAATTACATCGCTATTTTTTTTGTCTTTTGTATCCATATGGTAGAGAACTATGATCGTCAAGAAATCTACGCTTTTCTGCTTTTGGCTTGTATGTTTTAACTTCCTCTACAGTGACTATTTCATGTTCCCGTATTCGTCTAATGTTTTGTGAAAAATTTTTTATATCTTCATGATTTTCTGCATTCAATACTGCTTCTTTAATTGTATCGAAATTTACTTTTTAAGATGCTGAATAATTAAGATATATCCCCTTTACTTTACAAACAATTTCTTCTGTGTTAAGTTTTGTACTATGAACTTTGTAAGCGTAATTTTTGGGGCCACCACTTACAAATTCAGTAATATAACTTCCATGGCCATAGCACTCTAGTTCATCGGTCATGTCTCCAATAAATTCACCGACTGGTGGCTCAAACTGTCCTACCCGGCTTAAATAAATTACGGAATCAGTATCGTAGTATAGAACTCTGTCATTTAATTTTTCCAAATAACTGTACAATTTGAGGCGAGCTTGAGTCGTCGTATAAGCAGCAATACATACATTAACCGTTGACAAAGAATCTGCTGCTTCTTTCTTATATTCCCAATTAACCACGATATTCTCTTCATTAATTGGAAGAATGTGACAAACTTCTATAGCAGGATCTGTAAACAATTGATAAAGTTCTGATGGGTTTTGTAAAATAGATGTTTTCCTTTGATTTTCCCTTTGTCCAAATTTACCCCAAAATGAATTCAATATTAGTTTAGCAAAAGATCTTTTTCCAGGGTTGTTACAAATATCTGCAAATTCCAATTTAATATCTTCGTTACTAAAAAAATCTGCGATGAATCTCGGTTACGCATATACCAGGCCATCCAGATGCTTCTTGCTTTATTTTTAAAAATTTATTCATCATATTTGTGAAAAGACCATCCGATTTTGTAACTTTGTCATATTGTGCCATAGAATATTCCCATATTTCGAAAATATGTAATAGTTTATATCCTTTTTCAACAGCTTTCGCAACTTCGTCAATAATCCATGTTCCTGTTAAAGCTCTTTCATCAGTAGAATGACTGCAAAATTCTTCTTGAGATTTTCTATCACTACAAGTCCGACATAGGGAAAACATTAGCTTATTGTTTTGTTTTATTGGTAACACAGGATGTAACAACTGCTCGGGTGGTAATATTTTGCATTTTATAAAACCATTTGTAATTTTCAGATCCAATTTAGAACAGCTTATATTATCTGTATGAACTTTTGGATGTCCTATAGGAAATTTCCCATACTTGCAAACCCAAGGATAAAGAGAACATATATCAATGTATTTAATTTGCTCACCCTCCTTACATTTAAAGTAATTGTAAGTGTTTCCTGTTCGGCCCCCATAGAAAGCCTCGCGTGGATTTAACCAAAGAGTGCATATTCAAATATTCCACGTCTTTATTAGTTATTTGTCTTTCAAATTCACATGCCCACATTTCAATCACTTCATAGCCGAGAGATTCTAATCGCTTAGTTTTAGCTATTGTCCTGTCGTAGCGTCGGTTTAATGTATCGTTTGGTTCCTCGTGTAAAGGTTCATCACGTTTGAATTGTAAACACACTGGATGCCCGTGATAATAACACCCATGAAATTCGAAAATCTGTTTAGTTTCTTCACAAAAACCATCAACTTTAACGCCAGCTATAACTTTTTCTCGGCCTTTTGCTGCATGTATTATATTAATTTTTCTTTTATCTTCTTCCCAAATCATCCATTTGATTGCTTCTTTCGATTGATTATCTACATATCTGTACTCCTTTTTTGGAATCAATCCTATTGTACTCTCATGCAGAAACCCACGTCTATATACAAGATTGCACGCCGATGCTATGGTTACGGCCTCCAAAAATGGTTCTACGTTGCACTGATCAAGAAACATTTTTCTGAATGTTAAACAAGCTCCTGTTAAAATTTGGACAATAAGGTCGCGTTTCATATTAAACTCATCATGCTCGTGTTCTTTATACCATTTGAAAAATTCATCACGTTCTTCTATCCTCATTGTATTTGGACTATAATATTCAGCACGAGGCATCAATCCGATATAATTTTCATTTTCTTTTGTATTGAAGAGATGTGGAAAATGCCCCTTTTTGAAAGTTTGCGGTAAATCAAAAGCTTTTGGGAGTTTCGACAAAGCCATGGGAAAGTAATTTAATGAATCCAAAAATCTCACATTGTCTAGTTTCATGAGTATTATTTTAGTTCCTCGCATTATTAATTCGGGGCTCAAGTGAGTGTTCCTCGCATTTTATTAATTCGGGGCTCAAGTGAGTGTTTCGTAATATATAGTTCAAAATAAATTGATGATCATATGCTTGGCCATTATGAGCTAAAACGATAACTTTCCTAAATTCTGTTCGAACTTTTAGGATGTGCTCTAGAAATTGCGGTATAACGGCTTGGGTTATAATATTACTTCTAAATTTACATACTTGACAAAAATATAAATTCTTTTCATTCAGACACTGATCACATCTATGTTGAAATACACATAAATTAGGTTCATGTTGTTTTATTGGGCCAATCACTTCTTCATCTATCGTTTTTTGACCAATTACTTTTTCCTGTCGACTCTCCAGATCATAAAAAATGTATAGAACATTGACTAAAGTCGGATTCCTTCTATCGACTGGAATATAACATAGGTGGCCTTGAGGAACGTACGCAGAACATATTTTGCAATAATATTCATCACAAACATGTTTTCTATCGGCCTCGTGTGTCTTAAGGCATTCGTTGCATCTTTTGATCTTCTTACAGAGCGATATTTTTCCCTCTACCCCTGAAGCCTTATGACTAGAGACCGGATTATATGCAACATAAAAACCTTGAAATATGCATGTAAATATGCATGAAAAATACTTAAAATATGCATGAAAAGTGTCAAAATATGCAACATTAAATACTAAAAAAATAGTTGTTTTAAGTTTTTTATTTCCAATTCAGCATAGTATTAGTAATACTAATTAATAGTATATACAACAAATGTAATTACCAGTTCATAAATTTATTTGTTACTTTTATAAACGTAAACAATCAGGTATTGCTCCAAATGTTCGGTGGTAATGTTGTGTCTTCGATCACTCAAAATATTTTTATAAGTGGAAAAGGACCGTTCCACATCCACTGAGGTAACTGGGCAGTACTTGAATTGGGGTGCTATGTTGGCACTTATCGTTTCTGGCAAAAGTTCACCAGTCCCATTGATAAAACTATTTACTTGGCACAAAGATTCAAAGCCTGGGTTATTGCTTAAAATTTTTTCATATTTCTCCTTAAGTTTAGCGGGGAATACATCTGGCAATGCGGAGTTCATTCGGCGGATTTTGTTTATTAACTCCACAGACTCCATTAACGCCAAACCCTGAGTTTCGAGCTTTTTAATACTCACAGGTATGTGGGAAAAATGAGTGCTAATCTCAGCTATATTTTTTTTAATACTGGGGTCGTTAAACGCTTCCTGGGACTGCCGAACTGCTACAGCCTCCGTACTATCGAAGTCTGTAACTACACCTTTGATGGCCTCGAAGTGTTCACTGTAAAACAGCACAGCCTCAATCCACGTTCCCCATCGAGTTACCACTGGTTCAGGAGGTAAAGGCACATTTGGTAGCTTATCTTTAAAGGCTTTAATGCGAGCAGGTGCTTTAAGAAACACTTTCTTTGTCGATGAAATGAGTCTATTTACATTGTCAAACGTTAATCGCACTTCTTCAGCGAGACGGTGTACTCCGTGAGCAAAGCATGTTACATGGATCAAGTTGGGATAGAACACTTGGAGGGCTTTGGCTGCCTTGATCATATAGGGAGCAGCATCTGAGAGAAATATAAACACTCTTTCATCTGCAGATGATTCAGGAAATATGTGTTTGGTACCATCATTCACAAATCTGGCGACCGTAGAATGATTTGTCTTTTCAAGCTCTTTGCAGGCCACCAAATAGGACGAACAAGGCTCTAGTTTTAACGCACCGATAATTAAATTTGCAATGTAACGGCCACAACTGTCGGTAGTTTCCTCGGCTGAAATCCAAATAAGGCAATCCTTGAGTTCATTGCGTATCTCTTCCAAAACGTGTAGGTAAACTGTTGGAATGTAGTTTTTACGCAATGTTGATTCATCTGGTATATTTTGATTCAAGCAATATTTTCGCAGAAAAGCTTTGAAGGTAGGATTTGTAAGTTTGTGAAGAGGAATATTACTTGCAAGGAATGCTTCACATAAATCCATGCTAAAGTTGTTTTTTGGTTGGTCTGTGAAAGTGGAGTTACTGCTACTTGCCGCTGTTAAAAGTTGTTGCCGTGCGCCTTTCTTTTGCAATCCTGCAATATGAACACTTGTCTTGATATGCTGGTCTATTTGAAACTTCTTTGCGCATGAAATATTTTTATCGCAAACTCGACAATACAAAACTTTTCCGTCGTACGCAAATTTTCCAGGATATTCAGCTATCCACGACGATACACTTTTTTTTCGAGAGGCATGGTACGTATTCAACTTTTCACAAATAAGTAAAAAAATAAACTGATGCAACAGACGTAGTTCTAATTGCCTAGAGGGAAGGGTTTCGCAGTAGGCGAGTGTATCGCGAAATAATATCGCCCTACCTTGTCTCACGTTAATCTGTGTTTTAAGCGGCCCATACACACTACACAGGTGAGTGAGGAAAATCAAAATTTTTCACTTTTTGTGAATGCACCAGCCGTGTAAGTGAAGCGGAATATGCAATAGAGGAGCGTGTCAAATATAACATGCGTAATTGTTTATAGGAAATAGTGTCTCAGTAGGCGAATGAGAGTAAAATGCGATAACTAAATTGTTTGTCGTAAAATGCGATAACTAGAGACTGGATTATATGTTTGCCCTACCTTTTCCCGCGTGAATCGTGGTGCCGCCAAGTAGGTTTATAGCGAAAATATGCATCACCAATAGATCTTCAGTATAATATGCAAAAATATGCAATAACCGGGCAGAATGGTCAAATATGCAAATGCATATGCAAATATGCAAATGCATATAATCCGGTCTCTACTTATGACTATCGAAACATTTTTGGCCTCTGAAGCATCTATTACAATCTCCACATAAAATATCTGGTACGTGTTGAGGACATCTGGGGGATTGCTCGCACGATCCTCCGCATTTGTGATCGTTCTTATTATTATATGGTATATGGCATTTTTCGCAATAATAACTGCAAGCAAATGCAGCTGTTAATGAAATTATAACATTGTAATGCTCCTTGTAATAAAGTAGATTGAGTATTTTTTTGTTATCATCATTACAAGATCCTATAAAAATGATATTTCGACCTTTTGTTCCATATTCATAGACTACGATATTATAATCTTTTAAATAATTTTGAAATACGCGGAGCTCTGGAAAACCACACTCCTCTGAAGGTATATTTACCCGAGCTTCTTTTATAAGTTCTACAGCTCTTAGGGTTTGCATTTTGGAACAACTTGGTCTTATTTTTTTATATTCGGGGTCGTTATTAGCATGGGCAATTGCTACAATTAACGCCCTCGGTAAACAACGCTTGTCAGCATTTTTTATTGTAATGATTCCTCTCCTTTTGGAACATTCTACATTGAATGCAGGGTATCTATTTTTTTTTTCCACTTCCGTGTGGGAGTCTAACAGAAGTTACGCTCATACAAAAAGTGTCTGTGCTTAGGCCATCAGAATTACTCTGGAAAATGTTGCTTATCATCTCCCATACGTCTTCCGATTTCACATCGGATACATTTTTAAAATTGATCCACGCTGGCCCGCGTTCTTCAAAACTCTTACCGCAGAACGTGATTCCAACTTTGTCTGTACAATTGAGATCCATAATAGTACATTTGAGTATATCAGTTATAGCACTTTTGATCCAAGATGTGGGCTCAACGTCATCAGGTATTGCCTTAATTTTGAATTCTATTGTACGACCACGTACATTGAAGCGCCTCACGCGTGTGGAAAAATCTCCTATAACTTCGAAGCGCTAAATCACCAGAAAATAAAAACATTTTTTAAAAATAAAAATCAATTCAAAATTAAGTTTTAAAAGTATTTCTTTTTTTTATTAATTAATATTATTGAACATAAAATGTTTTTGAGTATAAGGTATCTCTACCTCTTCTGCCGGACGTGCTACCTCTGCTGCTGATGTTGGCTGTGTTACCGGAGTCAAATCCTCATCATGTTTGAATTCTATTTCGCAGGAAGCTCCCACTTCCCTGATCAGTACCAACGCATAGTCCTTTGAGAGCATTCAGTTCACCGTCTTCAAGATCATTGAAGCGTATTGAGAGGAAAACTTTTTGGGTATCCAGCTCAATTAGTATGCGCGGTCCATATTTTGTTTGGCAGCGATTCGCTTTGATCATGTTGTACTTTTTAAGCGGTTGTAGGAGTTTCAGCCCTAGAAGGGGCTTCTGTATCCCTAAGATGTTTAACTTTTTTGCGAATGTAGAATACATGACTATTTTTAAGGAAAGAAATGACCGAACTGATATCCCTAGTACCTACATGAACTCTTTTATAGGAAAAACTTGAATCACAATTTCCTTTGTTAGTGCAAAAAAAAAAGAAGACAGAAACCGCAAATTCCTTTCGATGGAATGCGGGTTAGTTTTTTAAGTAAAAGCGTAAAGAAAAGAAAAGTAAATCCATAATGTACCGACCACCAGCATCATCCTGTTGTGTTCCGTTCGGTACCGAAAATTACTTTTTTTTTTTTTTTTTTGCTGTCGCTTTAATCTACAAAACCATATTGTCGAACTGAGTTTCACAGAACTTTAATACCACCCACTCAAATAAGAGGACCGAAAATAATATTTTTCGGCTTGCGTAGACCAAGAAAATAAGAAAAAAATCTCACATTTTACGCGCAAAACTAAACTTTGTTCTTTAGATTTTCTCACGGGTACCGAGCACCAGCATCATCCTGTTGTGTTCCGTTCGGTACCGAAAATTACTTTTTTTTATTTTTACTCTCGCTTTAATCTACAAAACCATATTGTCGAACTGAGTTTCGCAAAACTTTAATACCATCCACCCACACAAGAGGACCGAAAATAATATTTTTCTACAAATAAATATATACACGTTATCCTTCTGCTCATAAACACTCATTTACTAATGCCATGCAAAATATATTTATCAAAGAACGTGTTCCTAAAAATTTGCAAACGGATGATGGAAAAGAGTTCTTTAATAAGCAATTTCAAAATCTGATGAAAAAACATCACATAAATCACTATTCTACGTACAGTGGTCTCAAGGCATCTATTATTGAACGTTTCAACCGTACCCTGAAAAATATGGTGTGGAAAGAATTTAGCGCGAATGGCTCCTATCGTTGGATTGATATGATAAAATCAATAAATAAAACATATAATAATACTGTCCATCGTACAATAAAAATGAGACCATCCGATGTCACTCCCGCAAACGAAAAACAACTACTCGCATCAGTATACAATAATGTAAAAATATCTATTGGACCCAAATATAAAATTGGTGATTTTGTACGAATTAGTAAATACAAACATGTGTTTGAAAAGGGCTACACTCCAAACTGGACGACTGAAATCTTCAAAATAACAAAAGTTCAAAATACATATCCTGTTACATATTTGTTGGAAGACTATCAAGCTCACCCTATTAAAGGCGGATTCTATGAATTCGAATTGCAGAAATCAAAATTTCCCCATACATTCCTCATTGAAAAAGTGCTACAAAGGAAGGGTGAAAGGATATTTGTGAAATGGCTTGGTTTTACGCCTGAACACAATTCTTGGACGAGCTTACCTTCCAAATCCCCTAAATATTAATGTCTGATAAGAAGAAAACCAATATACATGTGTATTTAATTTTTTTAAATAAAAATTATTTTATTCTTTTGTATAAATTTACAAGCGTTTTAATTTTTTTTTTGTATTTTTCAACATAGCAGCAAGCACAAGCATCAGGACCCACAATTGTATTGACATGTGCCCACGGGCAATTCACGAAATGTTCTCCGTAAATCGAAAACTTCTTCTCCAACAGTATATATGGTGATATAAACTTGTTACACATCCTAAGTCTTTCAGAATGTTCATCCAATATAATTCCTTCGTAATCTTTTATAAATGCTTCGATATTTATCATAATTTCCATTATTACTGCTAATGTTGAAAGCAAAGTGCACACTACCATTGGTTATTAAGAAATGCTCATCTTATATGTTTGTTTCATTGCTTTTAAGTCTACTAATTCCACATCAGATTTATAATTCAAATCCTGCTTCGTAATGAGTTCAACTTCACCATTGCTTAGAATTCTTTCCGTTTGATATTCATGGTATTCATAGCATGCTAAATTAAGAGAACGGAGCATATAATTGCTATCATAGGTACAACGTATCGTTAAGGTTTTCTCATCATCAAATTCTAGTTTGAAATGTCTATAAAAAATATCTTTACTTTCGATTATTCCAGATATTTCGGCTTCCTTTTTTATTAAATCTTGCCTAAACCCCTCTATTGCCTCCTCCACAGTTACGAATTTCCTGGTTGGGCTTTTCTCTGTTGTAGATGAAAGAATATCATCATCACGAATTGAAGCTTCGGTAGGGATGGAATTATTAGGTTTTACTGCATTCGAAAACGTTAACAAGCGAAAAGATAATCCTATTTGTACTCGGTAAACTCAATGCAAATGTGAGATTGTTACTGCTGTTTGGTTGTTGAAGGTTAATGTCCAAAGGAAGCGGTATACCATTAATAAAATGTAAAATTGCTGTAATACAAAATAAAAAATAAAACATTTTGGAGCGTTGCGATGATTATTGTTTCCACTACTATTCCCGGCAAATGACAATTAAGAACTGACAAAGTCGCAGCCGAAGTGTTTTGAAGTATATGTCACATCTTCTTTTATTCATTCAATATCTCTCACTCATTCCCTAGTGTTTCTGTTCTTACCTCTTACATAGAACTTTCCTTCTCGAGTAATTGTAAATCAATATCACTAAATGGGCAGTGAACAGGAAATCGATTTCCTTTCCGCTTAGGTCTAGAATTTGCTATAACCATACCATGTATCGTTATTTCACCACCTAAATTGAATAAAAATAAATAATTTTTTATTTATTTCATCTGATTTTGAAATTCATACCAATAACTCTTAATTTAACATGTTGATATGGGTCCAGTTGCAGTTTAATTTCGGCATCTGAAGATATCGATTCCCCGTTTCTCACACGCAAGATCGTGCACTCATTGCCATTTTCAGGTGTTGCTTGAAACTCAAATAAATCTCTATAGAACAAAACATTGGAGACTTTAATTTCCATCCACCCCGCTTCACACGTGCACATGCTTTCTCCTTCTCTTAATTTCTCGCACCAATACATTTTTCCTTAGTACCCCCCTCGGCCTGTCAACGTTCAATGTAAATAGTGAAATGAATCGAATATATTATAAAGTATTCATTATATAACGCATCGCTGCGAATCATGCGGATTTTTTTTTTCTTCTCGTGATCATGTCGGATTTTGCTCACTTATGAAAAATATATTCGGGTTAAACTCGTAAACGTATTTCTGCACACTGGACATTTCTTCACTAAAGATGCACACTTAAAACATGCGACTACATGCCCACATGGTAAAAATACTGTCTCGTATTCGCTGATATAACAGATTTTACACAGTTTATGCTTTTCTGAAGAGATGCTACAATTCTGTAGTTGCACATCGGGTTGTGTCTGGTTTTGAAATATCCTCATTCGATGAGTATCCTCATCTTTAACTGAGTCTATAAATACCTGTCCCTTGATCAGTTTTAAATATGGACATTTGTTTAAATACAATGCATGTTGTTTCCAGGGATCGTGATTTTTACTCCAATCCTTAAGACCAATACCGCAACTAAAACAGCGGACTCTATCATCTATGCCTGCGTAGAAAAATCCAGCCTCAGCAAGCTTCTTCGGTTCTGGTTTCGTGTACGGCCAATCAACAAACGAATTGAATATTCTGAATGAATAGGAGATTTAGTAGCCATATCGACTAATGAAAAATATAGCAAAGACTGACCAGCTGATTCAAAATTTAAATTATTTTTATAAAATTGTAATAAAGAATTTAATAGGTTATTTTTATTTTCTATTTGGCAAATTGAGCCCATACAATAACATTTTCATTTTCGAAATAGTACGATAAACGTACTTGACAGTCTGTACAATCCAGCGGTCCTTCGTATATAATCGTATGATTTACGGGGAGTTCTTGAATCCATTGTCCCACCATCACAATACAGGGTTTTAACTTTAAAAAACAGAAAAGAGTGTTATAAATATACATAAATTTCATAGACATAGAAAAGTACTTACTTGTAACCCATTAGGTAGCGTCTGATTGAGAATTGCTTTGAGTGATTGCTCCATTTTTTGTAATGACAAATTAATGAAATAATTTTTGCCTTTTATAGCCAAAATTTTAACTTTTTGTTTACTTTGCTTACCCTGTTCTGTTCCGTTCGGTACCGAAAATTACTTTTTTTTTTTTTTGCTGTCGCTTTAATCTACAAAACCATATTGTCGGACTGAGTTTCACAGAACTTTAATACCACCCTCTCAAATAAGAGGACCGAAAATAATATTTTTCGGCTTGCGTAGACCAAGAAAATAAGAAAAAAATCTCACATTTTACGCGCAAAACTAAACTTTGTTCTTTAGATTTTCTCACGGGTACCGAGCACCAGCATCATCCTGTTGTGTTCCGTTCGGTACCGAAAATTACTTTTTTTTATTTTTACTCTCGCTTTAATCTACAAAACCATATTGTCGAACTGAGTTTCGCAGAACTTTAATACCACCCACCCACACAAGAGGACCGAAAATAATATTTTTCTACAAATAAATATATACACGTCATCCTTCTGCTCATAAACACTCATTTAAACCTCCACCATAACACACCACCGTGGCGCAACGCAAAAACCATCGACTGCTCAAACCCATCGTCGCTTGTTCAAACCCCAAACATACGCACCGTTTTACTTTTTAAAATTACCCCATTGACCGTTCCATGGATACACACAAAATTAACAACAAAATACATGACGTCAATGACTCACCCCAAGTCTACACTCCAGACATCCAGCATGTGACGTCGTCTCAACGGTCATTCCCCCCCTCACCGCAAAATAGACAACAAAGATGACACCGGAAGCGCGCCCCGCGGCACACATCAAACAAACAACAACCTTCTCAAAGTCAAATTATCTTCCCTCTCGCTCATATCTTCCGTCTCGCTCTGGCGCCGAATTCCCATCACCAAGCGCCCCAATACCTACTGATTTTCTTCCGTCTGCCTTCTATGAGGTTCAGTTATTATAACGCGAGTTACATACTGTTTCCTTTTTCTGGTGGCTTATGCTATATGCGATTTTGTTCCGTCTGCCTTCTAGGAGGTTCAGTTATTATAACGCGAGTTACATACTGTTTCCTTTTTCTGGTGGCTTATGCTATATGCGATTTTGTTCCGTCTGCCTTCTAGGAGGTTCAGTTATTATAACGCGAGTTACATACTGTTTCCTTTTTCTGGTGACTTATGCTACATATATGCGATTTTGTTCCGTCTGCCTTCTAGGAGGTTCAGTAATTATAACGCGAGTTACAAACTATGTTTCCTTTTTCTGGTGACTTATGCTATATGCGATTGTCTTCCGTCTTTTCAGCCTCCTAGGGAGGTTCAGTAATGATAACTCGAGTTACATACTGTAATAATGCTCTTTTTTTATTTCTACTGTAATAATGCTCTTTTTTATTTCTTGCTTAACACGTCCGTCCGCTGTCGCCAGGGATAACAAAAAGATTGACCAAAACCGTCACTTCTTTATCTCCCACTTGAAGTTGGTTACAGTTCTCTTTTTCTCCAACTTGAAGTGAGGTATGATCGTGTTTAGGCGGCAGCGTTCAGGCAGAATAAGGATCTGTTTCAACCTTTTTTTGCTAAGTTACTACACATGCTACAACTCGGCCGATCTGACAACATTGGTCGGCCTCGACCAACAAGAAGAATATTACTTGACTTTAGAAATACATAAACAAAGATATGATACAATGTACATCACTTAACTACCCACAAGTGTTACTCTTTGAACGACATTTTGCGACAGTATTTATCTCTCTTTCTCATCAACCCAATGTCTAAGCCTAGACGCTTCCACTATACCCTCATAAGGTATCCGTGTTATTTGACAATTTTCAATATCTCTTACCACATATCTGTCATTTGGCAACGCCTTCCATATTTGATAAGGTCCACGATACCTCGGAATGAGTTTCTTATTCGTACCAATAACGGTATCCACATTGGGTAGCATGACAAAATCACCGACCTGGTACTGTTTCGCGGGCCTATGCTTCAACGCATAGTACCGTTCATTATATTGCTGCGATTTCTTAATGGCTAATACGGCTTGTTGACGCAATGTATTTAAGTCAGTGGGCTTACTGGGCCCCACTTTTTCATCCAAATATTCCGATATCCAGTCTACCTCCTTTCCGCGTTGGTTTATCCCAAATAACAACATACTAGGTGTTTGTTTCGTAGTGCGGTGTACTGAGTTATTTAAACCGTATTCTACTTGTGACAACATCTTTGTCCAATCGGAATGTTGGATAGGTTCACTTAGCTTGCCTAACATCGGGGTTATCACTCGATTTACTCTTTCGACTTGACCGTTCGCCTGCGGCGAAGCTACTGCAACCTTTACGTGGTCAATGTTACGGTCTGATAGGAAACATCCGAATTCGGATGATGTAAAACAAGTTCCACGATCGCTAATAATTCGTCGAGGTCGGCTATAATATTCAAAGTATCGACTGAGTGAAGCACACACCTCTATTGTACTCGTCGAGTTCACGGGATACAACTTAACATACTTAGTGAATGCATCCACTACGACCAATAGATGCTTTCTCTTCGACGCAATTGAGGGCAACGGGCCCAAGTGGTCAATATGGATCGTGTCGAATGGGATAGGTTTTTTCGGAATACTATGCAAGTTTCGCGCGTTAATCTGTGCCGGCGCCGAATATACAAGACACTTAATACAATTCTGAATAAATCTTTCAGTGCGCTCACGCATGCGGGGAAACCAATAGTGGGATTGTAACTGATCCATACACTTATTGATACCAAGATGGCCAATATTCTCGTGCACTATCCTAGTAATATTATTAACCATTTCATCGGGCACATATAACATTAATCTACCACTCGGATGTACTTTGTAAACCAGCCCATCATTTAGCTCAAAACCCTTAAGTGGTCCCTGTTCCAACTTTTCTTTTATCTTCACAATCTCGATATCCCGATTTTGTGTGGCCTGCAGTCGCAAGTCGATATCGTTCGAGCTAATCGCAGCAATAAGGTGGCACCTGCTGAGGGCATCTGCATGCCCCATTCGTAAACCAGCCCGATGTTCGATGGAATAATTATAATTTTCCAGTTCGAGAGCCCAACGCGCTATACGCGGGCTGACGCTCTTTCTATTAAGTGTCATGGTTAACGAATTACAATCAGTTACAATGCGAAACGGAATTCCTTCTAGGTAGACACGAAAACGTCTTAAGGAATAAATGATAGCTAGAGTTTCAAGCTCGAAGCTATGATATTTCGATTCCTGTACCGTACTGCTCTTTGAAAAATACGCCACCGGGTGCAACTTACCATCGTCCTGTCGCTGCAACAGGACGCTTCCAAAACCCTGTGAGCTAGCGTCGCAATGCAACTCTGTCTCTCTTTTAGGACTATAAATTGCCAGCACGGGGGCGAGTACTAACTGATCACGTAGCGTTGTGAATGCTTTCATGCACTCATCATCAAATTCAAAACGAACATCGTTCTTCAATAATTTTAATAACGGTTGTGCGATGCGTGAGAAGGACGGAATGAACCGCCGAAAATAGGAAAATAACCCAATACACGAGTGGAGCTGCTTAGCGTTTTTCGGCGCTGGGTAATGGCGGATTGCTTTTAGATGGCTAGTGCTAGGTCGGATACCGCTTTTGTCGACTAAATATCCCAAATATTCGATCTCTGGGTAGCAGAATTTACATTTCGCTAGCTTCAATTTCAACCGATGTTCGCTTAACCTCCGTAACACACGCCCAAGGATTTCGAAATGATCACTTAGGGTTTTACTTGCTAATAAAATATCGTCCATATAGACAATGATTTCCCCGGCTTCCACAAAATCTCTTAAAATGTTTAAAATAAACCGCATGAAAACACTTGGTGCGTTTCTTAACCCAAACGGCATGCGCAAGTACTCATACTGGCCCTGCGGAGTGACAAATGAAGTCAAACCTATCGACTCTTCGTCCATTTCCACATGATAATAACCATCTTTCAGATCAAGCGTACTAAAAATGCATTTGCCTTCTAAGTATTCTAAACAATCCTCAATTAGTGGTAACGGAAAATTATCGCGCACGGTTACCTTATTGAGTGACCTATAGTCAACGCACATTCGGAGCTCTCCACTTTTTTTCCGCACAAGCACTATAGGCGATGCGTACGGTGAACTACTATGTCTAATAACCTTTCTCTCCAGCAAATCAGAAATAATTTTGTTTACCTCACCCTTATCGTGATAGGACAATCGTCTCGGTGGGCAGTAGAACGGAACATCGGAACTTAACTTAATTTTCATTTTATATGCATAATCAACTACCGGAATTTGTTCGTTATTCAAATAATTTATTCGTAGTATGCTACTCAATGCTTCGCGGTGGTTCAATTCTAATTTATCCCAAACATCAACTTCATCCGGTATGTCTATCGCTTCAATTGCAAATATGTAAGGCAACTCACAGATATTTTTAGTTAAAGTTACCTCTATTTTATCATCAGGTTGATGGTCGGAAACAATATCGTCGCTTACACTAGGTCGTGTATCGGAAATGATGTCGGAAGTGCAAAACTTATTTGTGTTTAATAACGTTATTTTATTTATTTTGTTGATAACATCGGCTAGTGACAACATCGAATTCATTTTAACACATAACCGCACATTTAATAAACGTAAAGAATCTCGGCCTAGTAAAATTGGCATTGGCAGCACATCATCTGCAATTACAAAGAGAAAAATATCTTTCAGCTGATTGCCAAATCGAATTTTTGTTTCTACTCTACCATAGGTTAATAATTTAGTTTTACCTAATCCACGATAGTTTGAATAAAACAATTGATTTCCGCAAATATCATCCGGAACGAGGGACCGATGTACAAAACTAACCGGACTGCCGGTATCAAAAAGAGAATAGACATTCTTAAATTTTGCACTTTCAACACCATTACCACAAAAAGCAACACTTACCAATTGAACTTCGTCGAACTCTGCAACCAATTCCTGCTCAGTGTTGTCTGACTGCGATTCTGCTGAACTACTGATGAGAGCCACACGATCGCTCTTGGCTGGACAATTCCGGATGATGTGTTGAGTAGACCCACAACGGAAGCACGAGCCAATGGCCCGCCGTGGCGCAGTACAGTCTCGAGAGATGTGGCCCGTCTTAGAGCAGTTGAAACATCTTAATTCCGAAGTGACCGGAAGTATTCTTTTACTGGCACTAGTGCCAGAAACGGAGCGACTGCTAAACGATTGCGCTCCCGATGCAGTGCGCATTGCCTTAAGACTCTCGTACCTTGGTATTAGATCCTTGAATTGTCGGATGGTTGTGGCTGTGTATAACACCGATGCCGCCGATGACGTATCCTGTATTCCGCTTATAATGAACTCTAACAAGTCTGCTTCTGGTACGCTACTGGACCGGGCCATCTCTTGCATGATGATTACGTAGGTGTTAAGTCTCTCGTTCGGTTGTTTTTTTCGATTAGCTAGTTGACGAAAGACTTCTTGCTGTGTGTATACTCGACCAAACTCCAGAGTCAGCTCTGCTTTTAACTCTCCCCAATTTCGTGCGACTGATGACATCAAGAATATGGCCGCTGTTTCCTTCATTAGACGACGCGCATTGATGAAAGCGAAGTCGTCACTCTCATTAAGCGACGCCACAATACATTCATAATCGGCAATCCATTTTTGTATCGGATACGTATCCCCTCCAGTAAATGGAACGATTGAGTGTTCGATGTCGGAAAACGTATGTCGACGATTCTGGACCTCTAGGTTTCGTTCGCCTAGTTCGGCTAACTCCCTCTCCAACAATGCAATTTTCCGTCGGCGCTCTAACCGCGCCAGCTGCTGTTCCAATAATGCGTCGTCTGAATCGTCATTTCGTGGTGGTTCGGTCACGTTGTTCTTTGTGAGATGGACACCCGTCTGCACTGGATCAACGGTATCAGTAAATGGCGCCATCGGCGATGTTAACGGTGACTCTTCAATATGCCGTATAAGATCGTCGCCACCCTCGTGCTCCCCGTATAGCTTTCGTAGTTGTTTCAGCGTTGCACTACTCGGGAAATCTATCCCCTTCGCCGTACACAACTCCACCAATTGTTGTCTCGTGAGCTTATGAATATCATTCATATCGGAAATTTATTTATTTATTTATTTTTTATTTTTGAAATGATTGCGTAGCACACGTGAAACTATTGCGCACTCCACTTACTTGCGGAAGGGTTTTTTTTTTAAACTGTTATTTGGTTGTGGTGTCTTTACCCCACACCTGAACTGTAATAATGCTCTTTTTTTATTTCTACTGTAATAATGCTCTTTTTTATTTCTTGCTTAACACGTCCGTCCGCTGTCGCCAGGGATAACAAAAAGATTGACCAAAACCGTCACTTCTTTATCTCCCACTTGAAGTTGGTTACAGTTCTCTTTTTCTCCAACTTGAAGTGAGGTATGATCGTGTTTAGGCGGCAGCGTTCAGGCAGAATAAGGATCTGTTTCAACCTTTTTTTGCTAAGTTACTACACATGCTACAATACTATGTTTCCTTTTTCTGGTGGCTTATGCTATATGCGATTTTGTTCCGTCTGCCTTCTACGAGGTTCAGTTATTATAACGCGAGTTACATACTGTTTCCTTTTTCTGGTGGATTATGCTACAGGCGATTGTCTTCCGTCTGCTAAGGATCTGCTATTTGCACAACCCATGTCTTTTCCATACTTTGAATGGACATACATGACAGCTTGAGCAGAATTACCTGAACGACTGTATGATTTCCACATAGAAGTATCTATGTTAGCTATGTCATCAACCTTTAATCCCCCATATTTCTTTATTAATGTTGGTCCATCATGTCTTTTGGGTAAAGCAACATGTCTAGCATCTCTTGGAACATACAGCGGTATGTGAAAAGATTTGGAGAATGCATAATGCTCCTGCTCGAACAAAACAATGCTATAATCAGTTCCGGTTTCTAAAGCTATACCCCTCAAGATTGTGCTTGAAGGGTTTTTGCTGTTAGCTAAATGAGTTAGAGACTCCATCTCATCAGCTGTTATCAAATTACCTTACGCAAACTGGAAGCACAAGCCAAAATTCTCCAGTCCTCAACATGTTTAGCGCATTTTTCGTATCCATTTTCAATCGGTAAAGTTTCTTCTTCTTTCCCTTTAGTCCCTGCATCACAGTGTACTCTTCTAACGAAGATTAAAGAGGAATTAATATCTTAATCCGCAGCTTCCTTCTTTTAGGGTTGCTATAATCATTGTCCGCTGTCGCTGGGTACTGCCCTTCGAAGGGGCCAACAATTTTGGAATATTTATTAACTGCTTGTCTTTGATCTTTATCGGCTTTTTCCCAGCTGCCGCTCCTATTCGTTGTATGCGATTCCTTTTGATGCATTTAAGGTTAGCATGAAGTTTTACTTCCACTGCATTGATCTGGCAATGCTGTCTAAGTTCTCGATGCAGTCGACCATTACAGCTGATTGGTCCAGTTAAGATTTGACGTACACAACCTTACGAGATGCATACAGTGAGGCGAGTTGTGAACATTTTTTTAATTTCAATTTGTTGATTGTGTTTTATCCGCAGCTGTTCTCGCGAATATCCACGTACACTCACAAATATCCTTTTAGTATCAGCTGCTTGACGAACCTTATTGACGAATCGTTGGAATATGGCCGGCGAGTTACACAGCCTAAATGACACTTTGAGGAATTCGTAATATCCGTCCAGCGTAACAAACGCGGCTCTCTGCGACGTCTACGTGGAAAAATCCGTTCAAGACTTGGGTTGGCTGGCTTTGATAAGGGCTTTAATAAGGAAAGAGACTTGAATGTTTGTACTCAGTGCTTTCAGAAGGAAAGACACTGGTTACATTGCAAGTAATTACATTGTGTGGTAGATTAGCAAAATACAGGGTGCCGCAGATTATTGAACGATTATTTTTAAGAAAAAGAAAAACAATCCTAGCTCTTTGCGCTGCGAAGCGTTGCTTTTTTTTATATCTCCCGAGTTTTTTCCGAGGAATATAAAGTAAATGGTAAAATATTTATATCTCCAAGTTTATTCCGTTAAACATATGTGGAGGAAGTTATAGGGAAAAGTTATCGACAGTTTATATCAAGGATGGTTACCGACGGGCAGTTCGCTGAAACTCTCAGCAACAGTAGCGTCCGTAGCGAAAAAACTGTCCGTTGCTCTCCGTGGCTGCTGGTTAACTCTCGTTAGTTACTAGTTAATCTCTCTTTATTTTGATGCAATCGAACGATGATGTCGATGACCAAAGACGGACTTAGGGTGGATTAGGAGGGTGTTTATGGTGTGTTAAAAAAACTAAAGTTTCAGGTGTAACAGATGTTAGTGTTCTAGCCAATTTTTCTTCAAAATGGGACCACAAAGAATCCGAATCTCTTTCTTCTACTGCCGCTGTTCTAATTGAACTGACAATTCCAGAAGGAGCTGTGGTCTCAAGTCTCATAGTCACTTTTGTGCATCCCTTCCGATCCAAAAGCTTTTTTCTTTAATCTGGCATCTGAAAGCGTTGTTTTTGATGACATTTTATTGGATTCAAATGACCCAAAACTTTTAAATACCATTTCCAGTCGCGAACCATTTTTGTAGGTTCACGTCAGTTGATGTTGTGGTAGTTTGCGTACGGATTTTTATCTGAAGACCTCTAAGCAGTGGAATGACTCCCGAAAGTTATTTTGTAAGGGTGTCAAAAGGTTTTAGAAGTGGAATACAATCCTATATTACATCCCATTCCAACGCAACCAAAACTTCCGAAACTCTTGGTAAATCAGTTATTGCAACTGAGTGGATCCTTATTCACTGTCAATCTTTCCAGCATAATTAATGTTGAGTTCCATCTCGTAACAACATATTGTTTAATTTTTAGTTGCGGAAGTTGAGTTTCCTCAATTTTTCAGACGCTAAAACGCTGCCTTTTCCAATACTCGTCTATCAAGAGGGCTTTTGATCCCTCGGACTTCGGCGTAGGGTGGTACACTGAACTAACACTTCGGTAAAACCAAATCTTATGGTTAAATCTTACTTTGCACGAGAAGATGCAACAAATTGGTATTCTTCAGTGTCTTAAAAATCTACCAAACACGACTGATTTAAGTAATCCGATTTTGGATTTAGAAGAAATCTAAGATAAACAGTCGGCAGCAGCAATATATAACGTTAAACGTGAATTATGTGCTGTTCTAGATACAAGTCAGTTTTTTTTATTTTTTTTTTTTACAACTTTCCAGTGGTGTTGTACAAAAGATTCAAGCATTTCCGGGGTCCTCATGATTATCATCAGTGAGTTGCCATTAGCCCGGCTAAGGATATCTTCGAATAAGAAAACTTAAATACTGACGTCACTTGCTCATTCTCGTGAAATGTTGCAAAAAATCGATCATGGAACTCCTGCCATTTGGTGAGCTTACCATCAAATGCTGTCTTGGCGACCTAATATAGTTCCTCTGTCGATACCGCATTTTTTTCAGCGACTTTGACATCGTTGAATCGATGTAATCATAGTCTTTATCAAAACCAAAGGCCTAAAACTTCAAGTCGGTCCTTACTTTTTCTCTTAATTGAGTAATTCGTGAGCGCATATTTTCAAGTCGTCTCGTCGGCGATGAGCTGACATTTGGCCGCAACAACGGCTATTAACTTCTTTCTTCTTAAAGTTATGGGTTAATATTCCCTTTTCCTGGCAGCTAATGCTAAAGGCGATTTTTTTCCGTCTTTTCAGCCTCCTAGGGAGGTTCAGTAATGATAACGCGAGTTACATGCTATGTTTCCTTTTTCTGGTGGCTTATGCTATATGCGACTTTCTTCCGTCTGCCTTCTTTGAGGTTCAGTTATTATAACGCGAGATACATACTATGTTTCCTTTTTCTGGTGACTTATGCTATATGCGATTTTCTTCCGTCTGCCTTCTATGAGGTTCAGTTATTATAACGCGAGTTATATACTTTTTCTGGTGGCTTATGCTATATGCGATTTTCTTCCGTCTGCCTTCTATGAGGTTCAGTTATTATAACGCGAGATACATACTATGTTTCCTTTTTCTGGTGGCTTGTGCTATAGGCGATTTTCTTCCGTCTGCCTTCTATGAGGTTCAGTTATTATAACGCGAGTTGCAAACTGTTTCCTTTTTCTGGTGGCTTATACTATAGGCGATTTTCTTCCGTCTGCCTTCTATGAGGTTCAGTTATTATAACGCGAGATACATACTATGTTTCCTTTTTCTGGTGGCTTATGCTATAAGCGATTTTGTTCCGTCTGCCTTCTAGGAGGTTCAGTTATTATAACGCGAGTTACAAACTGTTTCCTTTTTCTGGTGGCTTATGCTATAAGCGATTTTGTTCCGTCTGCCTTCTAGGAGATTCAGTTATTATAACGCGAGTTATATACTTTTTCTGGTGGCTTATGCTATATGCGATTTTCTTCCGTCTGCCTTCTATGAGGTTCAGTTATTATAACGCGAGATACATACTATGTTTCCTTTTTCTGGTGGCTTATGCTATAAGCGATTTTGTTCCGTCTGCCTTCTAGGAGGTTCAGTTATTATAACGCGAGTTACAAACTATGTTTCCTTTTTCTGGTGGCTTATGCTATAGGCGATTTTCTTCCGTCTATCTTCTAGGAGGTTCAGTTATTATAACGCGAGATACATACTATGTTCCCTTTTTCTGGTGGCTTATGCTATAAGCGATTTTGTTCCGTCTGCCTTCTAGGAGGTTCAGTTATTATAACGCGAGTTACATACTGTTTCCTTTTTCTGGTGGCTTATGCTATATGCGATTTTCTTCCGTCTGCCTTCTATGAGGTTCAGTTATTATAACGCGAGATAAATACTATGTTCCCTTTTTCTGGTGGCTTATGCTATAAGCGATTTTGTTCCGTCTGCCTTCTAGGAGGTTCAGTTATTATAACGCGAGTTACATACTGTTTCCTTTTTGTGGTGGCTTATGCTATAGGCGATTTTCTTCCGTCTTTTCAGCCTCCCAGGGAGGTTCAGTTGTTATAACGCGAGTTACATACTGTTTCCTTTTTCTAGTGGCTTGTGCTATTTGCAATTTTCTTCCGTCAGCCTTCTATGAGGTTCAGTTATTATAACGCGAGATAGGGTCAATGTGGGTAATTGTAAACAATTTCATGTTTTTTTTAATTGATGACTTCAGTTTTTAATATGTTTTCAAGAAACAACTTGACGGAAATCTTTAAATGGAAATATGAAATAATGGCAATTCTTTTGTATACATATAAAAAAATATTTCCGAAATTGTTTAATAATAATTGTCGAATATGGTATGTTTACAAATACCCCCCCAATGTTTTTGTTATAAATAAATTCGGGGGTAAATGTGAATAGTGATTTCATGCACTAGGCATAATAATGGAAGCTACTATAGGGAAAATGAATGCAATGGCGAATATATGACTCTTGGCAGTGAGAAAAATACAAAAAGTGAGTGTTTACTTTTACCCCAAAAAAGAAGATAAATCAATTTAAAATTATTATTTATTTTAAAATACAAAAAAATACAAAACTTTGATTAAAAATAACAAGTTTTGTTTATTATCGTATTTCCTTGACAGGGACATATCCGTCAAATGAATAAACTGTTGTTCCGTCGTCCTCTAATCCCTCCTTCGGTAATGGAAGCATTGCAATTACTTGAAATACTTTTATGAAACTCACATCTTTTTTAACTATCTTAAACAAAGTTTTTGATAAATTTACCGCAGATAACCCTTGAACTTTTATTTCTTTTTCTTCAACATCAAGTTGTTCTACTCGGCAAACATACTTAAAAAAGCTCGAGTTTCTCTTTCCGCCCTTAACCCATTAGTGACCAGCGGAAACTAGAAGAGCTAGAAGGTTGAAATTTTGAACTCTGTTTACTTTTGGATAGTTAAACCATGATCAATAAACTTTTTTTTTCTAAGCTGCTAAATATTGGCTTGAGCCTCGGGGTCCATATGGACCCGTTGGGCTATATTCAATACAATTTTCGTTTTTCTGTTATATATAATAAATCAAGTGTTTTTAGTAGGAAAAACTTTGTTTTACGTATTTTTTATTGAACATATAAGGAATCAAGCACAGAGAAACAATAAGTTTTTATTCATCAACACGAAGAAAGTGATATTTTTGATTGCATTTGATGCATAGGCCAACGTCGCATTTTATGTACATAGTTCTGCCTTTTGATTCGCAGCTCGCTCCCGCGCATTTCCTTTTTTTGCCATCTGGAACTGTTACGAGGTAGTGACCAACATTGTCGTACCGTTGTATATACTCCCAGGACTCCTTTGGACGGCGATAATTTGTCGGTGGGCTTATTTCACCGTACGTACGGCAATAACGAATAGCTATCTGGCGTCTGAATTCTAGCTGACTAAAAGCGCCTCCTGCGTTTCTGTGTAACAGCCATGCATTCTGCAACGATACGTCCAAGAGCCAGGTGAAGATGGAGGACCACCATTTCTTGCCTTTAGCTCCGATTCTGTAAGCATTTACATTTTGGTCCATTCTGTCTGTGCCACCCATATACTTATTGTACTTTGCAATAGCTAGTGGGCGTGTTACCTGAATTTTTTTATGTTCTTGTCTGGAGTATCGACCAACTTTAGATATTGGATTTTTTCCGTACAAAGTAGAAACAACGCACACAACGGAGTTGTCGTTCCATTTGGTAATACGTATACCAGAACCATCCATTTTAGTACTGACAATATATCCACGGGGTTTCTTCTGAAGTTCTTTCTTTAATGGTAATGGACAAGTTTTTGGTATCCAGTTCTCTCGCATGGTCCCGGTACCATGGTATCCCTGTTCTCTCAGTCCGATCAGAGCTGCTGCTGACGTGAATAAATTATCGAAGTGAAAACAGAACGGCAAAGGTTTTATTGTGTCATCCAATTCCCCGATCATATCAAATAAAGGTGCAATATTTTTCCCGTATTTCTGTCCATATTCTGGGTTACATCTTGGATTAAAACCTTGATACATTTCAAAGTTGACTAAGTAACCAAGAGGTGTATTCAGACACCACATTTTGTATCCGAAACGAATCGGTTTCCCTTTTATGAACTGTTTGCACCCATGACGACCGAAGTATTGTATCATGGATTCGTCGTATGACAAATTTTGCTCTGGATGGAAATGCTTTGCGAACCGTTTTTTTAAAGCATCTGTCAATGGTCTGAGTTTCCAAATTTTATCGTCTGCCTGCTGCAGTCCATTGTCTATAAAATGTAAATGACGGAAGATTGTTTCAAACCTGGCTCTTCGCATGGCTTGAAAAACTAACTCGTTTCGTAGATCCAAGTCATTAGCCCAGTATCCCCTTTTACTGGGAACAAATGAGTAACCAGTAACAATTAAAATTCCAACAAATACTTTCATCTCTTTTACGGTTATATTAGGATTTGGATTTGCTGTATAAACTGCATATTGGTTGGTTTCGTTGCAAAGCAATTGAAATATCTCTTCATCGAAAAATTTTTCAAACAACTCAGATGGTTCTTGATTTTTGCAATCCGTATAGTCACATTCTGGAAAAAGGCCAACTTCACCAACGTCATCATCCTCAAGCCACAAAATTGGTGTTTCTATTGTTCTTTTTGATCGTTTTGAAGTTGGTGCAGCACGAGATGCGCCTCGTTTGGATCCCCTTATCTTCCGTGGTGTGTTAGGAGCCTCCACGATGTTTTGAGCTGACTCCTCTGCTACTACCGGTAACTGTTTATCAGTTGAAGTCAGGATTTGTCGGATACTACAGCGTACAG
Organism: Criorhina ranunculi; assembly: GCA_951813785.1. Classification (NCBI taxonomy): domain Eukaryota; kingdom Metazoa; phylum Arthropoda; class Insecta; order Diptera; family Syrphidae; genus Criorhina; species Criorhina ranunculi. The sequence goes on from OX638382.1 coordinate 40,314,146, forward strand.
GTGTTTGCTTCAATACTACTTCATCACTTTGACTGGATACTACAGACGAGCTACATGCTGCTTCTTCCGATGTAACATCATAGCTTTGGGAAGTAGAGGGTTTCAGCCCTGTACCTGTACTGAAATCATTTCGAACTAATTTTGTGTGTTTGTAAAAAGTCGAAGGTTGAATGGGCCTGACTTTTTCTGGTGAACCAAAAACTGAAGTGCATTCTGAATTCGAAGGTCCATCAATAGATCGTAGTAAGCTGACGTCTAAATTTTGAAAAGAATGTGTCATTATGTCTTCTAAAGCGTCGTAAAAAAAAGTGCATCTTCATCTTCATCAACGACATCTTCAACTGGCTTTCGAAATTCATTATCATGTTCCGATCGCTTCGTTTGTTTAACAACTAACTGACAACGGGCCATCATCTGATTTCTGTTTAGGTTTCCAATGTCACCATTTCCGTCTTCATCTCCGGAATCTTCATCTGAATCGACATTAGCACCACTTGGTGGCTCAATAAATACCGATTGTACTTCATCATCATCTTCATCCAAGGTTTGTAGCTCTGTAAGGTAGTCTATCACCTGTTCTACATTCATTCCATATCTAAAAATAACCGAACATAAAAAATATATATTAAAAAAAAATAGCACTGGGTATGGTCCAGCGGGGCCATATGGACCCCGAGTCACGAGAGTAGATCCTGGCTGGCCAGGATGTCTCGGATCGTCTTAAATTTTTTTTTTTAAATAATCTTTTATTCGTTAACTAAAAGATTTAGTAAACATTTCTTCGCAAAAATTTGTGATAATAATTAAAAAACTCTATTTACCGTTTCTGTCGAGCCATTTTTCACTTTTTTTTCTTTTTTTGAAATAACAATCACAAGTCACAACCTACTTCTGCACCACAATAAGCTCAACTGACCCAAATTTAATTTTATTGTGTTTGTTATGCTTTTCTCTTTACGATGTAACTGTGACAACAGCAATTGGACGCAAATTAAAAATTGCATTTAGCTGGAAAGCTTACCATTGCGTGCGGGTCCATATGGCGCCGCTGGTCGCTAATGGGTTAAAGGAAGCCAGAACAAATTCTCCCAATTGAAAGTCCTGAATTTGTTTCGGTTCCATCATATCAACTTCATTAGGCCCATTCCCATTTTCGTTTTCGCCCCAGTCTAAATCTATAAGATCATCATCAGCTGGTGTGTAGTTAACGGTTTCTTCGTCAGAAGATGAAGATGAGGATGCAATATTTTTCTTTTTTCCTTTTGGAACTTTCTTCTTTGGCTGAAGTTTTTCAATCTTTTTTTGTTCCGCTTCTTTCAAACGCTGAAGAACTTCATCCGTAGTTAAAATTTCTCCATATTGAAACTGCTTTAAACGGGGAGTTACTTTTCGTTTCGGAGTTTGAAGCTGACAAGGAACTGCGAAAAAATGGGCCATGGGGGCAACTGATGAAGCAGCTAATAATGAAATGAACAAACAAGATTTTATTATCGAATAGAATTTGAATAAGAATTTTTCACACCTTTAGAAGTTGAAGGTATCGGCGAATAATCGGGTGAGCTCAATATATTATCTGGCAAATAGTAGCTAGTTCGAATATTTTGAGACAATGGAGACTCCATTTCATTTACTAAATGTGCTGAAAGGAAGATAAAGGTTATTGAAACACATAAACCTATACCTAATAGTCTTAATTGAGGAAATATTTACATTTGGAGGTTGAAGGTGTAGAGGCATTTTGATTATCTACTAAGACATTTTCAGAATTGGTATGGATAAATGGTGATCCAACTGATGAAGGTGACGACAAATTTATCCCTTCTGTAGCGATGGGGTCTCTGAGAATCCACAATGGGCTCTGTTGCATATTTGGAGATGATTGAGCTAGGAAGAATATGGTCATTATTTCGTTATAAATTTTCAAGAATTTGAAAATGAAATTACCATATGAAGTTAAATGTTGCTCCTGGTGTTCCAGAGATTGAGCGGTTTGAACGGTTTCCGTATAAGAAGCATTTTTGTTTTCATATTTTTCCAGCTCTGATTTATTGAAATCTGTTTTCGGGAATTTTGATGGATCAACTGGAAAAACCCCTGTTGACTCGAATCCAGAAATAATATTTTTGGAAATCAAGGCACTCTTCCAAACTTGTCCCAGTAGTTTTGTAAATTTAGACTTGGATAGTTGAAACAACCCTTTGCCAAACATTTCTTTTCCATGTTTTACAAGGACTTTTTCCCAGGCCGTCTTAACTGGACCAAAAACCGCTTTATCTAACGGCTGTAACTTGTCTGTCAAATGGCTGGGAAATCGAAGCAGTTGAACATTGTTATTCATAGCAGCTTCCACTATTCGCACGCTGATATGGCTGGAGTGTCCATCATACAGTAATAAAGCAGTTTTATCAACAGCATTGTTTTGTTCTCTGAGACGTTCTACATGGGGAACAAACCCATTTATGAACCAATGGTATAACTGTGGCTCTTCCATCCAACCGTTCTTTGAAGCTCCATATAAAGTTCCAGGATATGCTTCATCATTTGTCCATCGAGCTGTACCGCTGCGCCTTTAAAGATAATTAAAGCAGGCAGAGCATAGCCATCTGCAGAAACGCATGCCAAAACAGTGGTTGACTGACGTCCCGAACCTCCAGTGAGTCTACTCATTGGAACTCCCTTTTTTCCTATTGCCTTCAGTTTGTTTGGATCATTACAAAACCCGCTTTCATCGGCATTGAATATAAAGTTTGATTTTTCGTCAAGCCCATATTCAGTTACAACTTTTTTCAACTGATTATAAAAGTCGTAAATGACTTGGGGCTTTCTGGCATCTTTCCTGCATTTTTGTAGCAGCTCCGGTTTCTTTAACGATAATTCGGGGTGTCTGTTCATAAAGTTTCTGTACCATTCTTGTCCAGGCTTTGAATTAGTCAACGGAGTCTTAATGCTATTTGTAACGACATAGTCAGTGATCAAATTTAGAAGTTCCTCTTTATCGCATGGATAACCACATGAAGAGCGTTCAAGAAGGCATTTGACAATCTCATTTTCAACTTCCAATGAAAGTGCAATCTTACGTCCTTGTTTAAATTTGTCCATTGAGTTTTTTCTCCCTTTGATTCTGTTATAAATGACAGATATTGGCACCCCATATGCATCCTGAGCTGCTCTGAACGTCATATTTTTGTTTTGTACGCCGAGGACCGCTTTTGCAACAACATCTACTGAATATAATGGCGGCGGCTTCTTTAATATGTAGTTCCGCGGCATAATAGCAATAGAAATTAACTAAAACAATTTTATTTTTATTTAAACCAATCATTTTTACCAAAAATCTATGTTTACATTTACCCCCAGAATGTTGTTCACATTTTGCCATATGAACAAATATTCTGGAGTAAATGTAAACACATGAGAATCGACATAAATTTCATGGATTTTTAAGATTTTCTATTTCACGTAGAATCTACATCAAAATTCAAAACTAATAAGTATTTGCAAATTGTACTTACCCAATTGAATCTGCAAAAATATTAATTTTTTCTGAAAGACTAACGACTTGTTTGGCACTTTTAAAAATTAACTTTCACGAAAAATGCGCTCGTCAAATGAATTGTCTTTTGACAGCAATGAGTTTGACGTATAAAATAAAAGATGCATGCGTCCGCAATTTCTACTAATGTATGTGTCAAAGAGACTTAACTAAAGTTTGATATGAGCCATGTTTTCATTTCCCCCAGTTTACATTTACCCACATTGACCCTACATACTATGTTTCCTTTTTCTGGTGGCTTATGCTATAAGCGATTTTGTTCCGTCTGCCTTCTAGGAGGTTCAGTTATTATAACGCGAGTTACATACTGTTTCCTTTTTCTGGTGGATTATGCTACAGGCGATTGTCTTCCGTCTGCTAAGGATCTGCTATTTGCACAACCCATGTCTTTTCCATACTTTGAATGGACATACATGCCAGCTTGAGCAGAATTACCTGAACGACTGTATGATTTCCACATAGAAGTATCTATGTTAGCTATGTCATCAACCTTTAATCCCCCATATTTCTTTATTAATGTTGGTCCATCATGACTTTTGGGTAAAGCAACATGTCTAGCATCTCTTGGAACATACAGCGGTATGTGAAAAGATTTGGAGAATGCATAATGCTCCTGCTCGAACAAAACAATGCTATAATCAGTTCCGGTTTCTAAAGCTATACCCCTTAAGATTGTGCTGGAAGGGTTTTTCTCGTTAGCTAAATGAGTTAGAGACTCCATCTCATCAGCTGTTATCAAATTACCTTGTTACGACTATATTATTTTAAGTTTATTTTTCAATTATAATTCAACATTTATTCTAATTCAAGACTCACAAAAAATGGGAAAATTAAATGTATTTGGTAATGATTGTTTTGCGTTGCCGCCGCCGATCCGTTCCCCGTGGTGGTGTAAAAAAGAAGAAGAAAAATAAAATGCGAAGATGCCGGAAATGTCATCGGCCAATCCATCGGCTGTGCCGCGTTCATCGGTGCGGTGATTAGTAGCGTTCGCCGAATGGAGCGCTATTTGTGCGACGAAGTTCAGCGATCGTCCGCTACAAGGCTCCCCCCTTTGCAGAAGCAAAGCGCAGAGGTGGTTTTATTATTCTGCCCGATCTTGTTGCACTCGTCGCGCCTCTCGCGGGCGGTGGCCTTGGTGGTGCTACTGGCACTGGTGTCGGAGTTGGCTTTTCCTGCCAAGCAGCGTCAGCTATCCTGTAAGCCGATTTGAGCCGCGCAACCCAGTTGAAGAGGAATGCGTCTGCGACGGTAGTGGCGGTGATGTCCGAGACCGGGATAGCTTCTGGCCAACGCGTAGTTCGATCGATGCATGTTACCAGGTAGCTGAACCCATTACAGGACGGCAACGGTCCGACGATATCCAGATGGACGTGTTCAAACCTTCCGGCTGCTGCGAATGCTCCTAATGGTGGGCTGGTGTGTCTGTTCACTTTGCTCTTCTGACAGTCGTGACAGCTTCGTACCCACTTGCCAATGTCCACGTTCATCGATGGCCAAAAGAAGCGAAGGGCGATGGTTTTGCGTGATGCTCTTATCCCTGGGTGGCTGAGGTTGTGTACGGCTTCGAAAGTGGTGCGCCTAAATGCCTGAGGTATGAAAGGGCGAGATCGCCCGGAAGACGTTTCGCATGTCACCGTTGCATCGGTTCCGGGGAGAACAAGGTTAGTGAAGTGAAGTTTGTGACTTACCGATTTCAACTTGGCCAGCTCTTCGTCCGTCCTTTGCGCCTTCGCTATAGCGTCGTTGTTCATAATAACCGGGCTGTCTATAGATGCGATGCGTGAAAGTGCATCAGCTGCGGCATTTTCAAGACCGCTGACGTGGTGGATGTCCGTGGAGAATTGAGCGATGAACTCCAAATGCCGCTGCCTCCGTGGAGTCTCCGCTGGTGACGGTGGGTTGCGAAAAGCGTACGTTAACGGCTTATGGTCCGTAAATATAGCACATGGCCTCCCTTCGATGAAGCGACGAAAATGCGTGATTGCCTTCTTGATTGCCAACAGCTCACGGTCAAAGGTACTGTATTTTTGCTCTGCCGTAGATAGCGCCTTCGAGAAAAAACCAAGGGGCTCTGATTTTCCCTCGACTACCTGAAGAAGGACCGCGCCCACGGCAGTGTTGGAAGCGTCCGTCATCAAGCGCAGCTCGGCATCTGGTAGCGGATGAGCCAAGGAGGTGGCATCTGAGAGGGCTTGACGACAACGAAGGAAGGCTGCCTCGGAAGCTGGTGTCCACTTGAGTGGGGTGTTATCTTTCTTCTTGGTGCCCTGTAACATTTGCGAGAGCGGTGCCTGGTCCGACGCGGCATGTGGCATGCTTGCCCTGAAGAAGTTAAGTGCTCCGAGGAAGCGCCGTAGTTCGGAGATTGTGGTTGGCTTGGGGAATTCGGCCATTGTTTTGATGGTGTCCTGCGGAGGTTGAATACCGGCTTTATCGACATGGTACCCCAAGAATGTGATTGAGTGCTTGCCAAACTCGCACTTCTCTAGACTGAGAGTGATGCCGTTGTGCTCGAGGCGCTTGAACACTTCCTCCAAATGCTTTAAGTGTTCTGCCTGGGAGCTCGAAGCGATGAACAGATCGTCTATATAGATGAAAACGAAATCGAGGTCGCTGAATATGGAATCGACGAAGCGTTGCTGGGTTTGAGCTGCGTTGCGTAGTCCAAACGTCATCCGCAAGAACTCGAACAATCCGAAAGGGGTGATGATCGCAGTTTTAGCCACATCTTCCGGCGCCATTGGAATTTGATGGTACGCGCGGGCTAGATCGAGGCGAGTGAAGATCGACTTACCCGGCAAAATCAGCTGAAAATCCGTGAGGCGTGGCAGCGGGTAGCGGTCGGGGAGGGTGACGGCATTAAGGCGCCTGTAGTCGCCGCATGGCCGGATTTGCCCGTTCTTTTTCATAACGATGTGCAGTGGGCTGGCCCACGGGCTCCTTGACGGGCGGCAAATGCCGGCGCTCACCATGCGCTGAAACTCGTCTTTAGCTGCTTTATGGTATTTAGGTGGTATGGGTCTTGCGCGACAAGAAACTGGTGCCCCAGTGGTCTCCAAATGGTGTTGAACGGAATGACGTGGTGTTTGGAGTGAACTGAGAGGCTGTGTGATTGTCGGGTAGCGTTGAAGCAGGTTTGCGTAGGCGTCGTTGTGTTGGAGAGCATCCAACGTGTCTTTGTCGGACGATGTGAGGACGGCTGAGGTACTGGTGGCGGAACACTGGCCCAGGAGGCGGCGGCCGTGGATGTCCACTAGTAAGCGGTACAAGTGTAAGAAATCTGCGCCTACGATCGAGTGTGGAATTGCTGCGCGGGTGAAGACCCAGCGGTAGGTTCGTCCTAGGCCTAAGTCTAGGCTGATCGTTGCCGTTCCGTATGTTGCTATTTTCGTGCTGTTGACTGCTCGCAGGACATCGGGATGTGGTTGTAGCTTTGTTGAGTTTTTGACTGCGAGTATGGAAATGGCAGCTCCGCTATCTACAAGAAAACGGTGGCCAGAGATTTTGTCGTGGATAAAGAGGCGATTGGACTTACCAGCAACTGTTGTAGCCTCACCTAAAGTTGCTGGTGGGCGTTTCCCTGCTTGAAAGTGCAGGGTGGTGAACACTTTTGGGCTTTCGACCCGTATCGTCGGTGGTACCAACAGCGGCCGTTCGCGGTGGTGTGTTGCTGGCCATCTAATGCGTGATGGCTGCCTGCCGTTTCCCGGTGGCTGGAGCTGGTCGCTCTTGGACGAGAGCTACGTCGCACTTCTTCCTCCAGCTTGGCCAGTCTTTGACAAATATTGTTGATTGTCTCGTTTGCCGGCGTGTTGGTTCTCGCAGCTGTTGGTGGGAGTGCAGCAATTGATCCCAGCGATGAAGAGTGGCTTATTATTTTATCGGCCACTTCTGCCAGCGTAGTCAGATCACCTTTGACGGCTGAGAGTACCGACCTGACATGCGAAGGTAGACGTGCCAGCCAGATTACCTGAAGAACCTTGTTCGGTAACTAACCACCTTACCACTGGTGGGGGGATAGCTAGTTATCTATTGAGAATTGCACACACCTTGAATGTTAACTTAATTCTGATTTATTCATAAACACTTAACTCTATTTATACAATAAATTTGCTTAACTAGGTGAAATTAACATAAATCAATAACAATTGGTCGTCCGATGAACTTGTCGACCATGCGTTGAACCTATGAACTTGCTGACCATGCATATTGGCAGCGCATGCCAATATTTATGTCAGCACGCGTGCAGTGGCAATGCATTGCGCTGGTCAGGCACCTTCTGTGTCTTGCACATTCTCCCGCCTATCTGTTGAACTGCGAGAGTCCGCCTTCGTTCGCAGTGCTGGAATCGGAATATGCTGCTTATGCCTTCCCTGGTATATTCGTATTCGTACGTATATAATTAGTATTATAACAATTATGATCATGGAACTGGAGTCTTCAGCCTTTTTAAGTCTTCGTATGGATTGTTCTAGGTTTTTTACTTGCTCGTCCGGATAATGAAATAGTCGCACCGAGTTTGATTGAAGAGGGGATGGTTCCTTGGTGTTGTTGTGCATAATTAGACTCAAATTTATCTGTGGCGTAAACGAAGCGTTTAATGTGGTCGTATATAGGTTGTGGGCGGTAATGACCATAGTACCGAGGTTAAGCTGACACCCTTCTCCTAAGGTAATAATACCATCGTTGCTTAAGGTGGTCACAAATGCTTGTCCCTTGCACACCATATTAAACGTTGTTTCCTTGTCCATCACGTATAGCCAGTTATTAGGATTTCTCAGCATGATCCAAACTTGCCTAGGTGGGATTTGAATGATCTCACATTTTCCTTCTATTTCCTTATTATGGTTTAACAGGTTGATTTCGCACTGAGAAGTGTTGGACTGGAGATTGTACATTGGATGTCGTTTTGAGCAATAGTGTAGACCTTCCTCTGCGGAAATGCATTTTTCGAATTCATTTTTCTTCATTGGGTAATATTTTTCCCGTGCCAAGTTAGTCAGTATGTACTCTGATGTTGGTGCGATGAAAGCGAAATTGTTTCCATATGGTGTCGGGACTGGTATTACTCGAAATACTTGATACCTCTCAGCATCTAACAACGGTATCTTACATTCAAAGATCACAAACCTTGTAGTTATCCTCCCACTTATAGTCATCAGCTTGTAGATCTGTAATAGTTGGTCAGGACGCTCACTAGCTGGTAGCATCATATTCGAAGGTATATGTTGTTGAATATCTATCAGATGTTGTCTTAATTGCTGCGGCGTAATGATAAGATGATGGGTTGCTCCATGTTGTGTATTGAGCACGACATCTAGCAAGGAGTCTTGAATTCTTTCGATGCTGGTGACATACATGTGGGTGGTGAGTCCTAATACAGTCAAAAGTTGAGCTTGTTCCACCTGATCGTATGCGTTTTGTAATGCTGATGTTATCTTGCTAACCTTATCTTGTAGCAACGTAAATTGAGTTATAGTTTGCTGTGCAGTCGCCTTCATTATGTTGAGAGTCGTTTCAACAATTGATGTTTGATTTCTTAGAAGGCTTCGGCTATACTCGTCATCTTGTCTAATTTTGGTTATCTGTTCCTCAATGTCATGGGCATAGTCTTGGTCGAGAACTCCGAACAGTTGATTGGATAGTTTTCCAATAATGTCAAATGGTGATCTTTTGACTCTACCTCCTCTTTCGTACAAAATGTTATTTCTTTCTTCTATGGTACATACTTGCGCTGATAATATTGTTAGGATATTGGTGCATTCCGGGGGTGATTGTAGAGCTTGGCATCCTCCTTCTATTTGATTGATCATGGTATGTAGTCTTTACTTTAATTGATTCTTGTAGGTATTTAAGTTATAGTATGTGACCATGCGCCATTTTGAGGAAATAAGGTTAATATTACCCGTATCTTCAAAATAAAGTCCAGGATGCGTATTAAATGGTTGGTTGGTAAATTGGGTATGTGCCGGTAATGGCCATACAATTGATGCCAATGCAATAGAAACAACCAAAGACGGTAACGTTGAGCGTGCCCTTTTTACTTCACTGGATTGTACTGATGTTTCGTTAAGCCGTTTTCTGTTGGTATGTCGTTCAATTAGTTCCTCAATTGGAGGCCTTGGGGGAATGTTAGTTGGCCGAATCTTCAGTTGCCTGCCTCTAGGTCGTGGACCTCTGGGTTCCGAGAGGAAGCGTGGTTTTGAAACTTCAACTTGATGATGGTGGCATTTGATCTGTTTGTTACGTTCTATCTTCTCACCCTTCTCTTCTATCTTCTCACCTTTATCACGTGTTATGTGGTCAATGCTGACTGGGTCATCTGTCACCAATCTTGAGAGTTTTGTTATGGGTCGTGTGAAGCATCCGGCTGAAGTTTTAACAGTCGCAACTCTCACCTGTCCGTCGTTTCCCGGATGTGTCCCTTGGACCCTCCCCATACACCAATTTGTTGGAGCAACATTGTCTTCTCGCATTAGAACCAGGTCTCCTTGCATAATATTATTCGTGTGTTGTGTCCACTTTGGTCGTTGTTGTAGTCTGGTAATGTATTCCGATGACCACTTCTTCCAAAACTGTTGGTGGAGCTTATTGAGAAACTGCCATCGATCCAGTCGGTTTTCCTTAATATCTAACATATTCTCTGTGTCCCTGGAGAGCAGGCTGGATCCGATGAGAAAATGTGCTGGAGTTAGTACTTCCAAATCGTCGGTTGTCCCACCCATTGGACATAATGGCCGTGAATTGAGACACGACTCGATTTTAGCCAATAATGTTGAGAATTCTTCGTATGTTAGATGTGTATCGCCAATCGTCTTCTTTAGGTGAAGTTTTACCGATTTGACACCGGCTTCCCAAAGTCCACCAAAGTGAGGTGACGCTGGTGGTATGAAGTGCCAGGTTACTCCTTGGGTTGACATTGCATCATTTAGTTTCGAGTTATCGTTGATGTATTGTTGTTTTAGCTTAGCACATGCGCCCACAAAGTTTGTGGCATTGTCACTATATAGATGGCTTGTGAGACCTCGTCGAGAGGTAAATCTGTCGAATGCAGCTAGGAATGTTTCTGTGGATAGATCCGATACTGCTTCCAGGTGAAATGCCTTCGTCGCAAGACATACGAAGACAGCTATATATCCCTTTGTTAGTTTAGCGTGTCGTATTTTACTGGTTTTCATCATAAATGGTCCTGCATAGTCCACTCCTGTATGTGTAAACGGCCTTGCCATATTTACCCTAGGTGACGGAAGGTTCCCCATTAATTGGAAATTTTGTTTTGTGTTGAATCGTTGGCACTTGATGCATCTTCTAATGAACTCCTTTACCTCACTTCTTCCCTTTATTATCCAATATTTTGTTAAGATACATGCCATTGTTAAGTCATTGCCTCCATGCAACGTTGTCTTGTGTGCCCAGTCGATAATTAATTTTGCTATGTGACTTTTGTGTGGTATGATAATGGGATGTTTTGCTTGTGTAGGTAGTGCTGAATTTTGTAGTCTTCCACCAACTCTTAATATTCCGTCTTGAATAAATGGATTTAAACAAGCCAAACTGGATTTGCCAATACTGAATTGTTTCGCTGAAGTGCTTGAAAATCGTCTTCGAACTCCCTCTGTGCTATCCTTATTGCGCTTTTGTGAGCAGAGGTTAACTCAGCTGTACTTAGAGAGCTCACACTCCTCCTTGGTTTTGGCCTTATCCTTGCATTTCTAGCAAAGCGATGGCAGTATGCTAAAACTCTAACCAATCGTGTAAGCGATGAGAACCTTAAGGTTAAGTCATCAGGTTTTTGGAGTTCTTGTTTTGCGATATGGTGTGACGATATCTTGAGCTCTAGTTCCGTTGTCCATTCAGCGCTTGGACCAGGTTGAGACTTGAACGATTGTACCCCTTGTAGCCAGGCTGGACCCTTCCACCACAACGAAAGTTCCCTTAGAGAACTTGGGGAAGTGCCTCTGGATGCTAAATAGGCGGGGTTTTCCTCTGATCTTACATGGTTCCATGAGTATCCTGTATTTAGTTTTTGGATTTCTTGGACTCTTCTTTCAACGAATGCTCTCCATTTGTTTTGTTGGCTGTTTATCCAGGCTAGGGCTACGGTTGAGTCGCACCAAGCAAATGTTTTTGCAGATTCAATCTCCAAATCTCTCTTCACCTTCCATAATAGATTTGCCAATAGTACAGCTCCGCATAGTTCGAGTTTAGGTATTGTCAGGTTCCCTTGCATCCCCTTTTTTTTCTGTTTTGGTGTGACCTTAGATTTTGACGTGAGTAATGTAGTTGTCACATTGTTATTTGCGTCTATTATGCGCATATATATGGCAGCTCCGTATGCTCGCTCAGATGCATCGCAGAACCCATGGATCTCTACCACCGTTGCATTACGGGAGTATTTTGTCCACCTCTCTATAGTTATTTGTTGTATACAATTGAGTTCCTTTCGAAATTCTTCCCATTTTTTTTCTAATTGGGAGGGCAATGGGCTATCCCAGTCTAAGTGTTCTTCCATCCAAATATCTTGCAATAGCAATTTTGCCCTTAAGACGACTGGTGTGAGCCATCCTAGTGGGTCAAATATGCGTGCAATCTCTGATAGTACGTTTCTTTTCGTGCAGTTTTCCCTTGGCTCGTATGGTTTTACTTCAAACGAGAAGTGGTCCTTTGCTGGATGCCAATGTAGCCCTAAGGTTTTGACGTATTCTTCTTTATCAAATTGAAATGCGTGCATCGATTGTACTTCTCTCCCTAGTAGTCTGCTTACGTTGCTGTTCCACTTGCGTAGATTAAATCCACCAGTTTTGAGGAGATTTTGTAGTTGTTTTTTGTATTCCCGGACTTCTTCTAAGGTTTCGCCTCCAGACATAACGTCATCCACATAGAAGTCGGATCGTAGTATTTTTTCTGCCCTTGGATAATTCCTTCCTTCATCTTCTGCTAATTTTTGGAGTGTTCTGATGGCCAAAAATGGAGCTGATGCTGTTCCATATGTTACAGTATTCAGTTCATATTCTGATATGTCTTCACTAGCTGAGTTCCTCCAGAGAATACGTTGGTATTTTCGATCTTCTGGATGAATTAGTATTTGTCGGTACATCTTTTCTACGTCAGCAGTAAACACAATTTTGTGTTTGCGCCAGCGGATGAGAATAGATGTCAAGTCTTGTTGAATTTTGTGTCCTGTGTGCATAAGTTGATTGAGACTGTTCTCGCTTGATGATTTCGCAGATGCGTCGAATACTACTCTTAGTTTTGTGGTAGTGCTATCTGGTTTGCTTACGGCATGGTGTGGTAGATAGTACGTATTTTGATCATGTATGGTGTTTTCGCATTTACTCATATGGTTCAGCTCGATATATTCTGTCATAAACTTGCGATACTCCTCCGCTAACTTGGGGTTTCTTGTAAAAACCCTTTCCATGTGTAGAAGCCTTGCTATTGCCCTCTTCCTTGAGTTGTTGGTTTGAAGTCCTTGCTCGGGTGGTGTTTCGAATGGTATTCGCACTATGTACCTGCCTTTATTGTTACGAGTTGTCGTGTTCTCAAAGAACTCTTCACATGTCGAATTATCTGACTGCGGTTCAGTGTCCTTGAAGTCTTCGGTTTCCCAAAACTTACGAACCTGGTTGTCTAAGTCTGCCAGTGTGACATGACACGTAAGCGATAGTCTTTCTGAATTTTTTGCAGATGTATTTCCGGATATAATCCATCCAAAGATGGTTTGCTGCGCTACGGGTGATCCTGGTCTTCCCTTTATGACTCCCTGCAGTAGTATTTCAGAAATAACTTCTGCGCCTATGATCATGTCAATCTTATTCGGAGTATGGTATGTGGGATCAGCAAGTACTAAATTCTGGAGATGCTCCCATGTGGTTGGTATGACACGAGTTGATGGGAGTAGTTTGGTTACATTTTTGAGAACATATGCTGTTGTTGAGATACTTGGATTTTGGCTTAAGGTTATGTTCACCTTGTATTTAATTGTCGATATTTCATGCGACCCAAGTCCGGATACAGTCGCATCTACTTTGGTTTTATGTAATTGAAGTTTATTCACCATGTCTTCTGTTATAAATGATGCCTGGGACCCTTGATCTATCAAGGCCCTAATTTGTTGGTTGTTATTAGATCCAATGACATTAATCAATGCAGTTGCAAGAAGTACATTGTTGTCTGTCGTGCAATTGTGGGATTGTATTCCACCGACTGCGTTTGCTGAAGCAGATTGTTTTGATGGTTGAGTTCTATATATACGTAGTGTTGGAGTTTCGGCGGTTGGTTCACGATGAATGGACGTATGATGTCTTCCCTGACATTTTAGACACCGTCCCCTTGAAGAACATTTTGACTGCATGTGTCCTGGTCTTAGGCAGTTCATGCAGAGTTTTTGTTCTCTCACAAATTCGTTTCGTTGCTGTATTCCCTTTTCCAGATATTGTTTGCATATCTGCAGATGATGATCTCCCTTGCAGAGTTCACATTTGGATGTTTGGAATGTTGAATGATATGCCCTTGGTTGATATGACTTGGGCTTGCTGTCCTTTCGATAAGAATTTTCCGCAATTGATTCCATCGACTGGAACCTTTTCTCAATGAACTGTAGTAGTGGTTCGAGCTGTTGAATCTCACGAGGTTCCTTTAGAGATTGCTCATATAGACGCTGCGATTCCTTATCCATTTTTTGCTGTACGATGTAAACAATGAACGTTCCCCAGGCTGAGGTGTTTACTCCAAGGTTATTTATGGCTGACAAGCATTCTTGTGTAGTGTCTAGTAGTTGTTTTAGTGCCGCTGCTGATTCTGTTTGCTGGTTTGGCTGCTTTAGTAGTTTTTGTATATATGTCGTAAAGATGATCCGCTTGTTATTGTACCGCTGCTCTATTAAATTCCAAGCGGTTTCGTAGTTTTCGCCAGTGACTTGTAGGTGCTTAATAATGTTGCCTGGGTTTTCAGTTAGATGGGTCTTTAGATACTGCATTTTTTGAACTGAATTTAGTGCGTTGTTATTATGCACTAGTGTTTTGAAGAGATCGTGGAATGATGGCCACGCATCGTATCGTCCGTCATACGTTGGAATATTTATCCTCTCTAGCTTCAAGTCGTTGTTGGTTGCCTTCTGGCTCTTTCCGTTGGTTATCTCCCTTGTTTTTATTGCTATCTCCTGATACATGGTTTCTATCTCCTGATAGTGGTCTTCCTTCAGGTACTCTGACTCGTCTGTACTTGTGGCGTTTGCAATGATTTCATCGTGAGTACGTACAATATCCCTCCAGTATTGGTCCAGAGTAGTCAGATATTGTTCATACAGCATATTTGACAGCGATAGGTTCAAACAGTCCTTGAGTTTGTCATGCAGGCGCATGAAAACGTTAATTTTATTTGTCTGACATTTGTATCGCTGTTGCTGTGGGCTCGTTGGCGCATGTTCCCTTTCTGATGCTTCTACCTGTTCCCCATTGTTCCTGTCGGTATCTGTGTTCTGCTCGTCGGTTATCTCCAGTGATTCTCGAGCTTTCTCTATGAGTTTCTTCATTGTTTCGTAGACAGTGTTTATTTTATCGAAGTAGTTGTCATCCAAGTAAGGATGGGATGTTTCCTTAAAGAATTCGTTGATTATTGAGTCGTTTAGCACGAAACCTTCCCAATGCTCTTTCAGCGCTTGTCGTTGCTTGCTGAGATAATCGGAGGTTCTGCGAATTTTTCCGGTCTTTTTGAAATTGGTTAAAAGCGTCTCGATGGCCTCTCCAATCTTCTTCTGTTTTCCTACTAGGTTTTCCATTTTCCTTGTTCTTAGAGTTGTTTTTCCGTTTAGTGTTTCAGCCCTAAACACGCTGTCTTAGTGTTAGCCCTAAGAACGCTATTTATTTATTTTTCTTCGGTTGAGCCCCCAAATGTTCGGTAACTAACCACCTTACCACTGGTGGGGGGATAGCTAGTTATCTATTGAGAATTGCACACACCTTGAATGTTAACTTAATTCTGATTTATTCATAAACACTTAACTCTATTTATACAATAAATTTGCTTAACTAGGTGAAATTAACATAAATCAATAACAATTGGTCGTCCGATGAACTTGTCGACCATGCGTTGAACCTATGAACTTGCTGACCATGCATATTGGCAGCGCATGCCAATATTTATGTCAGCACGCGTGCAGTGGCAATGCATTGCGCTGGTCAGGCACCTTCTGTGTCTTGCACAAACCTTATCTGGAGTGCCCGAGGATCTTGAGAGGTCCCGAATGCGCCGAAGGAGATGCGACGGCTGACCGTCGCCGAGGTCCATGCCCTCGATCAAGCGCTGTAGACGCCGTTCTTCGCTCTCCTCGTACACATCGAGGAGCCTTGCCTTTACTTTTTTGTACTTATCGGTGGACGGCGGTGACAATAGAATGTCGGACACTTGTTTCTTTCTCTTCTTCTCTCTTTCGAGGTTGGCGACCACGTACTGGAACTTCGTGTCGTCTGTCAGCCTGGATGGTGCGAGGATGGCCTCTAGCTGCGCGAACCAGAGGGATGGTCGGTCGCGCCAAAACTGAGGCAGTCGTGCGGCCACGGAGAGTCCCGAGATGTCCGCCGCAGGTGCGCGTGTCTGGTCTGGGATGCTGTTGGCGGTGGAAGTGTTGGCGGCGTCTTTTTCCTCACGCTGCGAAAGGTTTTCCTCGTTTGGTTGCGTCGCCATGCGACTGGTTCTAGGGCGTAGCACCACGAGTGTTGGTGCTTACGTATTAAAAAAAATCACAAAAATAAACGCTGCGAAGAGATGTGGTGGCGTGTTTTGTTCGTGAAAGTCACGAGGAAAAACCAGATGATATGGCCACGGATGTCGCCGAATTTGTTGGATTGGCGTGGCGGTGTATGGCGACGGTGTGAGGGTAGCAGCGGCGCGACAGAAAAAAGAATTTAAAAATTAAAATTTTGCTCAAACGCGGGGTCACCAATGTTACGACTATATTATTTTAAGTTTATTTTTCAATTATAATTCAACATTTATTCTAATTCAAGACTCACAAAAAATGGGAAAATTAAATGTATTTGGTAATGATTGTTTTGCGTTGCCGCCGCTGCTGCCGCCGATCCGTTCCCCGTGGTGGTGTAAAAAAGAAGAAGAAAAATAAAATGCGAAGATGCCGGAAATGTCATCGGCCAATCCATCGGCTGTGCCGCGTTCATCGGTGCGGTGATTAGTAGCGTTCGCCGAATGGAGCGCTATTTGTGCGACGAAGTTCAGCGATCGTCCGCTACAACCTTACGCAAACTGGAAGCACAAGCCAAAATTCTGCAGTCCTCTATATGTTTAGCGCATTTGGCGTATCCATTTTCAATCGGTAAAGTTTCCTCTTCTTTCCCTTTAGTCCCTGCATCGCAGTGTACTCTTCTAACGAAGAGTCGGGATAGGAGTCGAAGGTTGTTTGTCTTTGCCAATTGTAGTGCAGGCAAAATCGGTGTTGCTGCTACCTCTGCGCCGCACTCAGGTCTCTATAGAATCATTGTGATACCCATAGGGGGAAATTTTACTCTACACGCATAAAAAATATGAGCCATTGCCCGCTGTCGCTGGGTACTGCCCTTCGAAGGGGCCAACAATTTTGGAATATTTATTAACTGCTTGTCCCAGTCCTGGACTCGCTGTTTTTCCCTCGTCGCTATCGATTGCCGGGCACCATATTCTTTGATCTTTATCGGCTTTAGCCCAGCTGCCGCTCCTATTCGTTGTATGCGATTCCTTTTGATGAATTTAAGGTTAGCATGAAGTTTTACTTCCACTGCATTGATCTGGCAATGCTGTCTAAGTTCTCGATGCAGTCGACCATTACAGCTGATTGGTCCAGTTAAGATTTGACGTACACAACCTTACGAGATGCATACAGTGAGGCGAGTTGTTAACATTTTTTTAATTTCAATTTGTTGATTGTGTTTTATCCGCAGCTGTTCTCGCGAATATCCACGTACACTCACAAATATCCTTTTAGTATCAGCTGCTTGACGAACCTTATTGACGAATCGTTGGAATATGGCCGGCGAGTTACACAGCCTAAATGACACTTTGAGGAATTCGTAATATCCGTCCAGCGTAACAAACGCGGCTCGCTGCGACGTCTACGTGGAAAAATCCGTTCAAGACTTGGGTTGGCTGGCTTTGATAAGGGCTTTAATAAGGAAAGAGACTTGAATGTTTGTACTCAGTGCTTTCAGAAGGAAAGACACTGGTTACATTGCAAGTAATTACATTGTGTGGTAGATTAGCAAAATACAGGGTGCCGCAGATTATTGAACGATTATTTTTAAGAAAAAGAAAAACAATCCTAGCTCTTTGCGCTGCGAAGCGTTGCTTTTTTTTTATATCTCCCGAGTTTTTTCCGAGGAATATAAAGTAAATGGTAAAATATTTATATCTCCAAGTTTATTCCGTTAAACATATGTGGAGGAAGTTATAGGGAAAAGTTATCGACAGTTTATATCAAGGATGGTTACCGACGGGCAGTTCGCTGAAACTCTCAGCAGCAGTAGCGAAAAAACTGTCCGTTGCTCTCCGTGGCTGCTGGTTAACTCTCGTTAGTTACTAGTTAATCTCTCTTTATTTTGATGCAATCGAACGATGATGTCGATGACCAAAGACGGACTTGGGGTGGATTAGGAGGGTGCTTATGATGTGTTAAAAAAACTAAAGTTTCAGGTGTAACAGATGTTTGTGTTCTAGCCAATTTTTCTTCAAAATGGGACCACAAAGAATCCGAATCTCTTTCTTCTACTGCCGCTGTTCTAATTGAACTGACAATTCCAGAAGGAGCTGTGGTCTCAAGTCTCATAGTCACTTTTGTGCATCCCTTCCGATCCAAAAGCTTTTTTCTTTGATCTGGCATCTGAAAGCGTTGTTTTTGATGACATTTTATTGGATTCAAATGACCCAAAACTTTTAAATACCATTTCCAGTCGCGAACCATTTTTGTAGGTTCACGTCAGTTGATGTTGTGGTAGTTTGCGTACGGATTTTTATCTGAAGACCTCTAAGCAGTGGAATGACTCCCGAAAGTTATTTTGTAAGGGTGTCAAAAGGTTTTAGAAGTGGAATACAATCCTATATTACATCCCATTCCAACGCAACCAAAACTTCCGAAACTCTTGGTAAATCAGTTATTGCAACTGAGTGGATCCTTATTCACTGTCAATCTTTCCAGCATAATTAATGTTGAGTTCCATCTCGTAACAACATATTGTTTAATTTTTAGTTGCGGAAGTTGAGTTTCCTCAATTTTTCAGACGCTAAAACGCTGCCTTTTCCAATACTCGTCTATCAAGAGGGCTTTTGATCCCTCGGACTTCGGCGTAGGGTGGTACACTGAACTAACACTTCGGTAAAACCAAATCTTATGGTTAAATCTTACTTTGCACGAGAAGATGCAACAAATTGGTATTCTTCAGTGTCTTAAAAATCTACCAAACACGACTGATTTAAGTAATCCGATTTTGGATTTAGAAGAAATCTAAGATAAACAGTCGGCAGCAGCAATAAATAACGTTAAACGTGAATTATGTGCTGTTCTAGATACAAGTCAGTTTTTTTTATTTTTTTTTTTTACAACTTTCCAGTGGTGTTGTACAAAAGATTCAAGCATTTCCGGGGTCCTCATGATTATCATCAGTGAGTTGCCATTAGCCCGGTTAAGGATATCTTCGAATAAGAAAACTTAAATACTGACGTCACTTGCTCATTCTCGTGAAATGTTGCAAAAAATCGATCATGGAACTCCTGCCATTTGGTGAGCTTACCATCAAATGCTGTCTTGGCGACCTAATATAGTTCCTCTGTCGATACCGCATTTTTTTTCAGTGACTTTGACATCGTTGAATCGATGTAATCATAGTCTTTATCAAAACCAAAGGCCTAAAACTTCATGTCGGTCCTTACTTTTTCTCTTAATTGAGTAATTCGTGAGCGCATATTTTCAAGTCGTCTCGTCGGCGATGAGCTGACATTTGGCCGCAACAACGGCTATTAACTTCTTTCTTCTTAAAGTTATGGGTTAATATTCCCTTTTCCTGGCAGCTTATGCTAAAGGCGATTTTTTTCCGTCTTTTCAGCCTCCTAGGGAGGTTCAGTAATGATAACGCGAGTTACATGCTATGTTTCCTTTTTCTGGTGGCTTATGCTATATGCGATTTTCTTCCGTCTGCCTTCTTTGGGGTTCAGTTATTATAACGCGAGATACATACTATGTTTCCTTTTTCTGGTGACTTATGCTATATGCGATTTTCTTCCGTCTGCCTTCTATGAGGTTCAGTTATTATAACGCGAGTTACATATGTACTATGTTTCCTTTTTCTGGTGACTTATGCTATATGCGATTTTCTTCCGTCTGCCTTCTATGAGGTTCAGTTATTATAACGCGAGTTACAAACTATGTTTCCTTTTTCTGGTGACTTATGCTATATGCGATTTTCTTCCGTCTGCCTTCTATGAGGTTCAGTTATTATAACGCGAGTTACATATGTACTATGTTTCCTTTTTCTGGTGACTTATGCTATATGCGATTTTCTTCCGTCTGCCTTCTAGGAGGGTCAGTTATTATAACGCGAGTTACAAACTATGTTTCCTTTTTCTGGTGGCTTATGCTATAAGCGATTTTCTTCCGTCTGCCTTCTTTGAGGTTCAGTTATTATAACGCGAGATACATACTATGTTTCCTTTTTCTGGTGACTTATGCTATATGCGATTTTCTTCCGTCTGCCTTCTAGGAGGGTCAGTTATTATAACGCGAGTTACAAACTATGTTTCCTTTTTCTGGTGACTTATGCTATATGCGATTTTCTTCCGTCTGCCTTCTATGAGGTTCAGTTATTATAACGCGAGTTACATATGTACTATGTTTCCTTTTTCTGGTGACTTATGCTATATGCGATTTTCTTCCGTCTGCCTTCTAGGAGGTTCAGTTATTATAACGCGAGTTACATACTATGTTTCCTTTTTCTGGTGGCTTATGCTATATGCGATTTTCTTCCGTCTGCCTTCTATGAGGCTCAGTTATTATAACGCGAGTTACAAACTATGTTTCCTTTTTCTGGTGGCTTATGCTATAAGCGATTTTCTTCCGTCTGCCTTCTTTGAGGTTCAGTTATTATAACGCGAGATACATACTATGTTTCCTTTTTCTGGTGGCTTATGCTATATGCGATTTTCTTCCGTCTGCCTTCTTTGAGGTTCAGTTATTATAACGCGAGATACATACTATGTTTCCTTTTTCTGGTGACTTATGCTATATGCGATTTTCTTCCGTCTGCCTTCTATGAGGTTCAGTTATTATAACGCGAGTTACATATGTACTATGTTTCCTTTTTCTGGTGACTTATGCTATATGCGATTTTCTTCCGTCTGCCTTCTAGGAGGGTCAGTTATTATAACGCGAGTTACAAACTATGTTTCCTTTTTCTGGTGGCTTATGCTATAAGCGATTTTCTTCCGTCTGCCTTCTTTGAGGTTCAGTTATTATAACGCGAGATACATACTATGTTTCCTTTTTCTGGTGGCTTATGCTATATGCGATTTTCTTCCGTCTGCCTTCTAGGAGGGTCAGTTATTATAACGCGAGTTACAAACTATGTTTCCTTTTTCTGGTGGCTTATGCTATAAGCGATTTTCTTCCGTCTGCCTTCTTTGAGGTTCAGTTATTATAACGCGAGTTACAAACTATGTTTCCTTTTTCTGGTGACTTATGCTATATGCGATTTTCTTCCGTCTGCCTTCTATGAGGTTCAGTTATTATAACGCGAGTTACATATGTACTATGTTTCCTTTTTCTGGTGACTTATGCTATATGCGATTTTCTTCCGTCTGCCTTCTAGGAGGGTCAGTTATTATAACGCGAGTTACAAACTATGTTTCCTTTTTCTGGTGGCTTATGCTATATGCGATTTTCTTCCGTCTGCCTTCTTTGAGGTTCAGTTATTATAACGCGAGATACATACTATGTTTCCTTTTTCTGGTGACTTATGCTATATGCGATTTTCTTCCGTCTGCCTTCTAGGAGGTTCAGTTATTATACCGCGAGTTACATACTATGTATCCTTTTTCTGGTGGCTTCTGCTATATGCGATTTTCTTCCGTCTGCCTTCTATGAGGCTCAGTTATTATAACGCGAGTTACATATGTACTATGTTTCCTTTTTCTGGCGACTTATGCTATATGCGATTTTCTTCCGTCTGCCTTCTAGGAGGGTCAGTTATTATAACGCGAGTTACAAACTATGTTTCCTTTTTGTGGTGGCTTATGCTATAGGCGATTGTCTTCCGTCTGCTAAGGATCTACTATTTGCACAACCCATGCCTTTTCCATACTTTGAATGGACATACATGACAGCTTGAGCAGAATTACCTGAACGACTGTATGACTTCCACATTGAAGTATCTATGTTGGCTATGTCATCAACCTTTAATCCCCCATATTTCTTTATTAATGTTGGTCCATCATGTCTTTTGGGTAAAGCAACATGTCTAGCATCTCTTGGAACATACAGCGGTATGTGAAAAGATTTGGAGAATGCATAATGCTCCTGCTCGAACAAAACAATGCTATAATCAGTTCCGGTTTCTAAAGCTATACCCCTCAAGATTGTGCTTGAAGGGTTTTTGCTGTTAGCTAAATGAGTTAGAGACTCCATCTCATCAGCTGTTATCAAATTACCTTACGCAAACTGGAAGCACAAGCCAAAATTCTCCAGTCCTCTATATGTTTAGCGCATTTGTCGTATCCATTTTCAATCGGTAAAGTTTCTTCTTCTTTCCCTTTAGTCCCTGCATCACAGTGTACTCTTCTAACGAAGATTAACGAGGAATTAATATCTTAATCCGCAGCTTCCTTCTTTTAGGGTTGCTATAATCATTATCCGCTGTCGCTGGGTACTGCCCTTCGAAGGGGCCAACAATTTTGGAATATTTATTAACTCCTTGTCTTTGATCTTTATCGGCTTTGGCCCAGCTGCCGCTCCTATTCGTTGTATGCGATTCCTTTTGATGAATTTAAGGTTAGCATGAAGTTTTACTTCCACTGCATTGATCTGGCAATGCTGTCTAAGTTCTCGATGCAGTCGACCATTACAGCTGATTGGTCCAGTTAAGATTTGACGTACACAACCTTACGAGATGCATACAGTGAGGCGAGTTGTTAACATTTTTTTAATTTCAATTTGTTGATTGTGTTTTATCCGCAGCTGTTCTCGCGAATATCCACGTACACTCACAAATATCCTTTTAGTATCAGCTGCTTGACGAACCTTATTGACGAATCGTTGGAATATGGCCGGCGAGTTACACAGCCTAAATGACACTTTGAGGAATTCGTAATATCCGTCCAGCGTAACAAACGCGGCTCGCTGCGACGTCTACGTGGAAAAATCCGTTCAAGACTTGGGTTGGCTGGCTTTGATAAGGGCTTTAATAAGGAAAGAGACTTGAATGTTTGTACTCAGTGCTTTCAGAAGGAAAGACACTGGTTACATTGCAAGTAATTACATTGTGTGGTAGATTAGCAAAATACAGGGTGCCGCAGATTATTGAACGATTATTTTTAAGAAAAAGAAAAACAATCCTAGCTCTTTGCGCTGCGAAGCGTTGCTTTTTTTTTATATCTCCCGAGTTTTTTCCGAGGAATATAAAGTAAATGGTAAAATATTTATATTTCCAAGTTTATTCCGTTAAACATATGTGGAGGAAGTTATAGGGAAAAGTTATCGACAGTTTATATCAAGGATGGTTACCGACAGGCAGTTCGCTGAAACTCTCAGCAACAGTAGCGTCCGTAGCGAAAAAACTGTCCGTTGCTCTCCGTGGCTGCTGGTTAACTCTCGTTAGTTACTAGTTAATCTCTCTTTATTTTGATGCAATCGAACGATGATGTCGATGACCAAAGACGGACTTGGGGTGGATTAGGAGGGTGCTTATGATGTGTTAAAAAAACTAAAGTTTCAGGTGTAACAGATGTTTGTGTTCTAGCCAATTTTTCTTCAAAATGGGACCACAAAGAATCCGAATCTCTTTCTTCTACTGCCGCTGTTCTAATTGAACTGACAATTCCAGAAGGAGCTGTGGTCTCAAGTCTCATAGTCACTTTTGTGCATCCCTTCCGATCCAAAAGCTTTTTTCTTTGATCTGGCATCTGAAAGCGTTGTTTTTGATGACATTTTATTGGATTCAAATGACCCAAAACTTTTAAATACCATTTCCAGTCGCGAACCATTTTTGTAGGTTCACGTCAGTTGATGTTGTGGTAGTTTGCGTACGGATTTTTATCTGAAGACCTCTAAGCAGTGGAATGACTCCCGAAAGTTATTTTGTAAGGGTGTCAAAAGGTTTTAGAAGTGGAATACAATCCTATATTACATCCCATTCCAACGCAACCAAAACTTCCGAAACTCTTGGTAAATCAGTTATTGCAACTGAGTGGATCCTTATTCACTGTCAATCTTTCCAGCATAATTAATGTTGAGTTCCATCTCGTAACAACATATTGTTTAATTTTTAGTTGCGGAAGTTGAGTTTCCTCAATTTTTCAGACGCTAAAACGCTGCCTTTTCCAATACTCGTCTATCAAGAGGGCTTTTGATCCCTCGGACTTCGGCGTAGGGTGGTACACTGAACTAACACTTCGGTAAAACCAAATCTTATGGTTAAATCTTACTTTGCACGAGAAGATGCAACAAATTGGTATTCTTCAGTGTCTTAAAAATCTACCAAACACGACTGATTTAAGTAATCCGATTTTGGATTTAGAAGAAATCTAAGATAAACAGTCGGCAGCAGCAATAAATAACGTTAAACGTGAATTATGTGCTGTTCTAGATACAAGTCAGTTTTTTTTATTTTTTTTTTTTACAACTTTCCAGTGGTGTTGTACAAAAGATTCAAGCATTTCCGGGGTCCTCATGATTATCATCAGTGAGTTGCCATTAGCCCGGTTAAGGATATCTTCGAATAAGAAAACTTAAATACTGACGTCACTTGCTCATTCTCGTGAAATGTTGCAAAAAATCGATCATGGAACTCCTGCCATTTGGTGAGCTTACCATCAAATGCTGTCTTGGCGACCTAATATAGTTCCTCTGTCGATACCGCATTTTTTTTCAGTGACTTTGACATCGTTGAATCGATGTAATCATAGTCTTTATCAAAACCAAAGGCCTAAAACTTCATGTCGGTCCTTACTTTTTCTCTTAATTGAGTAATTCGTGAGCGCATATTTTCAAGTCGTCTCGTCGGCGATGAGCTGACATTTGGCCGCAACAACGGCTATTAACTTCTTTCTTCTTAAAGTTATGGGTTAATATTCCCTTTTCCTGGCAGCTTATGCTAAAGGCGATTTTTTTCCGTCTTTTCAGCCTCCTAGGGAGGTTCAGTAATGATAACGCGAGTTACATGCTATGTTTCCTTTTTCTGGTGGCTTATGCTATATGCGATTTTCTTCCGTCTGCCTTCTTTGGGGTTCAGTTATTATAACGCGAGATACATACTATGTTTCCTTTTTCTGGTGACTTATGCTATATGCGATTTTCTTCCGTCTGCCTTCTATGAGGTTCAGTTATTATAACGCGAGTTACATATGTACTATGTTTCCTTTTTCTGGTGACTTATGCTATATGCGATTTTCTTCCGTCTGCCTTCTATGAGGTTCAGTTATTATAACGCGAGTTACAAACTATGTTTCCTTTTTCTGGTGACTTATGCTATATGCGATTTTCTTCCGTCTGCCTTCTATGAGGTTCAGTTATTATAACGCGAGTTACATATGTACTATGTTTCCTTTTTCTGGTGACTTATGCTATATGCGATTTTCTTCCGTCTGCCTTCTAGGAGGGTCAGTTATTATAACGCGAGTTACAAACTATGTTTCCTTTTTCTGGTGGCTTATGCTATAAGCGATTTTCTTCCGTCTGCCTTCTTTGAGGTTCAGTTATTATAACGCGAGATACATACTATGTTTCCTTTTTCTGGTGACTTATGCTATATGCGATTTTCTTCCGTCTGCCTTCTAGGAGGGTCAGTTATTATAACGCGAGTTACAAACTATGTTTCCTTTTTCTGGTGACTTATGCTATATGCGATTTTCTTCCGTCTGCCTTCTATGAGGTTCAGTTATTATAACGCGAGTTACATATGTACTATGTTTCCTTTTTCTGGTGACTTATGCTATATGCGATTTTCTTCCGTCTGCCTTCTAGGAGGTTCAGTTATTATAACGCGAGTTACATACTATGTTTCCTTTTTCTGGTGGCTTATGCTATATGCGATTTTCTTCCGTCTGCCTTCTATGAGGCTCAGTTATTATAACGCGAGTTACAAACTATGTTTCCTTTTTCTGGTGGCTTATGCTATAAGCGATTTTCTTCCGTCTGCCTTCTTTGAGGTTCAGTTATTATAACGCGAGATACATACTATGTTTCCTTTTTCTGGTGGCTTATGCTATATGCGATTTTCTTCCGTCTGCCTTCTTTGAGGTTCAGTTATTATAACGCGAGATACATACTATGTTTCCTTTTTCTGGTGACTTATGCTATATGCGATTTTCTTCCGTCTGCCTTCTATGAGGTTCAGTTATTATAACGCGAGTTACATATGTACTATGTTTCCTTTTTCTGGTGACTTATGCTATATGCGATTTTCTTCCGTCTGCCTTCTAGGAGGGTCAGTTATTATAACGCGAGTTACAAACTATGTTTCCTTTTTCTGGTGGCTTATGCTATAAGCGATTTTCTTCCGTCTGCCTTCTTTGAGGTTCAGTTATTATAACGCGAGATACATACTATGTTTCCTTTTTCTGGTGGCTTATGCTATATGCGATTTTCTTCCGTCTGCCTTCTAGGAGGGTCAGTTATTATAACGCGAGTTACAAACTATGTTTCCTTTTTCTGGTGGCTTATGCTATAAGCGATTTTCTTCCGTCTGCCTTCTTTGAGGTTCAGTTATTATAACGCGAGTTACAAACTATGTTTCCTTTTTCTGGTGACTTATGCTATATGCGATTTTCTTCCGTCTGCCTTCTATGAGGTTCAGTTATTATAACGCGAGTTACATATGTACTATGTTTCCTTTTTCTGGTGACTTATGCTATATGCGATTTTCTTCCGTCTGCCTTCTAGGAGGGTCAGTTATTATAACGCGAGTTACAAACTATGTTTCCTTTTTCTGGTGGCTTATGCTATATGCGATTTTCTTCCGTCTGCCTTCTTTGAGGTTCAGTTATTATAACGCGAGATACATACTATGTTTCCTTTTTCTGGTGACTTATGCTATATGCGATTTTCTTCCGTCTGCCTTCTAGGAGGTTCAGTTATTATACCGCGAGTTACATACTATGTATCCTTTTTCTGGTGGCTTCTGCTATATGCGATTTTCTTCCGTCTGCCTTCTATGAGGCTCAGTTATTATAACGCGAGTTACATATGTACTATGTTTCCTTTTTCTGGCGACTTATGCTATATGCGATTTTCTTCCGTCTGCCTTCTAGGAGGGTCAGTTATTATAACGCGAGTTACAAACTATGTTTCCTTTTTGTGGTGGCTTATGCTATAGGCGATTGTCTTCCGTCTGCTAAGGATCTACTATTTGCACAACCCATGCCTTTTCCATACTTTGAATGGACATACATGACAGCTTGAGCAGAATTACCTGAACGACTGTATGACTTCCACATTGAAGTATCTATGTTGGCTATGTCATCAACCTTTAATCCCCCATATTTCTTTATTAATGTTGGTCCATCATGTCTTTTGGGTAAAGCAACATGTCTAGCATCTCTTGGAACATACAGCGGTATGTGAAAAGATTTGGAGAATGCATAATGCTCCTGCTCGAACAAAACAATGCTATAATCAGTTCCGGTTTCTAAAGCTATACCCCTCAAGATTGTGCTTGAAGGGTTTTTGCTGTTAGCTAAATGAGTTAGAGACTCCATCTCATCAGCTGTTATCAAATTACCTTACGCAAACTGGAAGCACAAGCCAAAATTCTCCAGTCCTCTATATGTTTAGCGCATTTGTCGTATCCATTTTCAATCGGTAAAGTTTCTTCTTCTTTCCCTTTAGTCCCTGCATCACAGTGTACTCTTCTAACGAAGATTAACGAGGAATTAATATCTTAATCCGCAGCTTCCTTCTTTTAGGGTTGCTATAATCATTATCCGCTGTCGCTGGGTACTGCCCTTCGAAGGGGCCAACAATTTTGGAATATTTATTAACTCCTTGTCTTTGATCTTTATCGGCTTTGGCCCAGCTGCCGCTCCTATTCGTTGTATGCGATTCCTTTTGATGAATTTAAGGTTAGCATGAAGTTTTACTTCCACTGCATTGATCTGGCAATGCTGTCTAAGTTCTCGATGCAGTCGACCATTACAGCTGATTGGTCCAGTTAAGATTTGACGTACACAACCTTACGAGATGCATACAGTGAGGCGAGTTGTTAACATTTTTTTAATTTCAATTTGTTGATTGTGTTTTATCCGCAGCTGTTCTCGCGAATATCCACGTACACTCACAAATATCCTTTTAGTATCAGCTGCTTGACGAACCTTATTGACGAATCGTTGGAATATGGCCGGCGAGTTACACAGCCTAAATGACACTTTGAGGAATTCGTAATATCCGTCCAGCGTAACAAACGCGGCTCGCTGCGACGTCTACGTGGAAAAATCCGTTCAAGACTTGGGTTGGCTGGCTTTGATAAGGGCTTTAATAAGGAAAGAGACTTGAATGTTTGTACTCAGTGCTTTCAGAAGGAAAGACACTGGTTACATTGCAAGTAATTACATTGTGTGGTAGATTAGCAAAATACAGGGTGCCGCAGATTATTGAACGATTATTTTTAAGAAAAAGAAAAACAATCCTAGCTCTTTGCGCTGCGAAGCGTTGCTTTTTTTTTATATCTCCCGAGTTTTTTCCGAGGAATATAAAGTAAATGGTAAAATATTTATATTTCCAAGTTTATTCCGTTAAACATATGTGGAGGAAGTTATAGGGAAAAGTTATCGACAGTTTATATCAAGGATGGTTACCGACGGGCAGTTCGCTGAAACTCTCAGCAACAGTAGCGTCCGTAGCGAAAAAACTGTCCGTTGCTCTCCGTGGCTGCTGGTTAACTCTCGTTAGTTACTAGTTAATCTCTCTTTATTTTGATGCAATCGAACGATGATGTCGATGACCAAAGACGGACTTGGGGTGGATTAGGAGGGTGCTTATGATGTGTTAAAAAAACTAAAGTTTCAGGTGTAACAGATGTTTGTGTTCTAGCCAATTTTTCTTCAAAATGGGACCACAAAGAATCCGAATCTCTTTATTCTACTGCCGCTGTTCTAATTGAACTGACAATTCCAGAAGGAGCTGTGGTCTCAAGTCTCATAGTCACTTTTGTGCATCCCTTCCGATCCAAAAGCTTTTTTCTTTGATCTGGCATCTGAAAGCGTTGTTTTTGATGACATTTTATTGGATTCAAATGACCCAAAACTTTTAAATACCATTTCCAGTCGCGAACCATTTTTGTAGGTTCACGTCAGTTGATGTTGTGGTAGTTTGCGTACGGATTTTTATCTGAAGACCTCTAAGCAGTGGAATGACTCCCGAAAGTTATTTTGTAAGGGTGTCAAAAGGTTTTAGAAGTGGAATACAATCCTATATTACATCCCATTCCAACGCAACCAAAACTTCCGAAACTCTTGGTAAATCAGTTATTGCAACTGAGTGGATCCTTATTCACTGTCAATCTTTCCAGCATAATTAATGTTGAGTTCCATCTCGTAACAACATATTGTTTAATTTTTAGTTGCGGAAGTTGAGTTTCCTCAATTTTTCAGACGCTAAAACGCTGCCTTTTCCAATACTCGTCTATCAAGAGGGCTTTTGATCCCTCGGACTTCGGCGTAGGGTGGTACACTGAACTAACACTTCGGTAAAACCAAATCTTATGGTTAAATCTTACTTTGCACGAGAAGATGCAACAAATTGGTATTCTTCAGTGTCTTAAAAATCTACCAAACACGACTGATTTAAGTAATCCGATTTTGGATTTAGAAGAAATCTAAGATAAACAGTCGGCAGCAGCAATAAATAACGTTAAACGTGAATTATGTGCTGTTCTAGATACAAGTCAGTTTTTTTAATTTTTTTTTTTACAACTTTCCAGTGGTGTTCTTAAAGTTATGGGTTAATATTCCCTTTTCCTGGCAGCTTATGCTAAAGGCGATTTTTTTCCGTCTTTTCAGCCTCCTAGGGAGGTTCAGTAATGATAACGCGAGTTACATGCTATGTTTCCTTTTTCTGGTGGCTTATGCTATATGCGATTTTCTTCCGTCTGCCTTCTTTGGGGTTCAGTTATTATAACGCGAGATACATACTATGTTTCCTTTTTCTGGTGACTTATGCTATATGCGATTTTCTTCCGTCTGCCTTCTTTGAGGCTCAGTTATTATAACGCGAGTTACATATGTACTATGTTTCCTTTTTCTGGTGACTTATGCTATATGCGATTTTCTTCCGTCTGCCTTCTAGGAGGGTCAGTTATTATAACGCGAGTTACAAACTATGTTTCCTTTTTGTGGTGGCTTATGCTATAGGCGATTTTCTTCCGTCTTTTCAGCCTCCCAGGGAGGTTCAGTAATGATAACTCGAGTTACATACTATGTTTCCTTTTTCTGGTGGCTTATGCTATATGCGATTTTCTTCCGTCTGCCTTCTAGGAGGTTCAGTTATTATAACGCGAGTTACATACTATGTTTCCTTTTTCTGGTGGCTTATGCTATAGGCGATTTTCTTCCGTCTGCCTTCTAGGAGGGTCAGTTATTATAACGCGAGTTACATACTATGTTTCCTTTTTCTGGTGGCTTATGCTATAGGCGATTTTCTTCCGTCTTTTCAGCCTTCTATGAGGTTCAGTTATTTTAACGCGAGTTACGTACTATGTTTCCTTTTTCTGGTGGCTTACGCTGTAGACGATTTTCTTTCGTCTTTTCAGCCGCAGGTTCAGTAACGATAGTGCGAGGTACGTACTATATTTCATGTATCGAACTCACTCTTAAGTTGTTAATTTTCTTGTGGGAAAAAAACCCCAAGAGCCTCTTGGACATCATCCAGAGATCTAAAAATTTTTCCATCAAGGAAGTTTTGCAGACTTCGGAACAAGTGGAAATCTGAAGGCGCCCATTTACAAGTAAATTTCTTAGGGAAATCCACCTTCGTATAAGTTAAAATTACTTTCCGATACTTATCTTTAAAAAAAGAAGAAAAAAACGTGTTCACTTCTGCACTTCTGGAGGTACTTCGTGAATCAGTTTTATGTATTTCGACTTAAACTGTATTTTTTTAAAAGAATTCCAAAGGTATTGCTACCGCTATTGATGTCTTAGGTGGGTGATCCACAGTCATTTTCATATTCATCGATGTGGTCTACGCCGCTCAGTGCTTAGTATGTTGGACTGCTAAGCGAGAAGTGAGACCACTGATAGCGTCGATGCGAGAATACATTATTTTCGATACCACTTATGCATTCTAGATCTATGATGAACTGGCTTATCCAATTTAGTTGTCTGGCTTGACAAGGTCAAGCTTTGTCCGGTTGCTGCTGGAATCCAAGTATTAAAGGCGTATGGTCTGTTCTGATGTGGAATACTCTGCATTCGATTCATGGTTGGAAGTATCTGACTGTAAGTTTCCTGTCATACATGCTGTAGTTCCCCTGTGCGGGTAAACATTTTTTCAAATGCTTTCTCTTCCGATCTAGCATAGCTTTACGTGCTGTGCTAGATGCGTCTGTGGTGAAACGGATTTTAGCGTCAGGTGCTGTGTGAGATAAAAGTGTGGCCTCTGCTACTTGTTTCCTGATTTGATTAATTCTGTATCTGTTACTGCCGTCCAGGATGCTGCCCTTTTATCGTTATTTTTGGTATCCGTGGCGCGACACAATCGGATCAGTTTTCACGGGATCCCGAATTCGGCCATCGCGTTATATAGTTCGGTGCGATGAATGCTGTCACATGCGGCTTTGAAGTCGATGAAGTGATGGTGAGTTTCGACTAAGAACTCATTGGTCTTTTCAGGGATTTGCCGCAATGTGCAGATTTGGTCTTTCTTCGATTTGCCGGGCCGGAAGGCGTACTGGTAGGTGCCGATGAGTGTGGTGCAAAACGGCTATAGTCGGCTTTTGTTGGTTAATTTCCCAATGCTTCCGTGATGACCGATTCAAACATTGACGGGTGTTCAAGTTGTTCAATGTTCATTCTGCATAGTGTAGGATTCCTCGACTTATAATCTAAAACTCTGATGTCTGATACGGGCTTCGGGAAGAACCTCTGATAGTGGGTCAATATTTCAGTTGATATATCAATTTCTTCTGCTGCGTCAGGGAATTCATTTTGTAAGTGTTCTATTCTGGATGACAACCAATTCTCCCACATCATGTTCATCGTTTGAAAAACTTTATTGAGAATCATTCTCCTTATCTAGTAATATGACACGTTTTACGGTGCTTGTTTTCATTTTTCGCTTGGACCTGGGCTCGAACAACATTAAGAAAAGGACTTCTAGTGAGAACCTGAGAGCCAGTAACTTTCCTTTTTTGTTTCTTGCACGTCCTGTTGAAGTTGCATTTCCATAAACTTTTCCAAACAAATCACTAATCTGATAAAGCTCAACTGTTCTGCCAGGGTGGTTTTTCAGAGTCTTCATCAGTTAGTTCCGCACATGCATTTTTCGGTGGAAATATTACAATTTCATCCACCTTTGCTGCCAATCCCTCATCATATTCAAGAAAAGCAAGTGCTTCATTCAAGGAAAATCCTCTGAAAATCAAAACATCATTATCATATAGGTATATGCCCTGACGTCCTTTATTAAGTCGCAATATGTTGTGTGCAAAATGCATATCGAGACGTAGTTCTAAGAGCTGATTTGATTATTATTATTGAAAGAACAATAATTTAGAAGGACATAATGTGTTAATTCAGAAACGTCAAACATTTGCGCAGTGATGCGGAATCACTGTTTATTTGCGATGCTGATGCGTGGCTGATTGAATATGACGTTTGCGTTTTAGAACGCATTGTTTACATAAAATATTTTAATGTCGAGATGGATTTCTGAAAGAATCCTTCCCCACAGAAATGCTCTTGACTTTTTCTCAGGGGAAAATTCTTTTTCATGCCTTAGTCTTGTCGTTATTAAAAGCTTTACCTCCACAGCACTGAAATACTCCCTGTAAAAAACAAATAAAGTTTTTGTGAAAAAAGTAAGAATTCAACAAAAATTTATAAATTTTTCTGTCAAAAGCACATGTATTTAGCTACTTACTTTTCTTTCTCTTCCGATATTTTTCTTCCTTTTTGGTAACGAATTCAAAATTGACAACACAATTTATTTGGCAAACGAATTCAAAATTTACAATACAATTTATTTGGTAAACGAATTCAAATGGGTTTTAGCACTATGTGCTATTTTGTCGATGGTTTAAGAAAAACTGACTCTAAAAACAAATTTACAAACGCTCGCCGAGACGATTCCGAGAACTGTTATCTGACGCTGGAACCCAGACGCCTACACAGTTCTCTGAATCGCCTGTGCGATCACAATCATGTGGGAAAGTTAGTGGTGCGGATATATGACACGTGGATGGAATGTACGGATGTGGCTTTTGTTGTGCTGGATATTACGTTACTATAACTTATATTTCATTTTAAGCACAAAATATTTCTCATTTGATTTTCGTGTATCTTTCCTTTTTTCTTCTGTCTTTTGTTTGTGTGTGGTTCATGGTTGTAGCGTCTGTGTGTATTTTTTTTTTAACTGTAAATAAGATGTCAAAACATTTTTCCAAGGAAAAGCTGGAAAAATGTTCATGATGATGACTATGACAGATTATTTTGTCTAAGAAATGGGATATTGAAAATTATGAAAAAAGCAGGAAAATGCAATAACATCAAAAATATTCTAATTTTTTACTTTTGCGGTACGCGTGTAATTGAAGTTGGTCCTGACCTATGCTCTGTGCCTGGGCACCGCTCTTGTTACGGCACTGGTTGACATTAAAAGGATACAAGCCACTAGCTGGGAAACCATTCATAATTATGTCTTTCTTCATACAGGTGTCCAAGACTTTCTTTAATATGGGTGCAACTTGAACTTTAGAGAAATTGAAGTGTAAATTTTCCCTTCTCCATTCCTGCACAGCCTTTTTCCATCCGGTTTTCAATGGCTTAAATGCGAAGGCGTCAGCGGGTTCCATTTGGAGGAAGGCAAATTAAAACGATTTTTAAATCAGAGCAGAGTTCTGAAAGACTGTAGGTCATGTGTGCTTTGTGACCATCTTCAAAAAGAATAAGTGGGAATAGGTACTACCTTTTCTTTTACTAAATATGGGTGGAAGATATCCTTTACGTAGCCGTGAAATAACTACAGCAGCAAGCTGTTCTGTAGAGACGAATTCGCCTAGTTTTCTTTTTCTGATTTGAAAGAGTGCTGGGCATTCCGTTAGGATGTGAAGAGAGGTCTCCTCACTCTCAAGGCAAAGTCTACAGCTTGAATCTGTTGTAAGGTTCATACGATGTAGGTGCCGCAGTGACCGCTGAGAAGTCCAATTAATGCTCTAAGATTGTTCCTATCGAGGTTCACAATGTAGTATGATTTTCTTTGTGACGGTACCGGGAATAGCATTTTTGAACATGCTTGTCCTGGTGTATTGAGTCAGACTTCCTTAGATTCTTGCATGCAAAGACCTTTTGCGTGTCTTGTGAAGAGTGATTAAGCTACCCCACAGAAGGTTTCGGGTACTGACTTACCAATAGCCGTGGAAATCCTTTTGTATGGATAGATGGTAGATGGTGGCATCAGGTCACCAGCAGCGGAAAATATAAACAAGACGGTTTAATTTCCTTTATCGCGCCCCTTGTCTGCTTCGTAAACATTTCTTGATCTTTTGGGTGCAACTACTTTTCCAATCTTTGGACAATGTAGGAAATTTGTCTCATCTCCATAAAGCCGTTATGGATCATTGAGAACATCACAAAGTTAATTTTAATCGATGTAATGCTTAATTTTAGTAAACCAAGTGCGAATGTCTATTTCTGATACTCTGGCGCTGGCGTCTGCCTCCAGAATCCTTGCAACAATCTGAGGATGTCTTTTTAGGAAGGCCTTATACCATGTATTAACCGGTTTATTGTCAACAAAGGTAACCTTTCTGTTGGATGAATCAAGGAAATCCTTTACAGCTGCTTGAGGAAATCCTTTAGAATGGTTATTTAATATTCATTTATTTTACCCTATTCTTTCTTAAAATTTACACTTTACAATGACAAAATTAAACGAATTAAATTTTAAATAACGATTAGTATTCGAAAAGGAAAGTATGTTTTGAATTGTTTTTGTCTTTGGAACTGGAGTATACATATGTTTATTGTTTTTTAAAGTTATATTTCTTAATCTACTATATTTATATTTTAATTCATTTGTATATGTTAATTATAAGAGTTTGTTATGTCAACCCTATGTTTCAAAATAAATGCCTGATAGTTTTATATTTTTAAAGAGTGTTTTATTTTTCCTAAAAATCCAAAACAACACTCTCAGCTCAAAGATCTCTTTTATAATGTTAAGAGAAATTGAACTCACTTCGAACACCGACAACACCAATGATGCGATGGAAACAAAGATATGTATAATAAATAGTGCTAAGAGTAAGTATTTCGAGACAAAATTGGCAATACTACATGATTGAGTAAACTCCAAGCATTCTGCAACAGCTGCCGATCAAACATATGAACTTTATTCCATTTTTAGTCAAATGCGTGCTTTATAAATTGTAATCAAGTTTATAAAAATTGATCCGGGAACCAACGTATCAAGTAACACTTTTTGCAGTGTCTTTACTCTATCCTTTTGTATGGATAGATGGTAGATGGTGGCATCAGGTCACCAGCAGCGGAAAATATAAACAAGACGGTTTAATTTCCTTTATCGTGCCCCTTGTCTGCTTCGTAAACATTTCTTGATCTTTTGGGTGCAACTACTTTTCCAATCTTTGGACAATGTAGGAAATTTGTCTCATCTCCATAAAGCCGTTTTGGATCATTGAGAACATCACAAAGTTAATTTTAATCGATGTAATGCTTAATTTTAGTAAACCAAGTGCGAATGTCTATTTCTGATACTCTGGCGCTGGCGTCTGCCTCCAGAATCCTTGCAACAATCTGAGGATGTCTTTTTAGGAAGGCCTTATACCATGTATTAACCGGTTTATTGTCAACAAAGGTAACCTTTCTGTTGGATGAATCAAGGAAATCCTTTACAGCTGCTTGAGGAAATCCTTTAGAATGGTTATTTAATATTCATTTATTTTACCCTATTCTTTCTTAAAATTTACACTTTACAATGACAAAATTAAACGAATTAAATTTTAAATAACGATTAGTATTCGAAAAGGAAAGTATGTTTTGAATTGTTTTTGTCTTTGGAACTGGAGTATACATATGTTTATTGTTTTTTAAAGTTATATTTCTTAATCTACTATATTTATATTTTAATTCATTTGTATATGTTAATTATAAGAGTTTGTTATGTCAACCCTATGTTTCAAAATAAATGCCTGATAGTTTTATATTTTTAAAGAGTGTTTTATTTTTCCTAAAAATCCAAAACAACACTCTCAGCTCAAACATCTCTTTTATAATGTTAAGAGTAATTGAACTCACTTCGAACACCGACAACACCAATGATGCGATGGAAACAAAGATATGTATAATAAATAGTGCTAAGAGTAAGTATTTCGAGACAAAATTGGCAATACTACATGATTGAGTAAACTCCAAGCATTCTGCAACAGCTTCCGATCAAACATATGAACTTTATTCCATTTTTAGTCAAATGCGTGCTTTATAAATTGTAATCAAGTTTATAAAAATTGATCAGGGAACCAACGTATCAAGTAACACTTTTTGCAGTGTCTTTACTCTCATGATTCCATATAATATGCCAACAATAGTTTGACTTCGTAAGTACGTACAAAATAACGACACCAGCTCTCTGGCTACCGACCATTGAGATCGTTCTCCTTAAACAGTCTGACAGCGTGAAATATTTGCTTATAGGTCCCATACTCGACAGAAATTTAAACTGGAGGCTGAATATTGAAGGAGTAAGAGTAAAAAAGGCATCGCGGTTGCCTTTTATGCCTGTAGAACATTCTTCGGGAGAAACTGAAGATCCGGACTAAGAATAACCATATGTACGTGCCCCATGATCGTTAAACCCATAGTCACATACAGAAGACTAGTCTGATGGCACGCTATCGTCAAAACCACTAATCTCAGAACTATGACCAAAATACAGAGAATACCAGGAAAATCAGTGTCATGGGTCCTTCTTATTAGTGGGAGAACGAAGAAGTTTCTAAAGAGTCCAAATTCATCTACACTGATGGCTTAAAAATGAACGCAGGCATAGGGCCATAGGAGCTGGTCCTTTCTCCTAGGAAAGCTCCATAAGATTACAGGCGTAGGTTCTAGCAATGATAAGAACCGCCAAACTAATGTCAATGCTAACAATATCACGGAAGGATATCACGATTTACATTGACAACCAGGCAGCTAAAAGAGCAACAGGTGCTGGGCAGGTAACCTAGCAGCTTGTAGAGTGTTTTCACGAAGAGCCTTCGATCACAACGATGAACTCTCTGAATATATCATAATTAGACTTATTCAAATTTGAAAGGGCGCCCGGATGATTTGCACCAAGGGACCAAAACCACTTGGTAGAGAAGAACACCATGGGTATCACAATGGGTCCGCATACATAGACCTAAATATCTTCATCGGCCTACTAACTTAACCTAAGTGTGTACATAACTACCCTGCTCCAGAAGCATTGGACTTAATTCGGCTGTTTTACCCCCAAGTTACATCAGTGTCTGTTGAATTGGGATCTCAATTTAATTGTTGCCGCGAAGAAATCGGCACCCTGTACGTATTACAAAATGAAACGTCAAATTGGTGCAAATTAATCGTTGAATATCATTCGATAGGTTAAGGTTACTTGTTTGCGCCATATTGTGACTTAACTGGGGAAATAAATGCGTTAATTCATAAAATGTAAGTGAAAATTCGTTTTTTGAACTGAGAGTTAAATTAGAATTGGAGATTACTTTTGAATCGTTTGGGGTTATATGCAGTAGGCCCGCTTCTGGCTGGAATGCTCCCATTAATACAAACGACTAACCCGACTACATATTTTCCTACAGCTCATACAGTTCGCTGTTCTATCTTTTCTTCATATGCCCTTTTCGTTAATTTTGAACCAAAACCAAAGTAGCAGCGTTTTCTTAAGGTCCACTTTCGTCTGTACTTTGGTGTCTTCTGCGGTCTGCTGTGGGTGGCTGAACGTAATGAACACACTTGTTGAAGATTGCGCATTTCGTTTTAACACCAGCTCCGCGAACATTTGTCCCAATACTTTAGACTTTTCCAGGATTTATCTGTGTGTAGTCAGTGTGTTCCAAAAACAGTGGGCGAATAAAGGACAACATGGATATAGAATTTACAAGATTGGTTTGGCCTTTCATCAATCCAGTTAACCAGGAACGCAAGATTATAAGAAAGGATCAGAAGGATGATAAACAACCTCCTAAGGGGAGAGTTATCATAAGGAGTGGCGCAACCAGCCATACGTAGGATCGTCTTTCTTCGAAAATGGGGCCTGTAGAGGTCATATTGTTCAATGATTTGGTGCACGCTCCCTACCAACATATTTTTGTTATCCTTTAGCTTCTTGATAGCTTTACTTTCAAACTGGATAACGTGATTTATTTGTCGACTGAACATGGGTTTTTCGCGTGGTCACTTTTTCAATCTGATGCCCATAAAAAAGACGCTGGAATTGCTCCTTAAAAACATATTAGTCCTTGTAAAGAGGTGATTAAGCTTCTTTTATTACTTCGATTAGCTGATTGATGTTTTTATAACTTCTTTGGATCTTTTTGTAACCACGAGACTTTTTGAGATCTTTGAGTTGAAAAACCGTCCTCTTTGCTATGTAGAGCCCTATTTCCTTCTACTATAAACATTTGCCGTAGTGTGTACTCAGCATACCATCATTTGGGTGTGTGATAGCCATAAGTGTTGATTGCTAACCCCTTCATGATGGTGAGATATTAGATTTACTAATATTTTATGGTTGTCGATGGTATGGTGGACATTTTCGCGCCGACGTTCTTAGGTGCTCGAAATTTTTGAGAGCTCTGAACCAAGAAGTTATCATAGTATGAAGTCAATCTATAGCTAGGATAGAGAAGATCTTCATTCAACGTATTACTCGCCCTTCCGTCCTTCCATTTCGATACTTTTTCTTCCCTTTGTGGTTTTGGTAACTTTTGTAATGACGATGCAACATTAAATAATGGAACACAGTATAGTAAAACTAACAGTTTACTGTAAAATACTTATACATATAATATTTATTCCTTTAAACACGAACTCAATACAAAAATATATTCAAAATGCATCAGCACACCTTTCAAATGACAAAACGTTTACAAAAAACAGCAAACAGATACAAAATATAGAAATAGAAAAAAAAAAAAAAAATATGAACGAGCAGTGCTATGGCACTTTTTATTTGTTATTCCATGGAAAGTAACTCTTTTTAACTCGAACTGGAATGGAAATCCTTTCGTTTTGAATGTAAACCTGCAACGACAATCAGTTAGGTTATGCAAATGGTCAAGTTATTAAAGAAACTTACCCAAATATCAATCTGTTCGGTGGGTAAAATCCCTGCCTTTTCTTGTTGTTGGATTACTTCAACTTCTACCTCTTTTCCGGCATCGATATATCCCTCAGACGGTTTGAATTTAAACAAATGCTTGTAATTACAGGAAATCTCAAAGTATTTCCGCTGCCTGAAATCATTCTTCACTTTGAATCGCATACGTGGTTCATATTCTAAATAGTTTGGTTGAACCGACCATGCTTCGGCGACGGCCTCATGTGTTTCTTCCTCATCGACGGGATCCAACATTTGTGAAGGAGAGCTAGAACAAAATGTACGAAAGACCACCGTTTCATCAGCGTCAGGAAAAACCAATGAGGAATCTGAGGTCTCATCGAGATTATAATTATTAAGCGTGAGTGCTATATCATGGATGCGAAGCGATGATATCAGATCAAGGGCTGCCTCCGATTTTTCCTTCACTCCCTCCAAGTCGTTGACAGTCTTCTCATTAGGGAAAGGTGCCCAAACCCTGTCAAATGACCGGGAGTTGAATTTTGATTTATCTTCTTCATTCATGATTCGAATTAGTTTGCGAATTCTCTGGCGAGAGGCTTCATCACCGCAAACGATACGCATGTTGGCTAGTGTCAACACTTGTGATATCTTTTTTATAATTTTCTTTAAGTCATCACGTCGCGGTCTAAATGCCACACGAACGGTAACTGTTCCCTCAGGAGGAATGAGCATTTTGCATGGAGTAACTTCAATGCAATCGCACAGGCGCGGCATGTCCAAACCAACGGAATCGATAATAATGACAGCAAAACCATGCAACACACCTCTATTGTAAATCTGGAAGGTCCTCTCTATAGGAGTTGACAACTCTTTTAATTCGCCCAACGTAAGGAATGGAGTACCAACGGGACCCTTGAGTATGTTTTGTGGTACAAGGCTGGCGGTGCCTCCATACCCATACAGCGGGACATCCAAATACGTTTGACTCGATGGGCTATTCGGAGCACTGAAGCTTAAATCACCCACAGCTGCTCCAATCACAGTTGGACAGAAATTTAAATTGATCGATCGACACTCCTGCGATTGCAAAGTGATAAGATTTCCCTGAGGATTGACGATTTGAAAGCCTGGTCCCGAAACGTTAACCTTAACTATGAGTCTCTTGGTGGATGTATTTTTAATTTGCATTGACTTTTGGACATTCGTGCGAAGTCGTATGCTTCCCCAAGACAGCTGCAAGCAAGTCACCTTAAGTGGTATCAGCTTACCATCGTGATGACTAAATTCACTTGAATTGGAACAACGCGACGTACTGCGACCCTTGACGGAGGCAGTTGAGCCAGTTCTTCCCACCAAACCGTAGCTAGGCAATGAGAACTTTCCACAATCTGGTGATGATAATGTGCCCACGAGGTACTTTCGATCAGAGTTTGTTGTACTATCGAGCTGTGGTGAGTGTGCCGTCCATGTTGGCGACGAGACTTGTGACGAAAGGCAACTATGTGGTGATGAAACAGGAGATTCGAAGCGACCTGGGGAGGGACTTCGTCTGGTTGACTGTTGAAGCATCGATCTTGGTTTGGAAAAGTTCGGTGACAACATGCCTTCCTGATCGATGCTTGTGGATGAGAGTGATCTTGGTTTTGACTTCTCAAGTGGAATTTTATTTCTTGGCGAGGTTTTTTCTCTTCTCTCTACTTCACGAGATGCTGACCGACCTCGTTTTTGTTGTCTACGATCACAGTCCTGGTGCGGTTGTTCATAATTCGAATCTGTTGATGCTGGACTTATATCACGGGTAGTTTTATGACGACGAACTTTGCGTGCCGTATCTTTTTCTAGCATTGACGGCTGCTCATCTAAATCAGCAAAGTCGGCAGCTTCATCTGAAATTATAAGAATGGATAACATAACTCACTCAAGAAACGCAGGAAGTATTCGATGAAAATATGGGTATGTGCAGTTACAAAATGTTTCATCGATAAAAACCAAACTCACCCGTGATGGTTATAGTTGGATTGGGCAATTCTATCGGGCTCAAAGGCGATCGCGGTCCCATGCTACTCCTCTCCAACTTCTTTGTTTCGCTGCTATTTAGTAGGGAATCACTGAAACTCAAGGTGTCCGAGAATTTCATTGTACGCAGCAGCTCCGGATCATAGTTTTCTTTGTTTTCTAAAACCGCTTCGGGCATTTCATTCACTACTGTAGGATTATTAGCAGTCGCCACTCTCTCAATTATGTCACCAAGCGAGAATCCTTTACTGCTCTTTTTTTCCTTCTCCGCAAACAGCTGCTCACGGTAAGGATTCATGCAGCTCTTTGTCTTCTTAGCCTTTAGTAGACGATTCACAACGGATCCATCCGAATCTTCGGTGTGAATGTCAACTGAAATGGAAAGTTAATACAAACTATTTCTGAATTAGACTTCATTTCATTAAACTCACCTAATGCTCGTTCAATCGCAGATACACTCAAAAGATAAGAGTTGTCTGTGGCATTTCCCGAATCTTTACTTTCGTGCTTTTTCTCCACCGATGTCCTATTCGCTGTGTGCTTGCTGTATGTCTTATTATCTGGCTTAGGAGTTATGGATATATTAACTGTATCAGATTCCGCAATTGTGGAATCTACCAACGGTATGGGAGCACGTCCCTTTACTGGACTCTTAGTGTGA
Source organism: Criorhina ranunculi (assembly GCA_951813785.1). NCBI lineage: Eukaryota > Metazoa > Arthropoda > Insecta > Diptera > Syrphidae > Criorhina > Criorhina ranunculi. Next base: position 40,356,122 of record OX638382.1, read on the forward strand.
ACAATATTCCAAAGTTGCTCAGACTGCTGGCCAAAGTAGTTGCCAAGAGAAAAATCTGGATCGGTAACACCATTGGACATCATTGAAGTCAGCATTGTGTCCCCACGAGCCCTACGACCGCTAATACTCTCATTTTTAGCATTAGACTCACTTAAACCCGTCGAAGGAATAGCGGCAAATTCCTGTGCCCACAACACCTCATCATTCATCAACTTCGAGTGCATTAACTCGGCTGGAGCAAAGTTCTCTGAACTAAAGCAACTTTGATCGGCACGCATAGCATTCGAAAAGGAATAACCATCTACATCTCCGGAGAACAGAGAATTTTGAGTAGTTTTCGACATATCCGCCGTACGTGGTAGACTAAGACTGTTGTTGCCACCATAACTCTCACGAAGTGAATCACAAAGATTGCGTACATCGGCGGAGCAACTACTGGCTAGAATTTCTTCCACAGAAAGCATTCGATCGCGTTTGGCCTTTTCTACTTTAAAATCACGCGACAATGCTGTTGATCGTCCCGTCATCTCTGAGGGTTCAAAGGATATTTGATTTCCTTGATTCTTTGAAGCGGATGCCATAATATCTGTTGATTCCAAATTAATAGTGTTATCTGTAACTAGGTCCGTGATGTTGATACTCTTGTGGCGACGATAGGGTACATAATCTGTACGATCATGAACTGAAATATAAATAAGAAGCGTTGCGTTAGTCACAAGATATACAGGTTGTTGTGCATAAGTCAACCCAGTAAGAGGATTATCATATCTCACCCGGTGTCCTCTCAATGCTACTATATTCATTTTCTTTGTTGGCCACAACGGGTTGCTGCGGACGCTTGAAATGTGTTGATGCCTTCTGTAGTGTTTCCATTGCTTTTGCGCGTTCCTGTTTCAATCGTTCATTTATTTTATCTTTGCCAATTGATGAATTCCTTGAAGTTTCACAAAAAACTATAAAAATAAATCAAATTGTGATGAAAACTTTCAAATTTTAATTAAACAAACTGCTGTGAAATGCCCACCTCGTATGTTTTCCATGTTCAGAACACCAAGTGTGTCTTCCTTCTCCGCGTTCAACAATAAACTAAAATTACATTTTTCAAGTGTACTCATAGGTACTGGGGTGGGGTGATCATAAAACTATGCTCTCTATACCTGCTTGCATCCTTGCGACCTTTTAAATCCATATTTTCAGCGCGATTATATTTGTGAAGAAAACTAGATCCAATAGGACAGTATTTTCAGGGAATTCTTGACATTAAATGGAAATTGTTTATTAGGGTAAAGGATTAACGAGAGGATTAACTAGGGAATTTACACAAAATTGAATAGATTTTCGAAGAATTAAACTAAAAGAAATATGAAATAAAATTGCAAACAAAAATTGACGAAGACAACTGTTAGGGAATTTCTTTGAATCGAATGCAATTTGCGGTAATGCAGCAATCGAACCGGTAGAACAGTTTCTGGGGTGTGTGTTCAGTTGGATGAAATTGATGTAAAGTGTTATAAATAATATTATGGGGATGTTGCATTTGTTTAGAATATTTAATAAAAAACATTTTTGTTTTACAAAAAAAAAAAAACTTCTTTACGTTCTAGATAAAGTCAAGAACAGTGGTATGTGTGCTTCAGTTGAAAAATACCTGGGAAATCTTCCTGGGGAAAGCGGGCAAATGCTACCAAGAGACAAATTTTCGCGGTACACATGGACATAGATATGTATCGATTTTATGGCCTAACGAACTACTTATAATACAACCTTGCGGATTAAAACATAACGGCGTAAGTAAAACATATTTTTGCGAGTAAGATTTTATTGCTCTTGTATGCAAAGAAAGGTCATAAAAATATTACGATAATCATAAAACCTTTTCGGGGTGTAATCCGGTTTAAGAGTTGAACGGATTCGTGTATACCTGGTTCCATACTTCTGTTAGAGCAATAAACAATAAATTTTTATGATCTATGTCGCATTTGTAGTAGATAGGTCACACCTCGGAGTCAGCAATGAAACTGCATGAAAAGTATAACACGTGGGAAGCTGGGCCCTGGTTCTTCATGAGCTGCCGTGCCAAATAAAATCACTTCTGAAATTGGTTACCAAAAATGTGTCGACGTTATTTAAATTCTCCGTCTACTTCCCCCTTCGTCTCCGGAACATTGTCCACATTTTATGTATTTTTTTTTTTTTTATAATTCACTAGTGCTAAAGGGGTTATGAATACCCTTATTATGCTATTCACTGTAATATGTCTCCAAAGGTTATGCCCTATTGAATGTATTTGTTTTTACAGCTAATTTTAAAGCAAACAACAATGTAGTATCGCCCTCAATTACCCATCGATAACATCGATAACAGTAAAATTTCGCAACATTTCGACACGAAAACAACAACTGAAAGCTGTCAAACAGTGCATAAAAAGCAAAAAAAAAATATATTTTTTTGACATTTCGCCACCATAACCTCAAACCAAGAGCTTTCAAATTGCATACGAGTACGACGAATACCAGATTCTTCAGAATTACCGTGTGTATATTGCGTGTGTGTACCACAAATTTACAACCAGTAAACGAATTTTTTAAGGCTGCGATTTGTCCAGTGCATCCGATTCAATTGTGAATTCCTTAAGTGCTTATTATCCAAACGTGTTGAAACAACGTGAGAAATGGTCAAAGCTAAAAAGGGCAAGAAAGAGGTAGTCTCTAGCGACGATATGTAAGTAGGATCGAAAGTCGGCGATGTCAATCTGTTGAGTTGTCATCTCGGTGACAACTTTCACTTTAGTTTAATCGAACTAAACAAGAATTTTGTTTCATTTGCATATTCCTTCTGCTTTTAGGGACAACGAGATTGAAGTCAAGCAACAGACTGTGAATGCCGACAATAACGATAGTGGTAGCGACGAAGATGCGGTCGCTGCCAAGAACAAGAAGAACAAGAAAAAGGACAACAAAAAGAAACCAAGTAAGTCTAGCAAGTCGGTTGCCAGTGATGAGGACGACGACGATGAAGTTGGTGCCATTACACAGTCTGTGAAGAAGTTGCAAGTGGCCAAGAAGGAAAAGGCTAAAAAAGTTGCACCGGATTCAGGTGATGGCGGCGGTGAGGGTTCTGAAGATGAAAAGCCACCGAAGCAGAAAAAGAAAAATGCTAATAAGGCTCATAAGAAGGCAGGATTTGACCTCTTAATGGCTGAGAGTGATGATGATAATGAGCAATCGAAAGCACCGGAGCAGGACTCTGAGCCCGAAGAGGAAGTGGAAGTAAAGCCGAAAAAGAATGACGCTGTTAAGGCAGGCAAAAAGGGTAAGAAAACTAAACGCAAGAATGAAGAGGAAGAGGAGGATTTGGATAAGGTTTTGGCCGAGTTGCAAATGGAGTACGCAGGAGAGAAACCACCGGCGGAAGGTGTTGTTGCTTCAGCAGATGACATTGCAGACGATGATACGAAGAAGAAAAACAAGAAATCGAAAGGCAAAACGGCCAAATTGGCTGGGACAGTCGTAGAAGAAGCCGCAGAGGAGGCTGATGGTGATGAGGAAGCTAATGCAGATGGCACAGTAAAGACAGCGGCTCAAAAGAAAAAAGAAAAGAAAGAGCGCCAAAAGCGGGACGCAGCTCTGGCCAAACAGCGAGAAAAGGAAGCGAAAGATAAAGGAGAATCGGTGGGTGATGTTGCTGTTGCTGAATCCGTCGAAGTCAAGGAGCTGTCAGTGGAACCAGAACAAGTACAACCATCGGTAGAAGAAGCACCTGCCGCTGACGATGAATCGGAAAAGCTTTCAAAGGATGACAAAAAGAAGAAGGGCAAAAAAGATAAAAAGGACAAGAAAGATAAGGCTGAAGAGGAGAAGAAGGACGACAAAAAGAGCAAGAGTGGCATGAGTAAGTCGGTTGTGGCTGCTATGCAAGAGCGGCTCAAGAAAATCAAAGAGGAAGAAGAGCGACAAATAAGGGAAGAAGAAGAACGTATTCTGTTGGAAGAGGAACGTGAGAACCAACGACTGGAGGCCATCCGCCTAGAGCAAGAGAAAAAAGAAAAGAAAAAGCAAAAGGAAGCTGAGCGCAAGGCTCGTTTAAAGGCTGAGGGTAAACTTTTGACCAAGAAGCAGAAGGAAGATCGTGCTCGAGCTCAAGCCATGTTGGATGCCTTGAAAGCTCAAGGCTTGGAAATTCCAGATCCAGCTGAGAAGCGTCCACGTCCTGGCACTCGCTATCGTCCAACAAAAAAGAAGGGCCCAGTCAGCAAACAGGACGAAGGCAAGTCTGAAGACGGACAATCACAGAACGAAAGTTCTAAGGACAACACCCCTCAGCCGGAGGATGGTAAGGCTGCCGAGGAATTCGTAAAGGAGTCTTGGGATGCAAGCGCCAGTGACGAGGAGGACGATGACTCTCAGGAGAAATCATCTGAAGCAGCACAGCCGGAGGAGAAATCCACATCCACGGACAATGCAGCTAATGCGAATGCCAAGGAAGACGAGGATACGGATTCGGAAGCAGAGTCCTCTTCAGAGGAAGAAGAATCGTCCGAGGAAAGTGAAGTTGAAGAAAAACGCAACGATCCCGAGGCGAAGCGTGAACGTGTCGTCGCTCGTATTGAGAAAAGGCGAATTGAGGCTGAAAAGCATCGCACAACAGATGATCTGCGGGCGGCTGTTGTCTGTGTTCTCGGCCACGTAGACACAGGAAAAACGAAGATACTTGACAAACTCCGTCGCACTCATGTCCAAGACTCCGAGGCCGGCGGTATCACTCAGCAAATCGGAGCCACAAACGTGCCCATTGACGCCATTAAGGAACAGTCAAAGATAGTCAAGGGGTCAACTGATTTTGAACACAAACTGCCAGGTCTCTTGATTATCGACACACCCGGTCACGAGTCCTTCAGTAACTTACGTAATCGTGGTTCGTCTCTTTGCGACATCGCCATTCTGGTGGTGGACATTATGCACGGTCTGGAGCCGCAGACACTAGAATCTATCAATTTGCTCAAGAAGAAGAAATGCCCCTTCATTGTGGCGCTGAACAAAATCGATCGTCTGTACGATTGGCAAGTGATGCCGCGCAAGGATATCCGTGATGTGATCAAGGGACAACAGGCGAACACCCAAGTGGAGTTTCAACAACGAACTAAAGACGTGATCTTGCAATTTGCTGAACAGGGTTTGAACGCAGCTTTGTTCTACGATAATCCCGATCCTCGCACATACGTTTCTTTAGTTCCAACCAGTGCCATCTCTGGTGAAGGAATGGGCAACTTACTCTTCCTCATTGTGGAGTTCTGTCAGAGCATGTTGGCTAAGCGTCTCATGTACAGTGACGAGCTGCAGGCCACTGTACTAGAAGTGAAAGCCATTCCCGGTTTAGGTACGACAATCGATGCGATTTTGATTAACGGCAAGTTGCGAGAGGGCGAGACAATGATCATCGCCGGCACAGATGGACCGATAGTGACACAAATTCGTTCGCTATTGATGCCGCAGCCAATGAAGGAGTTGCGCGTGAAGAACGCTTACGTAGAATACAAGGAGATTAAGGCAGCTCAGGGTGTGAAGGTTGCAGCTAAAGACTTGGAGAAGGCGATTGCCGGTATAAATTTATTAATTGCTCACAAGCCCGATGAGGTTGAGATTTGCCGGTGAGTTACAAAGAATTGCAAATAGATTTGGAGTTTAACTGAGAGTGTTTATATTATAGAGAGGAAGTTGCACGAGAGCTGAAAAACGCTCTAAGCCACATCAAATTGAGTACACCAGGTGTGTTCGTACAAGCATCAACTTTGGGATCGCTAGAAGCTCTGCTGGAGTTTTTGAGGGCTTCCAAAATTCCGGTAAGTGATGCATGCAATTGTTTCTACTCAAATTCGATTTAAGTCGTTATTGATGATGTCCCTTGGACAGAGATTTAGTTACCTTAATTCTTTCATTTTGTCGGAATCGACAATGTTTTCTTATGGTCGTGGACAGCCACTACTTGCTCTTTTAATATTGGTACTCTCTTGACCTCAATTAATATCTTTCATTTGACGCTTCATTGCTTTGGTCAAACTTATTTAGTATAAATTGGTTCGTTATAGTTGGTGGAGTACGTGGAGCTTGGTTTATACCCAGAGACTGCAAACTTAAAGTAGCTCCACCAAGAATTTGTTTGATCAAACCCAGAAGAGTTTTCTTCAATAATTCTTATGTTTCAAGCGATACATGGTACGTAATACTGTCTTGCTGAAGCCACATGTTGGATGGGCTATGTCCTGTAAGCCGCCCCATTTCCCTTTGCTATCAACAGTAAGTGTCACATTTTGAGAAATAAGGTCCAATAATGTCACCGGACCGAAATTCCCATCGTGTAGTAACTCTTCGGGGTACAAAGAACATATTTGAGGCTGATGAACCCCTTGTGGATCGAACAAAAATAGCTCCGTAGGACTCCCGGAAAGCCCTATTGTTGTGTAATTAGTATTTGAAGTGGGTTTTCATTCTAATTGAAAAGTGAACCGACTGCTGTCTTATTCTTTAGAACTCTATACAGTGGCTTTGTGTGATACAACAGTTTTTCCAGTTAACTGGTCTATTGTGGATCTTCTAGACCCGAAGTTACTTTGATCAGGTTTAATCGCGTAAGAGAAACAATGTTGAGGATGCGTATCGCTCTTAAGTCGGTGCAGTGCTGACTGTCTACCTTGTTAGGCAACGTGTTTGTTGTCGATCTTCTTTATCCGAAACCGCATTGATCAGGTTCAGTTGTAATGCAACGTGTCTATTGGGGATCTTCTAGTACTGAAGCCGTATTGGTCAGATTCAGTCGCTTAAGACTCATCGCTCTTAAGTCGTTGCAATGCTGAATGTCTACCACATTATTCCTTTCAAGAGTTTTGTTATTGTTTCGGGTGGCATAAATTCCATTGCGATTAGAAAGAGCCTAGAATTCTGCTGGGGACAGAAATAGATGGCGATAAAGGTCTATTCTGATTCCTAAGAAACTTTCTCTTAGACCTAGCTTGTACTGTACATATTAAGTTCTACTTTTTCGTGGGTCAAGTAGTATTTTCCTATGTGGACAAAGTATGCAAGTCTGTCAGCCATACGACAGTTTTCAAAAGAGATTCTGGCTCGCTCACTGAACGCTGTTGTCCTTCGACCTTTTTAACACAGAGGTTGCCAAAATTGCCTTCATTGCGTACTCATAAGTCATACTAGAGTCTGGACAATCGCACTTTTGAATCATGTTCGGATGTTGGAGGATTTGATTTTCAGCATTTCCTGGACTGTCAATTTCTTCATCAATATTGCTGGTCATGTCAAGCGGAAAATATGCAACAAATTGAATTCACATTAAATGTCTTGTTCCTATAAGTATACAACGAAATTTATATTATCTCATCAGCGGCTGTAAAGTATGTGTCGCAAAGTATGCAATTTGTTTTAGCGAAATTAAAGGCAATTTCGCGGCATCCTAGGAGTATGCAAAGTACGAGATTAATCTGTTTCGTCAATCACGACGGAAATTTGTTATTGCATTGCTAGGAGACTGATTCACTAGTTTGGAAGAGTTACGAACAGTCGATGAAGTCGCTACAAGCCCAGTAAGTTAGTCGGTCTACCTCAGACGATAATGTTTTTTACTCATCTTGTATAGATGCAGTTGATATTGAGTAGTCAGTGATACAGAGTGGGATGCTAAGGGTTTCGGATTTCTCAAAAAGTGTAACGGACCCTCCATTCACACAGATTTGGCTTTCTTACTTACTACAGGTCGGGGTGGACTTAGTCCTTAACCAACAAGCGTATCCAACCAGCTTGGTTATAAGCTAGCTACCTCCAATTTCATAGGCCATGTTGTACGGCTTAGGAAAGAATTCCTACCTTTGACTACTTCTTTAGGCTTATGGGTCAATTAATGGTTTGTGAACGAATCCATAAAGCAGCGAGAGACAGGAAGTATTCCCAATTGTAGGCAAAGAATCTTGCTGACTGGAGAAGTTTGTTGTTTGAGACCTAAGTCCTTACTTGACTTACAACAAGTATTTATATCGTTCCAGGTACGAGCCTGTGACTTATGTATTTTAATGACCTCAGTAGTCTTTTGTCTGTCTCCGTCGCGTCAGTTCTATTTTTGAGTAAGCAGACATGATTTCTTTCGCAAAATGTAAAACAAATTGTCATCGAGCTGTTTGATCAAACTTAACCAAACACCAGTAAATAGTGTCAACATCTAAATCTTATGTGCGTCCAAAGACTCAAACTCAATCTACTATCAACCCACAATTGAAATTGTCACAGATACGCAGTGTTACAGGCACCTAATCGGATTGCTGACAGCCACCAGAAAGAAGCTACTTACCTACAGAACGGTTACAAAGCAGCTCAACGGTTTAGAATTCTCGCTTGTTCCCCTCGATTATTTCGGCGATTAAGTCCAAAAAAGACTGGAGATGAAAAAATCGGAACAAATGAATATGAAAATGGAAATAATCTTGCGTCCTTCTGCATCAGGGCGAGCGCACGTCCTCTCTTTTGCATCGAAATGAGAATGACATCCGGAAAGGATTATGTGTAATATGTTGGTGGCTGCAAAAAAAAATAAAAATCTGTTTCCGCTTGGTCTTTGCGCTCCTGAACACAGCTGATATGACGGTGGACCATCTGAATGCCATTGTACAGCCAATGTGTTTCCGGATTAAGGATGAATATTGGTAGAGAATGGGAATGCGATTTGCATTTGGTTGGGAATTGAAAAGGTATTTTAAACAGAAGTAGGTACACGATCATCTTTCATATTGCGTAGCGAATTTTATACTAGTCAGAGGGTCTATTTATTCTAGGAGATGCTTTACCTAAACGTAGGTTAGGGTGCATTCCTTAAGAAGTTGTCATTAGAATCTTATTGGAGCATTTGTATGGAATATGCAAATATAATCCGCTCAAGACAGCGCTGTTATGATTTAAAGTGGCTGGGACTAGAGAGAATGGTCACTACTCTTGTGCTGTGTCCTTGTGTTGAGTCGTTTGACATGCATTATGTAGATATACGCTCCAAAGATTGCTCGAATATTACGTGTAGTGTGTTCGATGGGTCAAGACAGCTTCGTTTGGAGCGAAATCATGCCTGTTCGTGGCGTGAGGTGTTTTCGATTGACTTGTACGGTTGTGGCCATGATCTTTGGTGAATTTTTTCATGCCTTACGGCCATGAAAATTGTAAAGACACAAATGCTGTCACAGGCGGCCTTGAAAACTATAAAAAGTTGGTGGGTATCAATTTGGACCTTTTTCGGATTGCTCCAGGATCTGCCAAAGTGTGAAAATTAGGACTTTGGCCTTTTCTGGTCTAAAACCACACTGATAGGGGCCAATCATAAAAGATTAAATCTTGTACGCGATGTTTAGAAGACTGATGCCTTTGTTGTTGGCGTAGTTGAGGTGCTCTCCTTTCTTGTGAATCGGACAAACGGTGGTTACATTGGCTAAATTCAAGTCTTAAGCTGCCTTGCTGCTACTTGGCCAGTAAGCTGTCAGAAGTGAAGCATCAGACCTCTAAAATCAAAAGTCATCGAGCTTAGCCATTCTGATATCACTGAGATTGTGAAGATCATTGAAGAGCTATTCCCCCACAATGGTCCATGAAAAGGAAAAATTATCTCCTTGTCTCTACAACTTCTACATTAGATGTCGATTCTCTGAGCATACGATACAGTGAAGATGGAGAAGACGATGACGAGGCTGAGGACTGGCAACGATGAATATTGCAGTTGAAGCTATCTCTGATTTGCCTCAATTTTCAAATGTCCATCATTCTGTTTCAATCCGGTTACACTCACTATTTTACCCCGCTACCTGTTAAAGAGATAAAAGCCTCTAATGAGTCTTTAATGTTTCTCTCTCTAAAAAAAAGAAAAAATTCCCTTAACTTCGATCCAAATCAACAACATTTCATTAGCCTCATTCCTCGGGCTCATTATAAGCCAATTCAAAGCCCATTTCATCGCCCATTATCCGGGGAAAATATGCGAAAAATATGCAAAGCACCATGAATTCCATCTACAACGGGCCAATAAAAAACTAAATTATTATTAGTTATTGTGTAAACACAACAAATAAAAATGCTTTGGCATTAAAATTGAACAACACTTCGTAGGCAGGCCCCTGTGCCGCCCCCATGGCCCTGTAATGGCCAAAACATATTTTCGAGAACCCGTAAATACGCGTCAATTTGAGTGTGCCAGCCCCGAGAACATGGACCAAACCAAACCGAGTTGAGTCGAGCCGGCAATGGCATAGCATAGCAATAGTAACAGCTATATGTAGGGACTCCTCGTCCGTGTTTGTTTATAGCTCTCACTCTCCACTCATCATTGGGCATTAATCAGAGGAAACGAAAACACGATATGAAAAATATCGCATGTAAACAAACCATTTGTGTATGTATGCGTTCGCATTTTATATCGTGGTCCCGTCCCATCCCATCCCGTCCAGTCCCGTCCTGTTGTAGACTCTTCTATGTGGAGCGCTAGAACCACAACAAACAACGAGAAGGAAAGTGGAAATGTTTTTTTTTTTTTTGCGTTGGAAAACAATTTTCGAAAATAAAAACCCACTCGATGTCGATGTTGGTGGTGTGGACTGTTTCGATCATTGATCTTCTCTGACATTGGTACCGGTCGGTGGCGGGGTGTTCAGTTTTCCTGTGTCACATTGGGCGGGCTACGATGACTCAGAGTGTGTGTTTACAAATGTTTTGCATGCGTATTCGCACTTTTGATGCTAACACCAACAAAGATCAGGATTGGTCGGGATGTGCCTAACAAATAGTCTGAGTTAGCTTTAGGCTTTGTCGCTAGACTCACGAGTACTAGCTTTTTAACCGTTTTCGATGACGAACATTGCAGTGAAGACTCTAGGTCTAGGTCAGGATTAGTTAATAGACGGCCGGATGAGAAAATTGTTTGTTTTAGACCTTGACCTATGTTGGGTGATAGGGACTACAGCTTGGCCTCAACAAAGAACCAACTGCCAAGAGTTTTCAAACTTCTCTTAGCTGGAGAAGAACCTTCATTAAGCAGGTGACGAACAGTTTCTTTTTTGTCTTTGTGACTGCAGCTTCTTTGGACTGGTGGTCTTCAAGACAATTTCCATGCACACCAATAGCAAATTAAGAACGACAGGGACAGCTGTCGCCTACCTACTTATTAGGCTGACAAAAGGGTGAGGGATTTCTTGCGCATGTGGACCAACTGAGGTCAGGGTCCTAGTGTTACGGCCAGATATAGGGCCTCCTATTGTCGGTCAATTCTGATTCCACTTAATTGAATCGGTTTCATGTGCCTTAGTAGACTCTTCCTGTGCACGTGGCGCTACCTATACACTTTGCGGTTAACTTTAGCTGCAGCCAACAAGCCTGGGCCGTAACTAACTGCCTTCGGTTGTGAATTTCAAGTGGGTTGATGTTCCCATCTTCTGGTACGCAGGACCTAAGACGAGGTCTTTTTCTACTGCGTTGTCCCTGTCTCGACTGCGTTATAGAGAGGACAGTTGGTCTCCATTCGCTCTACATATCCTAGCCATCTAAAATCTTTTTTACAAGGTCGATGTCGCTACTCTAAAGTCCACATCAATACAAACAGTAGCGAATATCTTACGAAGAAATGTCCGCTCCAAACGACCAGGGATACTCTTATCTGCCTTCAACAGAGTCCGTTCTTCAACGCCATAAAGTCACTTATACGTAGAGTCCTTTTAGTTTTACAATGTAGGGCTTTACTTGTCAGTTGACTTCTCAAGATCTTGGACTTCCCTAATCAGTTTTTTAACGAAAAATTTCAGGCGTTCACACAGTAAGATCTTCTCCGCGATGCTGAGGAAACTGATACCTCTGTAGTTGTGGACCAGACAAACGATGTTGAGATTCCATTCGTCAGGCATGCATTCGTTTGACCACATCTTAGAAATGAGTTTTTATTTTCAGCTGCTATGAACAGGTTAGACGGTTACCCGTTAGGTCCAGCAGTCTTTTGGGTTTTGTTGGTGCTCCCTTGTTTGTGATCAGGTATACGAAAGTTTTGGCTACTAACGTCTTGGTTAAATGGCTCGTTATACAATCCAAAATAAGTTTTTCCATATTTTCAGCATCGACTTTGACTACGAAAAAGCTTCCTTTCTCAATTCTAAGGGTTTTTTTGTAATGAGTTTTGTTCCCTTAACGCGTTCTTTCCGGAGTAGAATCTCTTAGTATCGCGCTTCTCATGCTTTTTCATCTTTTGGCCAAGACCATGTTCTTCTCGTCTTTGGTGTATGTAAAGCTCGCGAGCAACCCTCATCTTCTTTCTAGAGCTGATTTTGTATGCCTCTTGTTTTGCTACATAATCATACCGACAGTCTTTTTCAAAACAGATGTTTTCTGGTGGTGGTCATGTGACCAATCGTCCACGTGCTACACATTTGCGGTGGCTATCAGCAGTTGAATCAGTCTTTCTATTCGCAGCAGGTTTTTTTAATTTTTTTATAATTCACTAACGCTAAAGGGGTTATGAATACCCTTATGATGCTATTCACACAGCGCTAGTGTTGGTGTAGTGATTTTTGAAACTCAGGTGGTATTAGGTTTCAGTCTTTTATTTTTTGCTTCGAGGGTGGTGTCCAGAATGACTGGGGAGAATTATTGGTACTGTTGCCATTGCTTATATGTACTTAATTCACAGCATTTCTTTCGAACATCCCGATATCATTCTTGGGCGGCAAGTGACACTCACGAACGACTTGTATTTGGCATCTACCTGTCACTTTTTAGAACCCTATGTCCCTTGTGTCATGATACTATCCGTAAAAGTCGGTACAAAACCCTTTTTCAAAACTTAAATGCCAGTGACGTCAAGTTTTAGGTTCCAACTTATTACAACAAGTGATAGATGTTCTGAAGGACACTAGCTAACATTACTCTATCATTCGACAGGTCATAAGAAAAAAAAAAAAAAAAACACCTTCACCTCACACCGCAGTATATACAAACAGTAAAGTCGTCACGTAAACTCACGGAACTCATTCATCATTTTCGATTTCGCAACTTCCCCCGACACACGAGAGCCCAGAGTGTGTGTACTTGTATTTCATTCATCTCCGCCAACAGCACTACATAACATCGCATGCCAGTGTTTATAGTCAACAAAAAAATAAATAAATCAACTGAAAGTTTATTTTCATTCTGAAAACCACCCAGCAGTCAACATCCAACAGAATATCTCTTGCCCCGAGGCTCTTTGGCATCCGTGAAATCGTCCCAAGAATTCGTGCATATTTTAGAAGCTTTTCTGTCCGATGCGGCGCGGTGCGGTGCGGCGTTTCGTTTCTCCCTTTTCATTTCGACTAGGTACGAGTACCATGAAGCTTTGTCACATCTTAGATTCATGAATGAAAATTATTTTCTTTTCTTCTTTGTGTTTTGTTTGTTTCCTCTCTTTCTCCATTGGGTTGAGCTCTGAACTTATGTAATTTGTTTTGTTAGTCATCAAAGTTCGTTTTGTTCTCGAACTACTTAGAGAATGTTGTGTGCTGTGGAGCTAAACGAAGACATTGGCCAAGGCAAGGCGAAGAGGGGTTATCACGAAAAGACGGAAAAGAAAAACCCTAAGTATAAAGAGAGAAAGAAAAAGAAACTGAAGAAGAGGAAGTGCGACCGGAAGTCTTGGAAAGTCTATTTCAGAAGTCATTTGTTCGGAGTCGTATCTGTTGTTCTTGTTACGATTTACAAGCGTGTGTTCCTTTTTTTTTTTTTTTAGCTCTTCGTGGTACAACACACAACAATGGCCGATGGTTGTATGGCAGAGGAAATGAGGAACACATATGTACCTACCCTGCATGTGTTTTCTTGTTGTTTATCTTTAAGATACTTTTTGTTTAGTTAGTTGTTTGTGCTCACACCACGTTCGCCCCCATCCGCGCTGAAGAGACGCCTTCGGTTTTAGCAAAACCACACACACGGGCCCGGCCCTCTTGCAGTGAGGAATTCCAACGTTCGTAGGTGGTGCTGTTGATATAGATTCTGTCTTTCAGTGTTTTTTTTTTTATCAATGTATCTAGTTCATTCATGGGCTGCTGTAGTGCAGACTGTGTGCTGTTGCTGGGTGTCATGAATGAACGGACGAATGAATGATCCTCCTCCACTCACCGTCAATTGCCTTCTTAGCCCAAAGAAGCAGCGATTGGCAAGGGTTATTCTTCGTCTGATCTCAGCGCTGGTGTCATTGTCTGAATTGATAGCGGATCCTAGGTAGACAAAGTCCTTAACTACCTCAAAGTTATATCTGTCGAGGGAGACGTTCTGTCCGAGACGTCGGTGTTGAGTGTCCTTTCTTGTTGACAGCATATACTTGGTCTTGCCCTCATTTACCGTTAAACCCATCTTTGCCGCTTCCGTCTCAATACTCGCGAAAGCGCCACTGACATCACGCTGCTTTCTTCCGATTATGTCAATATCATCGGCGTATGCGAGTAATTGGACGGACTTTTGAAAGATTGTGCCTCTTGTGTTGACGCGCGAGTTTTGCACAATTCTTTCAAGAATGATATTAAAAAAGTCGCATGACAGCGCATCGCCTTGTCTAAATCCTTTTTTGACATCAAAGGTCTCGGTGAGTTCCTTACCGACCTTGATGGAGCAGCGTGCATTCTCCATCGTCATCCTGCACAAACGGACGAGTTTTGCAGGGATGCCAAAACTAGACATAGCTCTGTATAGCTCGTCTCTATAAATGCTGTCATACGCGGCCTTAAAATCGATGAATAGATGGTGTGTATCGATTTGGAGCTCATGGGTTTTTTCCAAGATCTGCCGTAGTGTGAATATTTGGTCGATGGTGGACTTTCCTGGCCTAAAGCCACACTGATATGGACCAATCAGGTTGCTGGCGAACGGCTTCAGACGTTCACACAATACGGCAGATAAGATCTTGTAGGCGATGTTAATTAGACTAATACCTCTGTAGTTGGCGCAGTTTAGAGGGTCTCCTTTCTTGAGGATCGGACAAACAATGCTGAGGTTCCATTCATCGGGCATACTTTCTTCCGACCATATTTTACAGATGAGTTGGTGTATGCTCCTTACCAAGTCCTCGCCTGCTGCTTTGAAGAGCTCGGCAGTCAGGCCATCTGCTCCAGCAGCTTTGTTGGATTTCAGCTTAGATATGGCTATCTTCACTTCATCCAGGTCGGGTGGACGGAATTGTTGGTCTCCATCGTCCAAATTGAAAGGTTCATTCTGCCTGACAGCGGTATTTGGTTCGTCGTCGCCGTTATACAGTCTACAGAAATATTCCTTCCAAATCCTCAGCATCGACTGCGATTCTACTACTATGTTCCCTTGCTCGTCTCTACAGGCTTCGGTTCGGGGTTTGTGTCGTTGGCATGTATTTTTTACCTTTTGGTAAAACTTCCGAATTTCATTCCTGGAGTAGCATCTCTCAATTTCCTCGACCGCGCGCTTCTCATGCTCCTTCTTTTTTCTCCTGAGAAGCCGGTGCTCGTCTCTCCTCTTCTGCTCATAGAGCTCGTGAGCAGCTCTGGTCCTTCTATGCAGCGCCGCTTTGTATGCATCTTGCTTGGCTGCATGTGCTTGCCTGCACTCGTCGTCAAACCAGGGGTTTCGTTTTGGTGGCCGACTGAAACCCAGCACATCAGAGGCGGCATCTCTGATGGCTTTTTGGCAGTGTTGCCACTGGTCTTCAATACTTGATGCTGGCAGCATAGGACCTCTTAAGAGATTGAGGGAGACTCGATCGGAAAAGGATTTGGCGATCTCTTGCGATTGTAGCCGTCCGACGTCAAACTTCCTCGCAGTATTAGCTTGTCTTTGCGGTGCTCGGGATATCCGCACCCGTACCTTGGCTACAACAAGGTAATAAGCCGAGTCGATGTTGGCCCCTCGGAACGTTCGGACATCCATAATACTGGAGGAGTGCCTTGCGTCGATCGCAATGTGGTCAATCTGGTTGACGGTTGATTGATCAGGAGATCTCCAAGTCCCCTTATGAATATCGAGATGCGGGAATCGCGTGCTAGCAACGACAACGTTACGCCCCGCCGCAAAGTCGATTAGCCTGAATCCGTTATCGGAGGTGGTGTCGTGCAGGCTATACTTTCCGACAGTACTACCAAAGATGCCCTCCCTTCCTAGCTTGGCATTAAAATCGCCAAGGACAATTTTAATGTCATAACTAGGGCACTGCTCGTAAGTCTTGTCCAAGAGCTCGTAGAAGCTATCTTTGGTGTCGTCATCTTTCTCCTCTGTGGGGGCGTGCGCGCATATGAGGCTAATGTTGGCAAATTTAGCCTTGATACGGATTGTTACGAGGCGTTCGTCAACATGCCGAAAACTCAAGACTTCTTGCCTAAGTCTGCCTCTAATAACAAATCCGCATCCAAATAAGCGCTGCTTTTGCCGTCGATAGCAATCGCCGTAGTAGATGTCGCAGTTTTTCATCCTCTTTTTGTCCGGCCCATCCCATCGCATTTCTTGAATGGCGGTAACGTCTGCTTTGCAGCAGTCTAGGGCCTCCGCTAGTTGTTCGGCTGCACGTGGCCTATTAAGGGACCTAACATTCCACGTACAGATCCGAAGTTCGTTGTCCTTATTTCGTTTGCAAGGGTTGTCAACAGTAGATCCGTCCGTATCCGAGGCTTGTGGTTGCTTCGTAACTATTGTTTTTTTCCATGGCCGGGCAGTTACCCCGGCGGCACAACCCCCAACCTGGAGGGCCAGTTCCATTTTAGAAACCCCTAGGACGAGGGGTCGGTTAGACCGAAGCCAGTAGCCCATTCGGGGATGTGAGCGCTGCCGTTGGTCCATTAAGGGCTCATCCGCCACCATCTCTTTTCCAAGACCCTGACTAAGTCTCGGAAATCCTTACCGGCCTGAGCTCCAAATATGTTGGAGTAGCCCGGATAAGGTTTTGTTTTATTTGTTCCGGGGTTTCTTCACCGTTGATTCCATCTGGGGAGTTCATCCGCTGTCCCGTTTATAGTGCTGCTATTTTTGTCTGCTGGTCAGCACTCGCGCTTATAAGTTTGGCAAGTCGAGTCCGGATGGACATCGACCAGTACCCGACGGTTACCACTTGGAGGTAAAATAAGCACAATTGATGTGTAGAAACAGTTACAACACTGGGCATCGCCAAGTTGACACCTCTCAGTGCCTACCCTATTTCTACAACATCCAACGCTGGCAACGCTGCATTCAAAAACAGTTTGAAACAATGTTTGTGAACCTTTTTAACCTTTCAGCACGTGATTTACGTCGCACAGTTGGAGGCGGTGTCTGTAATCAGACAAGGAGACCCCCCGACATTAAGAATTCGACTTAATGGAGTTTCACTAGTTATTCACGTGGACACTGCTTTACCGACGACTGCTGCATCACTTCGATGATGAGGATGACATCGAACGGTCAAAGTTTGCAGTCTTGTTCTCGGAAGAGAAAGGCACTGATTAGGAAAGCTTTTACTTTTATTAGGTAAGGTTGGGTTAGGTTAGTGGGTTCGGGTTAGTTCCCATTTTAATGCACGAATTTACAAGGCGGGATTCTAATAGAGCGATGCAGTTGGTCAAGGGCCGAAACAAAGCCCTTTCTTGTCAGTTCCCTGGTATGCATTTGTTACCATCCCTCCTTGTGGTGCGTTCCAGGAACCTTAAGCTCTTTTCGCCTACAGTTCACAAGCTTCGATTGGCTGTCAATGTAAAAGGTAATATCATCGCCGTCTCACGGGTACCTAGCTAGTGTCACTTCTAGTACCTTCGCTTGGAAAACACTGCTGTCGTCTTTGTGGCATCATTGCTAGCCAGCCTCTGCACCTTTGTTATGGCATTTATGTTGAAAGCCAATTGTCCCAAGAGATCTTATTGAAAATGAATCTTTCGGTGTTGGTTTGTCGAAAATATTGCGAACATATTTTGGCTTGTTACATGAGGTTTTTGGTTCGGATTTAAGTATATTTGACTGCAAGGGCCTGCTTATTCAACGTCTCATGTGAGATGAAGCTAGTTTACTTCAGTTCAGGTGGTCATGAGAAACCTTTAGCTCATTTCTGAAATTACTGTATAAGACCTCATCGTCTAAGAAGTTCATATGTGTAAAGTACGATAGGATACCCTTGATTCTCTTCTACCGCGCTCCGCCCAAGTCGGACTTCTGAGTGTCTGAGACGTACCTCAACAAATCAGCCTGCTCTGCGTTCGTAAGCTACGTATACCTAGGCGAGCTACTTTCAGTATTGTTCTACCAATTTGAAGGATGTACATATATATGGCTTTGATGACAGCTATTCTAGCTTGTCTATTCCGGATGTACTTCGAGAAATGTCATCCATCAGTTTCGGTTGTTTTCCATGGAGTTAAGGTGGCGCTACAGTCCGGGGTGGACCTGGGCCTCAACCAACAAGCGTCTTCAGCCAGCTCGATCTTTAAGTAGCTGCCTCCAGATTCCCACGCTAAGTTGGTTGAGGTTCCCTTCCACTTGCGTGAGTCACCTGAGTCGCGGTTCTCTATATGAGGCCATCAGCGCAAAAGTGGTGTAACCCACAATTTTTGTTTTTTGCTGTTCTGGTGTTACATATGTACATTCCTTACATTACCAACTATCAATACAAAAGTGTTGGAAGCCACCTTTTGGTAATCAAAAGCAGATGGAGCTAAAAAATTCGTTTTTGCACAGAGCAGAATATAACAAAGTAATAGAGCAAAAGTGGTGTAAGCCACTGTAATCACCTTTGACTTAATGAAAACCCTACCTACCCCTGTATTGAGTTCTGGAATAGTGTATTACAAGAGACAGCTTTGGACTTGTTGCTTTGGAATTCACAACATGGGGATATATGATGCCTACATGTTTGTTTGGGACGAGTCTGATGCTCCGCGAGGACCCCAAGAAATCGGATCTTGTTTGCTTAACTTTTTTAAAAATTTTGTGGCCACTAAAAAAGTAGTCATGTATTCTGACAATTGTGAGGGACAGAATAGAAATATAAAGATGTCGTTGTTCTGTCAGTATGTTGTATCTCACTCGGACTTTACTATTGAAGAAAAAGATCATAAATTTTTGGTCAGTGGACATTCATATTTACCATGTGACCAAGATTTTGGTCTGTTAGAAAAAAATAAAAAAATTCTTCAAAGAAATATACGTTCCAGAAAACTGTCTCGAAGTAAGAAAAAGGCAATCATTCAAGATAATACGAATGAGTGCAAGTGATTTTTTCTCATCCAAATCGCTGGAAAAATATAACCAACAGAAAAATGTCGGTTAGTAACACCAAGGTGGAGTGGTTGAAAGTTCAATTTCAATTTCTTACAAGTATTCTAATAATGAAGATGTCCTCTTTAACGAAGTCAGAGTTAAAAAAAAAGGCAGTCAGTGACCATAACACAACTAAAGAAAAAGGACCTTCTTGAATTGTTGCACTTCATCCCGCCAGTTCATCACACTTTTTATAACAACCTGAATTGCTCCAACAGTGTCAGGGATGAGGTGTATTATGGTGAGACAGATGGTGAATAGCTCTTGTACTATGTATTTTGATTGATTTCTTAATAAACTTGTCCTAAAGTGGTGTAACTTGCTTATTTTTTTAAATTGGACCAAAATATCATAAATGCAGAAGTTGTGTAACCCACATATTTTCCTATAATATTAACTTAATAAATACAAAAATACACAGCTATTGTAAATTTGGAATTTCTTTTTATAAATTAAAAATAAAACAATTAAAATAATGTTCACCAAAGAAATTAAATTCAAAACAATTTTCACCAAATTTAAAAACCCCATTTTCCCCTAATTCACAAGTTTGGGGTTACACCACTTTTGCGCTGATAGCCTCATATAGAGCATGACTTTTTTGAATTCCCAGCGTTCTTATTTTAAGCTATTTCACGTGGCCTGACACCCGGTCTAGTGTGATCAGGCACTTCAGTACCTTATGCTGATTTGGTGTTAGTTTATGTCCTTGGTATGGCTGAATGTGTTTGTATTGGATTGGTAGATAGAAGTAGAGGTTCAAAAGAACCAAATTAGCACAACAATGTGCCGTTCTGAATCTACAACTCATGTGAGATCAGAGAGTTTAGTTTCCAATTCTATTGCTTGGCTCTAGCTAGAGACGACCAACATCTGCAGAGGAAGTGTTTGAAATATTAATTCTCGTTCAGATATGCACAGCTTGGACGGCTGAGTGATCTGCAATTGGCGAATGGTCAGCGCAGGGTCGTGTTTAGGAGTTTATTCTTCCTGGTCTTGTCCATGGGTCGGTATAGGACGCTCAAGACGTCGGTTGGACACGACCGTAAAACTCTCGTGGTGCATATAATTTGCTGTTCTTTGAACTCTTCTAGTTTGTTGAGGTTGTAACCCTTAATGAAAGCGGACCACCATACTAGTGACCCATAGCTTGAATTAGAGGTACATCCCTAAATTCACCATCTTTTGTTGGATTTCCCAGTTCCCATGCCCAAGCACTGGAGGTGGGATCACGAGATTTTGTTTTGTGGTTTTGTAGAGCATTAGCTCATTCCTTTATACCAACCACCTCCCAAAAAAGAACGAAACAACTTCTACAACTAACGAGAAGTCAGATTCGAATCGTCACAGGCTTCCTAACCGGACATTGTCGGGTTAAAAAACATCCTATGACTATGACGTCAATATTGGCTAAATATCACTTGGGTGGGGCTACAGTTCGGGATCGACTTCAATCTTAACCAACAAGCCTTTCCAGTCAGCGGTGTTCTTATCCAACTTTTTCTCGTTGCTCACTACAAATTGGTTGAGATCAACTTTTAATTGCGCTCCATCTAAGGCATTTTCTTCTCCTATTGCGATGTCCCTTCGGGTAAGATTCGAAGACTCTGTGGGACAGATTGTTGGTTCATTCGCTCTCCACGTCCTAGCCGTCTCAAATGCTGGATACACAGCTTTTTTTTCTGATTCGCACAGTTCGTCGTCTGTCTTCCTAGTCTTGGTATACCTAGTTAAGGTTAAGTTCTTAATATGGAGTCACCAAAGTTGTTTCGGGGTAGAGCCTAATTTTTCGATTGACTTCTCAGCCCAAAGCAACAGCAATTGGCAAGCGATGTCTTCCGATTGGTTTTGCCCTTGTTCATCACTTAACCCATTTTGGCCATTCGTTCAGCTCTGCTGTTTCAATGGTTCAGATGTTTCTGGATAGTCTCGAGGTGCTGCATCTACATTCGTCACAAGAGTCAAACATCATTTTGCTAATTATGGCAACACAATCCATAAAAGGGGGGTTTCTCCATTCACTCGTCCGCTTGTGATTAAAACTAATGACATCCTCAAACGATTTGCCCCACCCACCTCCAAAGCAGAGTGGAAACCAATCAATCCATGATTGATTTTAATCACCTCATGACAGAGTCAACAAAGTCCACCCATGTGGTCACCATTGCGATACACAATATCACCCCCTAAACTCTACTAGTGTATGAAGTCACGATCGTTGTTGAGGGCGGCGGCGGTGGCGGTGGCGGATGGCGGTGGCACAATCATCACAATCGGCGATCGCGGAACGCGCAAATGGATTTCATTCATAAAATACCCGCGCTGCTGTATCTGTTGGTTTGTAAAATAAATATAGTGGAAGTGGGAATAGAAAAAAAGAAATGAAAACGAAAACACTGTTTGTTTTGTTCTCCATTCGCGAATGGTTGGTGCTTATCTATCCACTATTTGACAGGAACGACGACAACGACAAACAAATGAATGAATGAAGTCGAGCCGAGTCGAGTTGAGTCAAACGAGTGCTATAGTGCGCCGAGTGATGATGACCTAATAATTGATCGACCGGCTTTAGTTAATAGTACTAACGCACATTATCTGTTTCCCCCCCCCCCCTCTCTCTCACTGTCTTTGGTTTTGTATTTACACTTTTCATCGCCCTGTTGCGGCTACTAGTGCCATTTTATGCGATATAGGTACCTATCTCGCGGACAAGCTAATTGTAAATGGAAGTCAAATAAGCAAACAGGAACTGGAAATTGGTTACACAGTCCGTTTACACAAACGCTGGGCTTCCTGCGATAAGAATATTGATTTTAGATTGTTCTAAATGAATTTTAATTAGTTTGCGCGCGCTATTTGATTGGGAATTACAACAAGTATGACTGTGTATCTGAGTTCTCTCTTTGGGGTGAGAGATACCTACATACATATAGATACGCGTAGTGTGGCTTAATTGCTATACCAGCAGAGTGCAGATGGCACATTGGTGGTGCCTATCTATCTCTCTTGAGCAAACCGATTGGGGTGAGCTAAATAACGTTAATTGTTAAAATTGCTTTTATATTTCTGTTTGATGTTAGACACAGATGGATTGGATGGCAGGGGAAGAGGTGTGGAGGGGGAAAAACCAGGCAAAATTCCAAACTTCCGGTTGGAAAGAGTTTATAACACGCAATGGAAGTGAGTATTTAGCGATGATTTTGCAATGAGATTGGGGATTTAGAGTTTTTGATTAAAATAAGGGGCTTGGGTACTACCTTCTGTAGATTTTCAAAAATAGGCTCGTTAATAGGAATGTCTATCTAGACCCCAAAAATCTATGTAATCACTTCCAATCTTGTAAGTGGGCCATTGTAACGAAGTAACCATCTCTTAGTGGTCGCTGTGGTTCAATTTTTAGAACATTGAACAGCTGAGCAAGCTGGTTTAGGTTTGAGTCTTAGAAAAACACCAATTGCTGTCTGTTTCGACATCTGGACACAGTATAGCACAGTATAACCATCTTTTGAGTTCCTGGTTACGTTGGAGTTATGAGAAACGGGTCGGTTTCTTAAAGAACCCTTTTGTGCCGTTTCCTTATAAATCTAGAGCAATTTCTTCTCTCTACAGAGACTGGCAGGAACTTTAGTACCCTGTGACGGAGAAGGGACCTCCTTTCCCGTCAACCCTATTACCTAGTACCGTCTCTGGATGGATGGAAGCGAGGTTATCAAAAATGTACTTTCTAACATAAAAGAAAGCTTTGCATTCACTCTCAAGACAAAGTCTACCGATGGGATTTAATCATTCTAGACGACAGTGAACACTGACCACTTTCTGTTTATACTCTGAGATTGTTCCTATCGAAGCTCACGAGAAAGTTGGACTTTTTTTTTGTGGTAACGTAGGGAATAGCAGTTTGGAGCACGTTTGGCCAGACTTACCTGGCCTTCTTACCGGCAAGTTTAGGAATCTTATGAATCTTATGAATGAATTAGGAATCTATAGAAGAAGCTACCACCGAGAGTAGTGGGACATGTGGGACAGTAGCGGAGCAAGGTGTAATTCAAATTGTACTGCTTGGGTTTCTATTGCGCAGTGTCCTGTGAAGATACCTTTCATGAGATTATTGGATTTGTTTTGTTGAAGGTTGCCCATAGTGATCTGGTTACGATTTAGTCCTGGGCTACTAATCGGGGTTCCTTTGAACCATTTCCTTGCTAGTTTCATTTAGCTTTATGTCATTGTACCCAGCAGAGAGATCTTCTATACATCATGATTCGCCTGTACAACTTTACTCGTACAAGCTTGAATTTTGTCAATGTTGAGTGCAGAGCCTCATTACCTGTCTGGCTGTCAATAATGTTACCAATTTTATTTATAAAAACTTGAATGACGGTGCACCCTTTTTTGGTTCTTAAGTATAGGTTTGCAGAAGATGTCAGCTCAGATAGTTAGCTCTTCGATGGAGCAAACATTACGCCCATATATGGTGGGCCATCGAGTCAGAATGGAAACGTGACCAAAGGTGTTGGTTGTCCATATGGTCCTTGTGTCGGTTTTTTAGGGGTAGACATCCAGACCTTGTTCTTTGGTCCAGCGTCTGGTTGTAATTTTCGGAACTAGAGACCAGATTAGCGGCGACAGAAATCCACCTCCGGGGGTGCTCCGGCTGAAGTTTTTTCTCACGGTTTGCACACTCTAGGGTTGAGTTGATAACACGTGACTTAAGCTCGCAACCAATTTGCCTCTTGGCTTGATCAACTACATAAGTCTTAGGACTTATGACATTTCTGATATTTTGTTCATGTTTTTGTTGCTGGAGGAGTTCCCGAGAGCTCTAGAGACACCCGATTGGCATAGGCTCTTGCAGTATTCTTATCCTTAATTTCGCCACAACTAGATTAAGGTCTGAGTCGACTTTTGCACCACAGATCAATTTGGTTGGCGATAGTTCGATCAAGTGACCTCTAAATTGCCTTGTGGATGCTGGAATGTGAGAAGTACATATGTATATGCTGCAGATTAGAAAGTCAATGAGCCTGTATCCATTTTCGGAGGTTGTGTTGGACAAAAGTTCTACCAAAGATGTGCTCTCTTTCGATCTTCCTGTTGAAATCTTTAATGACGGTCTTAGTGTCTTATCTTGGGCACTGCTCGTAGGTTTTCGCTAACAGCCCATAGAAACAATCTTTAGTGGCATCGTCTTTCTTGCCTCTTAGTCTATCCCCGTCCGTCTCTAACAAAACTAGTTGAAAAGGAAGAAAATTGTCTTCTTAGTTAGAACCAACCCGTTTGAGTTGCTGTTTTGGAAAGAGCAACATCATTAGAAAAACATACATCTGTCTTCCAAAGCGAACATTTGTGTCTTCATCAGCAGCGATATCAAACTTTTGCTCAAGGTCTCACTCTATGGCCTACACACTTCCAAAATAGTTCAGGAATGTGAATTCCTGAATTCAATAGAAGGGGAAACTCACGGACTCTCGTTTAGGTCGTCCCAGGCTACAATGAGGTTCTTGACAATAAAAGGATGGGTACATCCGGGCTTGAACTTGCATCACTTCTGCTTGTACCTTTGGCTAGTTTTCTCATAAACTCAATATTTGAGGAATATTTGCTGTTTCTCTGCAGGAAAGACTGCCGACTATTTATTATTCTGATGATGACGAAGGTACTGTAAGTGCTCGTATGTAATTTCCACTCCTATTGCGTCTTAATTCCAAATGTTCACCTAATTCATATGAAAAAACAAAAACTTCCAGGAATACCTACACCACACAAAATGTCTGTCCACCGGAAATTCCAATGATCCTCGCTCATCATATCTGTCGCTCGACTTGTGTTCCATTTCCTGTGAAATATCACTTTGATTTATATCGCCCCAACAAAAATCAAACACACACTCTCAGACAGAGTCTTCTGATTAGATGTCCCATTTGTGAGCATCAAAGGATTTTTTTTTTATTATTATCCCACCCGCCCCATTCCTCTCGGGTAAAATGTGTCAACATAAATTTCTCCAAATGTCACGGTCAACGGTGGAACGCATTAATCTTCCAAAAAGCATTCTAAGAACCCAAAATGTCCGACTGCGCGAAGCTAAATGGAACGAACTCCTCCACAAAATTGAAACGAAAGAGACTCACAGAAAAAAAAAATTTCAAGAAAACGACCGAAAAAAAATTTTTTTTTTTTTTAAAAATAGAATCCCAATCTTAATTCCAATTTCAATCCACCCTAAAGTAAAATGACTGTCGCGGATCACTAACGATCACCGCGTGACGCGCGCACGCGCACGCGCACATCCACCATCCCAGACTGACATTGTGCAAATATTTTGAGTAATTTCCTGCCTGTCACTGGTTTTCTTCTGGTTCTCGGCGAAAGGAAGTCGGCTTAATTGGATTTTCAGTGGTTGCAAGACACAAGACGACAAGACATTGTGTGTCTTGAATGAGGCGAAAAAAAGAAGAAGAATATTACCAGACCATAACAATTAAAGTGTTTCCGGTTTTCTGAAGATTCTCTCCAGCGGAGCATGCTCTGGAACAATAGGAAGTGTAAATCAACTTACAAACGGGAAGGCCTCTTAAGAATTTGTGTAAATTACTAAGCATGGGGTGGGTTTTCTTTCAAGTTTGAGGAAGAGGGCGATCTTAGCTTAACTTTGGGAATCCAATTTTATTTGGGTTATGCAAGTAAGCTCTTTTGATACATTCGAGGTCGTTAAAGTTCGGTAAGGATTCATTTTGCCTAGACGATCGCCACAACAAAGCGAAATAAGCCCACAATTGTGCCTCTTTAACTTTTTTCGTAAGCTTTCCAACGCATTTGACAATATTGCACTCCTAGGCTACGTTCCACTACACTAGGCTACATCTCAACTGCGTAGCGAAAACTAAAAGTCAAATACCCACCCAAAGTGTAAGCAAATTTGGATTCGAGTCTGAAATCCCTTCGTCGAATCAGTCTTATGCCATTTGTTAGGAAGCCCTGACGCCGTATTCACTGAGAAGCCGAAGATCTTACATGACCAGTTGCCTTGTCAGATAAAAAAGGTCTATTCAATAATAAAACGCCCACGAACCTCAAACTAGTTATAGGATGTTCTTGCTCAAATCTCGGCGCCTAAAAGTAGACGTTGTTCCCAGAGGTGTTCCTTACCTTCTTCACTTCCTTTAGAGATCGACATTGCACTGATGACATGGCTGTAATAGTCAACGATAAATTGGAAAATTTGGAATCAGAAGTGTCACAATAAGGCAGCTTGTTTCGTTCTCCAATTCCATCGGATTCTCGACAAGAATTAAGGATTAGAGTGGCGCAATACCTTGGTTGTTAGATCAACTTGGTCGCATGACCTCACAACAAATGCAACGCCTTTTCTAAACAGATCTGCATTCAAATGGAGCCTGGACTAGGTCTGCACAGTCTTAAAGATCTGAATATCATTGCTCCTGTGTAAAACAGTTTAAGCTTGTTGATCCCAATGTTCGGAGAAGATGATTTTATAATGCTCCTGGAATACTCCTATCGGAACACGAGTTTGTTTAGTACCCGTGCAAAGTCTTGACAAGTTCTCCTTTATATTCCAGGGAAAACTTTTCAACACTCGTGGCAAAGCTATCTTTATCTTCGCTGACAGCAAGTTCGCCTTCAAAGCCCTTGGCTTACCGAAGGTGAAATCAAGCTAATCTTCGAAACTATCATGGAGTTCCCGGTTGTAGCCAGGTGAGTCAAGACCAAACCAATACTCCTTGTTCTCCTTCCTCAAGGATTTCAGTTTTCTGATGAAACTAAGGATGATTCCCATTCGAATGATTAACGCAGTAATAAGTAGACACTCCCTTCTAAAGGGCATCTCAACTGGCTTATTTTTTCGCCGAATCCTATCTGTAGACGATGTCTAGAAAGAAGGGGCCTAGATTAGGTTTAGGTTGGTCGGCTGTCCCCACTAAGAAGGGATCAACTTAGGCCAAAATGAAGGCCCATTGTGATAGAAGGGGCCTACTAGACAATGAATTCGTCACCTCAACTACTCTGGCTGTCTGACACTTTGCAGATTGAGCAAGCTCCTCTAGGAACACCAAGGGAAACCAGAGTTGATCAACAACTTCCTAACTTTTATTCTACATCTGGCTCGATTCGACAAGCACTTCCCTACATCATCCATCTTAATCTCTTTCGTCGAAACCCTGACTCGGTCTTGAAATAGCTTTTCTAACTTCCTTACGTGGCGCTACAGTTTGGGGTGAACCTGGGCCTTAACCAACAAGTCTCGATGCTTTATTGATTGCATTGTCAATCCGTTTTATATTCGAAAAGTCTGCGGGCCGCAGCTTTGCAGTCTATTCCATTACGTAGTTTTTCTTGACAAGGTCGAACTCGTATAGTTCGTCAATGCATCTGCTCCTCTAAAATCAGTCTACCCAACCGGACCGACACGAACAATTTTTCCCTCGAAACGCCTTCGATATAGAGTGCATGCTTCAGCGTCAAGGAGTCACAAATAAAGGGGTAGGGCCTTCTTAGTGCAAAGAAACAGCGATTGGCATTAGTTGTCGGGATGTTGTTGTCAGAAATGGTTCACTTTGGCTTTGCTACCAAGCCTTTTGATACCTCGATGTTACAGCTGCCCGCTGTGAAGTTCTGTCCGATACGTCAAGGTCGGATGTCCTTTCAAATAGTTGGCCTTCACTGAACGCACTTAAGCCACTTTTACATCAATAAATGGCACCGGTGACAGCTTGCTGCGTTCACAATGTTGTCGGCGTACACTAGAGCGTCTTTGAAAGATTGTGCTTTCGGTCTTGACTTGTGCATTTCCTCTAAATCTTTGTTTTTGACGTCAAAAGTTTCGGTAAGGCGTTCCCGACATTGAAAGAGCAGCAAGCGAGTTTAACAGCCATGTTCAAACAAGGCATGGCCCTGTCTAGCTCGTTTCTGTAAAGGCTGTCACAGGCGGTCTTTAAATCGACAAAGAGATGATAGTTATCGACTTGGACTTTTTGGGTTTTCTCTAGGATCTGTCGAAGAATGACAATTTGGTCGTTTGTGGACTTCCATCAAATCGTACTTGGAGGCAGAGGTTTGACAAGTTGTTGGCGAAAAGTTTCAGATCTCGTACTGAGGAGACTAAGACTTGAGAGAGCCTTCCGGCTTGAATTGACTTTGAATGTGTCAAAATGACACATCCCTCATCAGTTCTGATCTGAAGGATTGTCCGAGAGCTGCCTAAGATAAAAGAAATGGAGACTTGACTTGCGTGACTTCCGTCTATTAAACGGACTGGATCCAGTTGGTGGACCAGCTCCTTGCACATGCTCACACCTATCACTGCCTTGCTGGAGAAGTATCGAAAGGACGCCTTAAGTACACCCATGAGTTGTAAGTTTCAATCCCATTAATCTTTAGTCATGACATGACACAGCTTAAAGGCTGTGTAACGTAACGTGTCTCCTCCCGGATGATTTAACAAAACCAAATAGGTAGGTACCTACCCACTTCACGTTGTCGACAGGTCGAAGGCATTCCTAACATATGCTCGTAGCTTCACAGAAACGTGTCTTTAAATACCAAAATCGGTGTCGGAGACTTTCCTCCAACAAAAATTTCTTAAAAATGTGACAACTGCACTTCTTGCCGCCTCTCTTACCGCCCACCTTTCCGAGAAAACCATCTAGATACCCCACGTGAAGCTATTCTAATTAGTTACTCCACGAGCGTACACAACTTCCGGTAATCACCTTCTCTGTCCGATGATTTATCTAACAACGTGTATTCCTCGTATTTCTCGTTATGAAACTCAAATAAACTTTCCAGCCTACATCGTGTGGTCCGTCTCTTGCAACTACCTGTGCTTGGAGCACAAACCACCAAGCCGAGAGCAATGCGCAGCACTTACCTTACTTTTGGCAGCCATCTCCGTAGAGTGCCTTCTAATTAACTTTTTCAGAAACGAACCCGCTCTAGAGAGCTATACGGTGGCAGCAGGAGCTTCCCACTCGAATCTCGAATTTCACATGAAGCGTTTGTTTCGTCAACGCCTTTCAAAAGAAGTGTTCATCGTCATCGTCATCGTCGTCGGATTGTCTTTCCTCTGACACTCAAGTGTGTTACGTGGGATCTGCCAGCATCATCATCGTCGTCGTGGGATGTTGTCTTGCCATTTTTCTTTTCGTTAAAACGAATTCGAATTTCGAATTTCTCCATCGGCCATCATCGGCCATGCTTGCGGGGGAAAATTTCAATTCCTCTTGGCGACATTCTGTGGGTTTTTTCCTCGAAACTTTTCATCTTTCAATTTGACCAATCGGTCATAAATCGCGCTATTTTCGGTGGAGATATAAGAGTCTATTCTATGTCCACCAAGTCATTACCGGTAATGGGTCGTAAGTCACAGTTGGAGACTTCATTTCGAAGTTTATTAGGCTTTATTCGCTGACGGTAATAAAATTAATGGAAATCATTAAAAATCTAAAAAAAAAAAAAAAAATTATTGATATCAGATGGTGAGAAGGTTGTCCTATCTGCCAAATGGTTACACGGCTCATCAGTGGGAGAAACAGAACGTAGACCGCCTTTTGTTTGATGAATTTGTAGCCCCAATGGGTTAAGAATTTATTGGCCAGTAAATTAGGAGAAGACGTTTTCAGACGCGCTTTCGTTTCCCATGGCACTGATGACAGATGTTATGGTTGACATGCATGTGTGGCGATCGGGTGAAAGATAAAATATGCGGGCTTTCACAAAAATTGCCAAAGAAACGAAGAAGTAGGCGTTGATTCATAAAATTCGCTTAAGTTTGGGATCTATGCTGACCCAGTTAAGAGGAGGATCGAGGTTTAAAGAGTGCTGTTAGTGATTTTTAGGGTTTTTATGGTTCTATTCAATATCGGCGACCTAATTCTCACGGGAATTGACAGATAGGTGGGCGGTCCTGGTGCGATTCAATGAACTTCTCCAGAACGATACCTTACCAGATGCCACCTGAGATTGGTAAAGGTATACTTTTACACATGTGGACCTTCAATGTTAGGGCTGGCTCTTCGAATTAGAAGATTTGTGTTGATCACTATATCATGTCACCCACGTCGCTTTATAGTCTGTAAAGCTTGCGATGAATGCTTCCCTTTAAAAGTGGATTTAGTGGAACCTCATTCCCTTTCTGCCAAAGACTTGGAAAGTCTTACGGAAGTTCTCGAACAAAATCGAACTCATGGAGCACTATTGGGCTCGTTTGAGTCAACGTGAGTGAAGGTCCAACGACTGACACTAATGCTCCGGTCCGTAAAATCTTCGAATCCGCCCCCGAGGGACAGCGCAGTAGAGGAAGACTGCGACTCAGGTGGCGCA
This sequence comes from Criorhina ranunculi, assembly GCA_951813785.1. Lineage (NCBI taxonomy): Eukaryota > Metazoa > Arthropoda > Insecta > Diptera > Syrphidae > Criorhina > Criorhina ranunculi. The sequence goes on from OX638382.1 coordinate 40,386,742, forward strand.
CGCAAGTTGAAGGAGACCTCAACCAACTTAGTGTGCGAAACTGGAGGTAGCTAGCTAAAGATCGAGCTGGTTGGAGACGCTTGTTGGTTGAGGCCCAGGTCCATCCCGGACTGTAGCGCCACCTTAAGTAAGTAAGTGAGTTTGAGTCAACGGCGGCTTATAGGCGAATGTCCTCGGCCGGTGTTGTCAGATGCTTCTTCTAGTTTGGTTGAGATATTGCCAGTCCAGTGATCAACTCATTTCACCTGGAAAACCAACTTTCTTCTCTTAGTCTTGCCAACCGATAGAGGTTAGAGAAAGACGATCTTAAGAGGTGCGGTTCTTTGCTTATGTTCACTAAGTTGAGTGTTTCTAAACAGTTTAGCTCAGCCATCTTGCCTACTGCTGGAAAATGGGTTCGTAGTTTGAAGCTATCCGCTTATGGGGAATTGGATTCCCTTCGACAAATCCCAGCTAGGTTTCTAGACAGCTTTCAGTAAGGACTTTGTTAAATATATCCGAGATTTGGCCACTAGCTGGCTGGCTGCTACATTAACGAAGCAGAAAAAGTGCGAAGACTGGCTTGCATATGTGGTCATGCCCTTCAGTGGCGATGGAGGTTATCTGTAAACAAACTCCGTAAACACCTCCTGTAACGAAACAGATGAAACATGGTTAGAAACTATAGGGAACTGATTCGGAATGCACCATATAGATGAGCAAGACCTCCAATCCCTAGAAACAATACAGGTTCTTGGATTCCTAAGAGGAATCTAATTGATGAGAAAGCTTAGCGTCTCTTTCCGCATTACGTACTTCGAGACGTTAAATTCCTTATCGAAGGCCTCTTGGATGTCTATCCAGTCACAGCTACAGACTTGGCTGGCCTACTGGTTCAGCAATATGGGAACGACTTCCACTCGTTCTGGGATTTTCACTTATTTTGGGGTTCCCGTATGCCCTCTTCTGACCCTTTTACAACTCAGTTCACTAATTATGCGACTAGGTCAAGCAGTTAAGTCTTGAAAGAGGAACCTCTTAATAGTGAACCTCGGTACTTACTGAAGTGAACGTTCATTCTGACAGAAAGCGGAGCTCATGCTCCTTCACTTGCACAGTGTTTACGATCAAGATCTGCTTGTCCTTTGATTAGCACTTGTCAAAGAACTTGTTTTGTTTCAGTCTTGCCACAGATAGAAGGTAATACCAAGCAGATTTGGCCAAAGCTGGATTACAAACGCTCTCACTATGTCATCAGACACCGGGACACTGCATCATTGGCAAGCACCCCAATAGGCTGGGGCCACTCTACAATGACTTTTGCAGAAGCTGCACAGACGAGGAGGCGGAGGATACAATTCTCCACCTTCTCTGCACATGTCCGGTCATACTTAGGAGCCAGCTTCTTCCACAGCCTAACCTAAACTGGTTGACATCAGCATAGACAGCCTCCAGCGCCTCTAAGCAAGCTCCGGCTGGTTTTGCGGGTAGTATTTCTGGTTGAAGTACAGATCCATGTGGTAACACAAAGGACCTTATCTGGTCTAAGTGAGGTTGCAACTTGCAGCCTGCCATTCCAACTTTACCTAACCTACAGTCTTCCTACAGAACCATAAATTTGTTTAGTTGAAAACTGAATTCGCCTGAAGGCCACTATACTACATTGTTAGTCCCAATCTATCGCACCTTTGCATTAATTTGAAAAGGCAAATTAATTAGTTGTATGGAAACAACAACGCCAATTACTCTTGTCCAATTCCATAGAATCACATTAGTGTACACTACACACACCAACTATAAATGAGACGCGCCTAGCCTGGTACGTTCACCTGTTGCACGCAAGCCCTATTAACTTGTGGAAAATGAATTGGAATTGCATGCGAGAAAAAAAAGTATCAAATTACTTGCATCCATCTCTTGCTAAAAAAAATAATTACATCATCTCCTGACTCCACGCAACAGCTTTCCATGCATGCTGCTCTCCTTTCCTAGTCCCAGTGTAGTCCCTCTGGGGCTGGCACTCTAATTAATTGCTGTTCTCTTCGCCAAAAGTCGTTGTTCGTTCTAGGACTGACTGAGCTGTTGCTGTTGTCGTCGTCTTGGCAAAATGGTTTTACGATGCCACATAACCCATTCATAAAAATGCAACTCTAACTTTTTAATTAGGCATAGAGAGAGGCGCAAGTTATGACTTTTGGATTTCGGAAGCCAAAACAGGGGAAATCTTTTATGGCCTCCAAATGGTCATAAAGTCTACAAAAGAATGAGAGAGCATGGGAAATGTCTATGCCGGTTCCATGAGTTATGAGTGGGAATGTCTCTGCGCATTTTTATTTGGATGCATTCCATGCATCTTGTATGAGATTGGTTAGCTTCCTAGTGTTCTTTGCGATTCAAATTGTTTTCATTCAAAGTCACTTGATGCTTGTTTGGACAGTTTAAGAGTGGTGGCTGTACTCCCAGTAGGTAATCACTCATGGTTGAGTCACATATCCTTTTTTCGGACTGAACTCTTCGTCTGTTTGGTGTCAGCTTCAACCCTATGTCCTTTTTGCTATCGCTTCCAGTGGAATTTTCAGGAACACAGCAAGATAGTGTCTTTAGACGTAGGTTTGTACCTACTCTAGCTTTGAGCTGCCATACTTCATTCAGTTGCTGGATGGCAATATAAATCGTTTTCTCAGTCCAGAATGGGATCCTTACTCGAGGTCAACAAAAACGCTTCGAAATGCCTTCGTTCCCTTAATCGATGCAAGAAACACTTTATCTCTTCAGGTCTGGCTGCGATCTTCATTTAGTCATGTGTATCTCAAATCGTACTGCCTTATCTACTGAATGTGTAGCAATCCGACGCGTTAAATTGAATAAGAGGAAAAATTACAATAGAGTGTAGTTGAACACCTTTGTAAAGATGCTTTCTTCCCCTTTTGTAGCAATTTTTTACAATAAATACTTAAGGGAAATTGTCCGTTGTTTAGATGTTCATCAAGTTACCCTGTAGTCTTTCTTCTGTCATGTTGTGAAGCACAAAAATTCCTTGCGGGTATGATAACAAGTCTATAAACGTCTTCAAACCGAATGTGGAATGCATTTCCTCTCATTACAATCCACAAACATTCAAAACCAATGTGTATCAGCACCTCTTTGTGTCTCCCTTGTAAAATGTACTTGAACCAGTGATTTGTTACATTCGTCCTTCCTACTATCCAATCCCAGATGCCGCCACAAACTAGAGGCAGCTAGCTAAAGATCGAGATGGTTGGAGGCGCTTGTTGATTGAGCCCCAGGTCCACTCTGGTCTGTAGTACCACCATAAGATGTCGTTACAAGGATGAGTGAAGGAAGATTTACTGAGAGAATTACAAGAAATTCGAGGTGTACGTACTTCTACAGGGCCTTTGTTAACCTCTGGCGTATTCGGGAGACCATTACTGAAAGAGGTATTGCAACTTCCAAAGAGGCTATAGAAGGCTTTCGTTTTCCATTTTATAGTCGAATTATGTAACATCGTTCGCTTTCATTTGGCTGGTGTTAGTGAGGTCCAGATACATTGTTAACCGTATTAACATATTTCCGCATTCCATCGAACTAAAAGTTGAAAACAAACATTTCGCGAAAATTCCGTTCTCTAATTGGATTCTGATTAGCATAGGGATGCGTGCTAGAACTCAGCACCGAATTCGTATTCATTCTCATTTCCTGTTATCAACCGGCAAATCGAATTCAGAACACATACATACCGAGAACAAATGTATGTATACTCATGTTCACAGCACCTTCTAACTTAATCACATGCGAACTACGAGTATAGGTACACTCTGAAAGTAATCACCCACTCGTGATGTCATGAACGATGACCACTTTCCGGTACGTTCATTCAGATACTCGTATCTAATCACTAGCATTATTCAGCAGAATGGAAAATAATTTCTCGCCCTTCTGTGTGCTCCGTCCCCCCCGTCATGTGTCTACATGAGCAAAACAGGAAAACAACACACACACGCAAACACCAACGATTAGTCTGCTGTGTACACGCTACGTTACGACTTTCATTCATAAAAATTTCAAATTCAACGTCTGCGCATAGACGTATGGCAATTTTGAAACTAGAAATCGGGGGTGGTTAACCCATTTGACCTTGGACAGAGGAGGCCATAGAGTACACAAGCTATCGAATCGGGGTAATTTTTTTTTTTCGCTGCCATTCATGGAAAATTCATGGAGTTCGGGGCAAATTCCAAAGAGTTCCCCCTTCCTATTGGATGACTTCATCGCAAAATATTTTCCAATTCAACTGACAGTAAGTCATTAAATGAAACAAAGCCCTGGGTACCACATGTCAATTCTTAAGGCAGGCGGCAGCAGACACACACTCATCCTCGGTAACCTTGTGAGTGATTTATGGCGCCGCACCAGAGGGTGTTGATATACGGAAGGGCAACATAACCAGTGACGGTGCATGAAATCGTTTGATCTATTGGCCATAGCCCCATCGAATTGGAGCGTATCAATAGAACGATAGAACATGTATGGAATGCGGGGGACAAAAGCTGAACTTTCTTTCTTGTGAAATGTGAACGTGCCTCTTGATGGATTAATAAATTTCAAGAATGCTATCGGAATCGTTCCGAAAATAGTTTTGTGGAAATATTTCATTGAGATTACGAGATACGACCACCGGATCCATGTGGGGGGGGGGGAAGGAAGTGGTGAATGTTTCTATGGCAAACATATGATGAATGTGGCCAGGAGGGAACACAAGAGTTAACCACGTGTGGTGCTATTTTTGAATTATAGCAAGAGAGGATAGACAATTGAGACTGTGAAAGGAAGATTTGGTTAGAAATGAAGGTACCTTCTGTCCAACTTAAGCTTGAATTTCAAGACTCATCATTATTCCCCATTTGACAACCCTCCATCTCCCTGCTGGGTTTCCCCGTGGATTCATTTCTATGGCCTCATCTTACTATTGAAAGTCAGCATTCGGTTTGTTAAACTATTTTTGTTGAGATGAAATCAGTGACCGGATGGCAAGTCCGCTAGTCTTTGGATAATCTTTGGACTTACCCTATGACTTATGGGAAAGTTAAGTCCCAAAAGATTCATAACTAAAGCCATTTATTTGTTCTAGAAGGAACTTTGTCTTATAGAACTTTTACTCTCGACCTTAAACAATTTGAAATGTTCATCGTTGCGTAAAGAGTTCAATTTAAGATCTGTAGAAGCTAGCCTTGACAAATCTCCAAAAGTATAATTTTTCATGAAAAAGCTCCGACTCCGAACGGCGGATTGAGAGGTCCCTTCGATTCGATATACAACCTCGTTGCGAGAAGGAAGGCCTTGATTCTCTCCGAGCTGTCGCGCCAAAGTGCTTGGCAAAAGACGTGGATTCTTTGATGTTGTCCCTATCCATGGACCTTTACTAATTAAGCGTTGTTTTAAGGCTCAGGCATGTTGATGGGTCATTAAGGCAAACAGTTGCCTTTATTTTGCCCATAAATGGACACCTGTGGAAATTTGAAATGAGATGAAGAGGGTTCGTTGATCTACAGCCACCCAGACTTGAACCTAAGAAGGCTCTTCAATTCAGTGTTGCTTAGGTTGATTATCTCGTCTAAGAACCAACTGACAAGAGTTGGCTGAAATTCTTAACCGCGACCGAGATCCTTTTTTGCTATCAATCTAGCACCAAAGAGTTCTAGCAATGTGTCCAATTGAATTCACTGATTGTGGCCAATGATCTCAGTTGTTATCCAGTAGGATTCCACCAGATAACTGAGCGGCTTGAGCGTTCTTGTTCATTCCCTCGATGTGGCCGACCCAGTGAAGTCGACGGATTTTTGCTTTTCGGACCACATCCACATCTTTATGCAGCTCGTAGAGTTTGCAGTTGTATCTTCTCCTCCATTCATCTTCCTCTCAGACAGGACTCTTTCGAAGGAAGATCCCAAGATCTTAGTCCAAACATTCAGTTCCATAAAGCAAGACTGACAAGATCGGGGGTTTGTAAAGCATGATTTTGGCCTTTCGAACAAGGAGTTTGGACCCTAACTGTTTGGACAAACCAAAGCAGCAGCGGTTACCTAAGGTTATCCTTCGTAGAAGCAGCTTTACGTCTTTTTTGTACTTGGTTCACGTGGATAGTTTAGGGGCTCCACGGGTTTCCGATTTCTACAGCTAGAACCATTGATCCGGTCCTGTTTTTTAAAAGGCACACTAGAGGGCATGAGCTGTTCGGTATGAGCTGTTTGCACACGATTGTAGACTTCGATGCAATATCAAGATTCAAGCGTGTCCCGTGTTCCGTCTTTTCACCCTTTGTCTTAAGGCCGATTTGACAGTCAGTTTATTATTGTTTGAGTCACATTCAATAGTGTGGGTGTAGTATGGATTCTAACGTTGCTGTGAGGAAGGATCTCACTGATTTCTTTTGAATACATTTGATCTGAACTTCTGTCTAGCTTGGTCCTAGGTAGGCGGGGCTATACGAAAGGTACATGATGGATCCTCTAATCTTGGTGGGGATGCTTCGTGAAATTTTATTTCTTGGAGGTAGGCCTGGTTGAGCACTAGGTCGTAGGTGTTTGTCGGTGAGGATAGTTCATTGGATAGAAGTTCGTTCAGAACAAGGATTCACAGAAGAGGTGATGGCACGCTTCTTGAAGTGTATTCCTTTATCGAACGAGGTATGGCCGTCTCTACAGATTTTCATGTTGCGATATGAACAGTAGCATATGCTATCCAAAGACTGTTTTGAGGGAAGAAAGAGAGTGTGAGACTTTGCCTACTTTATGTATTAAAATCACGTTCAACTTAGACTGGTTCCCAATCTTAAACATCTCTTCAGAATGCGGAATGTGGAAAGTTGTTATCTGACCCTGGGAAATTAAATTCTATTCAGCATTCGCGTCGGTGAAGGTTGTGTCAGAGCCAAACCTTACGTCTGGGTTGGATCTGCAGACCGGAAAGTGGATTAAGTATTTATTCATCAGAATCTGGTCAGGGCAGTTGGCATATAGATAGGTCTTTCCGCTGTCTAGAGTAGCCTCTTGCGTTGTCTGTTGTCTAATTGTAGCAAGATCTACGTTGAGTCTTTTTAATCTCTTTCTTTTTAATCTTGTTTCCAAATTCAAAACTAGTCCAGTTCTCATGATTTTGTTGACGTCTTTTCTGCTTTTGCATCGAAGATCGGTTTAAATGCTCAAGTATAGATTGAACTCTCGGTTTAGTGTCTGCATAAGCCATATCATTCCTGTACCAGTGCTGCAGGCTTTGGGTCGCTGTCATGCTGTTATCGTGGGAGACGCTAGCAGTGCTACCACGAGTTGTTTGGGCTATGATGCGGAGAAAAATTTGAATCAGTTTTGACAAGTGGTTCACCGTTTACACTGGTGGAGTCTTACTTTGATGGTTGTGTCTTGAAGCAACCATGGTTCCTGAATGAGAGCGATGTTTTCTCCTCATGTGGGGGGGTCTGCATTATTTTGGCATCTAAGTTCGCCTTTGGTGACTACTCATCCGAGCGAGCAGACGCAAGTGGCAAAACAAAATCTGTCGGACGCAGTAAGGAGTCTTTCCTCTCCAAACCAGGCTCCTATTTCATTTTGCTTCACCATACATCTGGAGCTTTAAAAGGATGGAACTAGCTTGTGGCTCATCCTATAATCCCTTTCAGTCCTATCACGTTGGTCTGTGGATCGTTCTCTGGAAATGACTTTTAGTTAAATGTAAGGGTACCATACAGTCTCTCTATTTGGCCTGTCAAACAACTCCCTAACCTAACCTTTTGCTATCCGCTGTTCGTTTTTCAATGGTAAATGCTCGCATGCTTTCATTTCTACTCACTTTGGCAAGTCTTTCTAACTCGAAGAGCTATGGATAGACTTGTGCTCATCGGTCATCGACCTACCGTCAGTTTCTGCTAAACTGAGACTGTTCCTTAGTTTTTCCGACAGAACGGAGTCTAAAGTTGTCAATAAAGTTTGTCAAAGTGGCTGCTACTTCTTTTTTCTCTAGAACTTCCATGCTTTGACAGTCCTATAAACTACTTATCAACTTAAAGGCATGACTGACACACATCTTACATACAAGAGGAACTATATACATCAACTTCACACGTTCCATTGATGGATCAGGAAATGCAAAAGTCCATGTCCAATTAAATGTTCCCAACCGTAAAGAAAAATGGTCTCTTTGAGTCTTCCCCCGGATATTGCCTAGCGCATTCCCACACACTACAACGCGTCCACAATCAATGGAATGGAATTCACATTCATCAGCCAAATATGGCAGAAATTTCCCTTCTTCTTTGGAGCACATCATCATCATCTTCATTCCGTCTTCTACGGTGCGAAACAATGAATGGGAATTCCCTCAAGCATGACCATAACAATGCACAGTAAAGGAAAAACAATTTCCATATGCCCGCAGAAGCATTACAATGGTGGTGGTCTCCAAGTGGGGTTCCTTGGTCATGTCAAAGACAGAAGCCAGCCACCAACACATGAAAACGGGAAATATTAGACGAAGCGAAGCGCTTTTCTTATCCGGAAAAGCGAAATTTTCCTCCACACAATTCCAAATCAGTTGGGATTCATGAATGGGATGAGGATTGAGGAGCGGACCCGAGGAGCTGGGGTGAATCCCAAATGAGACTGATTTTGCGAAGCTCATCTTTGTTGTCGTTGTCGTTTTCGTCATTATATTGTCGGTCCGTTGACGGCCCTTCTTTTTTTTTTGGTTACGCTACGTGGTTCATGTGAGACAACAGTCGCGGCAATCACCATGATCATCATCTAAGGAGCCCTCTGTGACACGAAGATTGTTATGTGAGTTCGTGCGGAGGAATTTTTTTTTTGAGAATCCACGTAGTTGCACGTTCCTCCAGTTTGGGTTCTCATTCCCGTGAGAGATGAATGGGAGGGGAGAGGAACTTTTTTCATTCATAAGAACGAAACAACTTTGGCGCGCAGAAAGGAACGGAGTGCTCACGGTAATTGTGGACAAAAGGTGCTTCGATGTGGACTCAGCTGTCGCGATGAAGTATAATAGAAATATTTATCGACGATGTTATGTTACCTTCCAGAGTCGATACACAACAAAGGACGATGCCGGTGCTGGAAAGACGCAATGAAGAAGTCGTCTTTGTGAATGAATGTTGCGCAGTTGTAACAACATTGTTGGAGTTGGAGAGCAGATGGTACCTGGTTAAGGGATGAATGGATGATATTCATTGAGAAGGGTTACTAGCTGTGGATAAAAGATTAATGTCCTGATGTTTCAGATGTTGTTTATGAGATTGAATGGTGGATTTCAATTAGGCTAGGGACTGGTGCTTGGGAATTTTTGATTAAAGGTGGAGTGGCAGTGGCAGAGGATCAAGAAAGTGTGAGAAAGGAATTGGAATTTGGTTGACATTGAGTAGGATGTTATATGTAAGCAATGCGTCATCAACTGCGACGTTGCAGAGTAGTCGAATCTGGTTTAGCACTATTTTGGAGCCATATCCTGAAACGTTGACAGAGCGGTAAGAAGGACGTTTCTTTTTTCCATTCCCGCATTCTAGAACTTCTCTCACAGCTCTATACTCTTTATTGTGCGTTTCCTGGTGAGAAAGCTCTCCTTTCCTGTAGTCAGTTTTGAAAGCTAAGACTCCTCCTGTCCTGTGGCAAGTTATATGTAATTTTTCTTTACTTTTGAGTTATTGTAGGCTTAACAAGTGTAAGTGTCTAGACTGCCGAGCATCTGCTCAACGATTCTTTGATGGCATAGCACAGCCAACCTTCCATCTGAGACAGTTCTTTCAGAAACGTTGAACTTCGTCAAGAGTTCTCTTGGTCGGTTTAGGGGCAAAGTGAGGTTCGAGTAGCTGCGTGTATTGAGGCCTTCAATGTGATACCACGGGATCTTGGAGCTCTTCAGAGAACTTCCTGAAGCATCGGTTGAAATTTCTGTGGAAGCCTTTAAGTTTTCGGACATCGTGCCAGGCTTTCCAGTCTTTTTCTAAGACTAGCTGGGATAGGACTTGTCTTCTTTTAGTTTTAGTAGACCCAAGGTGTTCGGTGTGTCTTTCTATGAATCATAAGTACGAGATGCTGACAGATTAGCTGACGTAGGCTCTTACCTTATTGTGACTTTACTACATAAGCTCTGTGAGCAACTTCTTGTTTATTCAAATCTTTGATAGATGTCCTTGGCAACTATAAGCTCTTTGAAGTCTCTTTGCAGTGACAGACGAATGAAGTATTTATCAACTTGATTTAAGGAAGCATTCGTTGAATTTGTTTTGAACACTTGGAGTATAAAGTCAGAGATTATGTCGTTTCTAAGCTTAGACTTGATTTGGTTGGAACTTTGTTGTCAGTCAGTCTGTTGTTCGTAACCTTCCTCGTCATGGATTATACAAGAGTCATCTTCTTCTCCAGATAATGGCTCATTCAGTGTGTAAAAGTAGCTGACGTCCTCTGGATTTATTATGACGAGAGCAGTTTGTTGAGATTTGATGTCGGTATCTGTCGGACTACATCAACTGTTCTTATTTTGTTCCGCCTGAGGTCATGATGGATTCTGTTTACTAGAAGTAATCGACGAATCAAGTCGTTTTAAACATTTTCTTTGCCACTGATATGGCACATTGCGCTTCAAGGTACACATGATATGCTTAGGAGATCTTTGAAGTCTAAGGGGTTAAACCTTTGGTTTTTGTGTGGATACTTTTCTTTGTTTTAAGGGATGTGATCGACTTTCTAGACCAAGCCATGAAATGTTAGTCTTTGAGTTTTGGTTTCTTTTAGAAGCTTTGACTAGACTTGCTAGCTGAGGGCATTCTTGTCACAAAAGCTTAGCCATCTGTTAAGTTTATATTGAGCAAAGCGATCTTGCATAGTCTTGCTTTATGGAGCTGAATGCTAGACGATAAGTAAGACAGCGGAGCAGATCTTTGGTTCCTTCGAAAGAAAAATTCTACGTTGAGCATTTGGTCCTGTATGTGAGGAGGGCGAACTTTTCGAGTTGTATAAAGGTGTGGATGTAGTCCGGAAGGCAAAAATGGGCGAATGGACGAGAATATTCCAACTAAGAGAGTCTTCGAATCCCAGCCTCCCGGCTCACAACGAAAAGGGAGACCGAAGTTCCATGTTAAAGAGCAAGCAATCGCGGACGCTAGAAACTTTGGTCTTATAAACGAGACCGTGAAAGATAGAAGGTGGTGGTAGTTTAAGCTCTGACCCTCGCTGATAAGTTAGTAAGTGTAAGACATTCTCGCGTCTCACCTGTTCAACAAGTTGCCACTTATTCAATACTTTCGGAGGATAAAGAGGGGTGACAACGAAAAACTAGTAGATAAGGAATGAGCTTTTCAACATTCCCCTAGCCCTTGCTCTCTGGAGATGAGTTATTAGCTCTGCAGATTTTGTCGACTTATTGACCCTGTGGGTCTTGGATTAAAGCGATGCCAAAGCTGTCTGTCTGTAAAATATAAGAGTCAGTCTACCAGTAGCTACACGAAGCTTTTTTTGCATATGCTCACGGATAAAGTCGGCACAGGTGGGATGGACAGCCATTATCTACTCTTTAATGAGTTTTTCGTGTACCTAATTGTTATTCGATTCCACTTCAGCGATAAGGTTAAGACCTTGAGTGGCTTGAATAACCTTTGTGTACTTTAGGTTAACTATTACCTAGTCTCGTGCTTAAAAGTCACAATGGCGAAGGTGTGTATTCCACTTCTAGACAAAAGATAAAGTGTACTTCGCCCATTGTCTGCTGTCTTATCTACACCGGAATCGTTGGCTGTTTACTAGTGACAAGGTCGCAGCACTAACTTTTTTTTTGTTATCTACTCTCGAGGGATGTTCAACGTAAGCGTCAAAACAAAACAAAACAAAAAAACGGGAAAACAAAGTGTTATCGACTGATAAGACCGTGCCATTCCTTTTCTCTTCAAGAAGTCATATCAATATTTATCAACCTCACTCCACACACAATCAACTGGCCCATTCATCATTCCTCTTTGGGTAACACCTTCATTCGTTACCTTAACAGGAAATGCAATCCAATTTCGTTTCTTCACTGTTTTTTTTTTGGAGTGGGCGTTATGGAGTAGCCAAATATAGAGCGCGCTCGTCGACTCCATGACCGCCCACATCCTTGATCTTGCACCTATTACCGATTTATTAACCCGATTTACATTCTCTCCTCCAAAGGATGTTTGTTGAGTATATCTCCTGCATCTTGCTGAGTGACTGCTGTGCCTTGCCATATGTTCAACATCATTTCGCAAAAAAAAAAAAAAACTGTTGGCGCGCACAAGAGGTGGGTAGCAGCAGCACTCTCAAGCCACCAGCAGCGGTATATTCCCCAGCAGACTCCGAAAGATTGAGATTTTGTGGAATTTTTTGCGTGGGCATCTTCATTCATACACTTCCGTTGAATGATGTTGGAATGGGAATTCAGTTTTTTTTGTTTGGAATTTCTGTTCGCGCGCCCGAAGAAAGAACCCAATACCATCGGCTCGGCTGGCTTAACGAAAATTTATTCAACTCACCGGATCCATTTGTCCGTCTAAATTTGCAAACGGACAGGGTGCGAGCAGAGGGGGTATTTGAATACCATACCGGTGTGGGAATACACCGATAATAAATCGGTTGTTTTGGTGGTGTGAGGCTACGCGTTTCACTTGAATTTGTCGCGTTTCACTTTGGTTAATTGAATTTCCTGAACGACAAAGGAAGGAGTTGTTGTTGGCAAAGGAGTCAACTTTGTGTAAGTGACGTGCATGCAATACAATTTCGTTGGGTGGTGGCAAAGCCAACTTTTTAATTGATGACGTTCCTGCGGACATAAGAGGCAGGGCTCGTCCCGTGCCACTGGCTCCACAACATCTGTCCATTCTTCAGTAAGACTTCGAGAGTTAGTGTTGTTGCCGATTCTCATAACATCTGTTCCACTTATTTTCACGCCTAGGTCAGTGGAATCCAGCTTTAAACTTTCTATGCCTAGCATAGGTGTCTTTTCAAATAGTTACCGTTTCCACCGTGCTACCACTCTTATCCAACGTTGAACCTTAATCAGCCTTCCATGCCCTTTGTGGACGATGTCTGCCTCATGACGAATACGGTCGCACTAGAAACAAATTGGAACTGAGATGAGAAGACTTATGGTTGCTACTGTAGTGTGAGCTAAGGCTAAGGGAAGCTTAGCAGTGTTTCGGAAGTTCTTGTAGCTTACTTTTACAGTGCTAAGCGTTTTTTTTTTCGGTTCAAGTTCTTAAAGAATGTCGTTCTTTCTGTCTTTGGGGGTTCTTTCCAAACCTTTCCATTGTGCGGAAGAGTTTTTCCGCTTTTGTTGGATTGTCACCTACTTCAACGCGGCCTGGAACAAGGATGGCATTGTTGAACTTGTTTGTCTAGGCATTGCCATACCAATTTAGGACTGATTTTGTAGGCAGCTTACTTGGCTATCTGATATGATGGCTTGTTTGCGGTAGTTTCTGTCACACCCTTTGGACAGCCCTTAAATCGGGCTTTAGATTCGTTCCTAGGTATTGGTTTTTGACACTTCAATTGTCCTCAAACTGTCCGTATACCTTTCGACGGTTTCCTCCTTGAGGATGTACATATATTCGTTTGTCCATTCTCTATCTAATCTTTTGGAATATTCGGCAGAGGTAGATGCTTTTCTTTCCCTATCTCCCTTTCTCGATCGTTATAATTTCTGCTGTAGCAGCTCCCTTAATTTGTATGTGTTGAAGGGTTTGATCGAGTATTAGCTTTATAGTGGTAGGAAACGACTTCATTGATCCTGTACGCCATTCGTTGCACCCGTTTGAGGCTTTTCTTTGTCGTGTTTGGGAGGAGATCTACTTCATCCAAGCCTGTGCAATCTAAATGAAGATTGGTCCAACTATTGTGCACGTCAAGTACGGGACACAGGGTCCTTAATGGCAGAGCTCTTGCAAAACAGTGTTGGACTTACCTCTCCTGCTCAATTTCGACTCCTGCAAACTGGATAGGATACTCAGGAGCTGCAGTAGCTCTATTTTCTCTAGAAAATAGTATGAAGGTGATCTTGGTTAAGTTGTTGCTTAATTCTACCAAGAGGTTGCATTTGTCGGTTCCTCTTTCTGTCTTATGTCATAGAGAACGTGCTTTACTTAGCTCCTCTGTCCCCATATAGTTCTTAAGACATCTACCACACCTATGTCATGTCGTGTACAGTTCGTAGCAGTATGTTTCAGTTTTACCCTTTTCTCCGACTTTCGAGACTCATTTTCGAATGTTCTGAGTCAAGTTTTACGATGGCAAACAACTCTCCTTGTGTCGTCCTTTTACACAGCTTTGTGTTTGCTCCTCTGGACCTTGGATCACATACCAAACGCAGCCTTTGCCTTCACGATTCGACTGGAAAGAAAAATTTGGTTCCACCATTCCCTGAGACAACTCTTTGTACGGCTTGTGAGGTTGAAGAGACCGCTATTGTGAACTCTTATTGGTAGAACGATCTTTCGATTATTGCTATCCTTCATGCAGGGCTGTCTTGGCTCTAAGGTTAAGCATGTTAAGCTGGGGAAAAGTCTCTATGGCTTATTCTGGAGCGAATCTGTATGTCTATTAGTCTCTTTTTATGTTTTCAGAAGGCAAGAAGTTAGGCTTACGGGCCTAAAATCTTTGGCGTTCGTGTAACTCGATTAACTTGCTTTGGACATGAATATTACCCTGACTTCTCTCCATGCTCGCTGAAAGGGAAAAGGAGCCAATAGCTCAAATGATTTTCTGTTCGTCCACAATTTGACCGTTTAGGGTGGTATATCTGCTATCTATTGTGTCCTGTTTCTTGGTCTCAGCAAATGCTTTCTTTTTCGTAGCAAAGCGGAGAAGATTCCTTCTTCACTTGATGACTTGAACGTCTAAAAGGTTGTTCTATACCGATGGTTGCCGGCATTCTCTAGTCTTTTCTCTGGTTGGCTGACAGACTTCCTGCAGAGTGTGTTTCGAATAGTAGCATAGGTTCTTGTTCGTAACCTTTTATGTATGTACATGGTCATCTGCCTTTCTAAGTAGTCTGACAATAGCCCAGCAGGCTGATAAGCTTATAGGATTTCTGTCTCCAAAATGGAAAACCACTTGCAAATGTTATGAAAAGCTTTTTGTCAACCGTCAAAGATCCTCGTTTACAAGACCGTTCTTCATTCAAGTACATATGATACATTGGGCTACTGGTTCTATGCACTTGACTTTGTCAAGGTAACTCCTTCTTCTTCTGTCGCATTCCATATCTTTTGGGGTAGAAGCACCTTAAAATCCTGAAAACGAAAGAAAAGTGCCAAAGTGTGGAGGACTTTGTTAAGGTTCGCGACTTCTTAACCACATTCCTAGAATTTCTTTAACTTTTCATTTTCTTTCTTCGTTCGCCATTGGTACTGCAAAACTCCTTTATGTTCTTCTCTCTCAAAACGATTTAGCACTTAATCCGCTGGAGCCGCCGTTAAAATCCCATTAGCGCGCCCTAAAACTAGAAGAAAACAAAAAAAAAATCGGCATTAATCATCGGAACCCATAAATCGAAGCATTAAGCAGCTCATTTCCTCTAGTTTTTACGACGCCGATTGGGTTACATCTCTCGCGGACAAAGTATCTACTGCTGCGGCGGCAGCACAACCTTGAGATTGAAATTGAGATTGAGAGTCACCTCTCGGCCCATACATCAATATCGCAAGAGATTTCTTTTGATTCCGTAATCGGATATCGGTTTTGTAATCGAAAGTCGGTTTGAGAAATCATCACTTACCGCTAATCTGAGTGACTTCCTTCCGGACTGGGCAAGGGGGGGGGGACGTGTGCCGTGGGAATACTGTCACTCATCCACGTTTAACCCAATTCCCAGACCACCAACACTGAAAAACTACGAGTACATCCAGCAGCGCGTCAACAGTTTTTTTGATTGTGAAAGAAGGAAACCGATTTCCATTCATGAAATTTTGTAGCGAAAACAACACAAAAAAAACGAAAGAGAAAGAAAAAAAAAACGTGGAAACGCCAACAGAAGCAGAACCGCTTGAACTCATTTCACTTTGCGCTCGTTCATCCATTCAGCAAAATAATTTTTTTTTTTTGTAAGCTCTTCTTCCATCGTCTTCATCGTTGTCGTGGTTGTCGTTTGGAATTTCATTCATAAAAATTCCACGAAAGAGTGTACATAGTGCCGGACGAAGATGGTGGGAGAGACACCACCACATTATTGTGTAAGACCGCGACCTCTCTTGTGTATAGTTGCTGTCACGGGGGTTGAGTTTTTATAGTTTATACACTACACCCGAGGGGGTTACCTTCAATTAAAATGGATAAAGTAGCTGTTGTTGTTGTTGGTCTGTCCACGAGAAGAACACAAAACGTGGTTCTCATTTGAATAACCAACTGCGCACTTCCTTTTCCTCCAGAAGGAGGAGGAGGCGATACAACTTATAAGACGACACGCGGCTTGATTACCTTCTTCAGGAAGATTATGCTCTGCTTACACATTGCGTCAGAGAAACGGATGAAGAAGGAAAAAACAAAAAAGGTGTGCTAAGCTTCCTTCCACTCATTCAGTATCGGTACTGAGAGCATGGGAACGAAGAAGCACCACGAGAATCTTCATGAAATTGGGACAGATGCAGTGGTAGGGATGTATCCACCACATCGCATAATAAATTCTCAATGAAGCTACGAACTAGGATGGATGGGGGTATAGAGGAGAGTAGGGTACAAAAGTTTATTTTGTTATTTATGCGCTCTTCACTCAAACGGTGATGGGAAGTGTATCTTGTACCCCATATGTCAGCCACATCCGACGACACCACGATAAGTTAAGATTGCGTAAGTGAAGAAGAATTTTAATGGTGTGACGACGCTTCTGTACGACGATGTTTTGTTGTTTTGAGAATCGCGAATAGATACTTTTGTGGATTACCAAAGCAAGCTGACGATTTATCAATGGAATCTGGTCAACAAACAAATAGCAAATAACTCTATAATTCACCATCAATTGGGTGATTGTTGTGAATCTTGTTGACGTCTAGGAATGTTATTGTTTACTCGAGCAGCAGATACATTTATTTTTTGGGTCGTAAAATTGGTAGACATTTGGATTTTTTTTTACTTTTTGGAGACATAACTCGTTAAATTGTTGGAGATACTTCTGCTCCTTGGTGGATCGTAGTTTGGGGGAGTTCATGACGAACCAGTTTGGCGTCTAATAGTTCACCCTCTATCATGGGCACGTCCCTAGATAGAACAACTGCTTAGGATTCGGTATTTCTTCCCACTTCCCGCAACCAGAACCGATTGTCTGATTTGTTCGCTCATCGCGTGCGACGCTTACATCATTGATACTACTTAAGGTGGCGCTACAGTTCGAGGTGGACCTGGGCTTCAACCAACAAGCTTCTCGAGACAGCTCGATTTTTGACTAACTGCCTCCAGTGGAAGAGGGTCTCAACCAACTTAGCGTGCGCCATCTGAGTCTCGGTTTTTCTTTACTGTGCTGTCCCTCGAGGGTGGATTCGAAGATGTCGGACCAGAGCATTGGTGTCCATCCGCTCTACATGACTCAGCCACCTTAGTCGTAAGACCTTCGTCGTTGTACCTCTTCCTCCACTCACCGTGTATGCAGATGGGAACGTGACTTCTACTTTGAAACATAAAACTTTGCGATGGTTGCCAAAGGGTTATCCAAAGTCGTCAGTCCGAGGTTCAGTAGTACATACGCACGTAAAATGGCGTATTGTGTGGCCTTAAGAATCGTTCCATTAGAATCTTAGTGATTCGTAATAGATCTGCACGTGATAGCTTTGCCATAATGTCCACTTTTTAAGAAAATTGTGCTTCTGGGACGCTGAAACGGATGCCTTGCTATGAAAACAAGGATGTGATCGATCGGATTGACGTGTGGATTCGCTTATAAGGAAACCTAGTCCTCTGACAAAAGCTGTACCTTCTCATTGGCATTGAATTCGCCGAGAACGAATCTAACATCATATTCTTTTTATGTCGGAAAGAATTGTACTGATGCGGACCACAGTCTGAAACAAATAACCGTTGACTGCAACCGTTTTTGCACGGAGAATCCACATTCCAATATGTGTATTGTTTCGTGGCAGCTTCAGAGTTCCTGATCTTGTCCAATGCATCTTTTGAGCCGCCTTCTCCTGCGTGAGGATGGATGGCATTCTCTTTAGGTTTTCCAGAACCTAAATACAGCGGCTGTTGTAAAGGCCATTGTTGTGAGCTAGGAAGGCAACTTCGGAGCGGAAGGACTGTGGCACGCTTGTGACTGCTCGGCTCAAATTGTTGGCCGAGGATGGTTCTTGTCAAGCTTGCTTCACCTTGTGCCATCTGCACACAAAAAGCTAGTGGGTTGACAAGAACCTTAGGCTTCCCAGTTGTTGTCTTGCGAAACAACCAAAGGCTATCTTTTATGACAGATTTTATAGGAGAGGAGTTCACTGACAAATCTCTGCTTGTTAGAACTGCGGGGAAGAAGAGGACATCCTCGGATCTACATATATGGATACCGGACCGGTGAATATCTTGGCAAGATTCTCCCGATTGCACGTAGGCTTGTGTCAACTCCCTAATTGCACCCGCTTTCCTTAAACACTCGTCTCAAGTTCAACTTGTTCCTACGGTTCTGAGAAAAGATGGAAACATAACTAGCCTGACGGAGCCCTAGTTAAAGACCATTTTGAACACCCTCTCATACTTATGCTTAGAGTACACGACATGCAAAAATCATATTCAAATGTGAGCGTGAGGTTTTGTCGGATTTTAACTCTAGTTCCTTGACGAGGTTTCTATAAGACGCCGTCTTAAGGGTCTTCCCATCTATATTTTCTAGTTGATTGCCAATTGTTTAAGCATGGATCCGTTATAATGTCCAAGACTGGTGTAAGGTTAGGTTACGTTGAAGTGGTTGCCAGCTAAAGTCAGCACACTAGGACGTGTTGAACCAATTGGAACTTCTGTTGAAGCTTGACGTCTGTGTTTATCAGATCGTCTAGATTGTTTTAGTAAAACGCTCCTAAGTGAAGTTTTCTTTTGCGATAGAGAGCGGAGTAGGTATAAAAAAGGGTGGAGATTAGTTTTCTCCTCTTCGTCCATAAAGCTTCTACAAAAATCGTTTGATTGTACGCCAAGTCTTGTTGCATGCTTGCTTAGTAGGCAGTGTCTAGTGATGGGATTGTAATGCTGATATGCAATTTTTTGAGCGTTTCAGATCCAACTTTGATCAAAGCTGACACGTTGCACTATTTGTCGACTTAAAGTACCTTTTTCTGGTAGAATAGGTTTAGTTCTTCTGTATCTGGCGAGTTCATCAGCCTTATAGTTCCTTGGAATGTCTCTATCCCACGGCAAAGGTGAATATTGAACTGCTTCGTCATCTCTGTGAGAGACGATTATGATTGCTGCCTTGCTGTCCAAAAAGATGCGAATATGAAGTCTTCCTTTAGCCAAGATAAGACTTATTAAATCGCCGGGTATACGCTACAAAGATTTGGAACACGGAAAGAGAGGCTAGGACAACACCTCCATCTACCCCATCACTAGTTAGTTAGACTGCTGGTGTTGGTCAGTTGGTCAATATCAAAAATAGCATCACAGTTGTCCTGCTTGTACTGTGATAACCTTTCAACTGTGGACTCTGTAGCAATGAATCTATTGCTCTAGGTTCATCATCGTAAGGGTCTCTACACCACGTGTAGAGGCAACTTCTCTTCTGCTTCGAAAAAAATCATACGATCGATGTTTAACTGTCTTCAGGGCACCCTTATGGATATACCCCATGTCATGGCACAATCCTTCACACATAGGAAAGCACTTCTATTGCTTCAATTACCAATTAGTTGCGCTCCAATAACGTAACAAATTTCACTTCAATTTCAATCTATTTACGATTTTTTCAATTTCGATCCGAGGAATTCATGAATGAAGCCCGTACAATTCCCATTCACCA
The DNA here is from genome assembly GCA_951813785.1 of Criorhina ranunculi. Lineage (NCBI taxonomy): Eukaryota > Metazoa > Arthropoda > Insecta > Diptera > Syrphidae > Criorhina > Criorhina ranunculi. Next base: position 40,406,710 of record OX638382.1, read on the forward strand.
TTTAGCAGTCAGCTTAACTCCTCCGCCATTAAAGCGGCTGGGGAGTCCAAAAGAAAAAAAAAATAAAAATTCAATTAATGGTTATTGAACTCGTCGTTGTCGAGGACCGCCATTGCCATCACCAACACCAACACCAACGCCAACGCCACATGCTCCCAATGAAGTTGCTGTGGATATTCTTCATCGGCAGTTGGTGGTGGCATCATCATCAATGGTATTTGCCGCCACCATTGATAAATGCCGCCGACTTAAAGGGGAAAACCAAAAGAAGAACAACTTGCAAGACGAAGGAGAGATACAAGAGACAAAAAAAAAAAAAACAGCAATTTCCGCCTCCGGAAAGAAATAAATAAAACATTAACCCAATCAATTTGATAATAAATTAATCCAAAGTGACAGCAGCGGCAGCCGAAGACCGGCGAGGACACAAGACCCAGTGGAATGCCAGGAAACACCAACACGGCGGGTAGACGAATTAAATCAACCGCGTCGGGGAGATAATGAAACAATTAGGGCGCGAGGAAAAGGGTCGCCTCTCACAGCAACATGGAAGGTCAGTGCTAGTTCCTCCCAACATGACATGGTTCCTCTTGTCACCTAATTCTTCATTAAAAAAAATGCTGCGGGCTACCCCTTACTATTCATTCATGAAACCATCCGCGGGACTTGAGTGCTTCGGATTCCCATTCACCAGACCGCAGTTGAAGTGGAGTTTTCCCACGGAATTTCCCTCACCGAAGGTATAGGTAATTGCCGAAGCAATTTTCTTCTGCACCTTTATGAATGGCGGTCCGACCAGCATACCGCTGTGCATACCATTGCCACACTATCTTCATCGTCATCCGCTGTTTTTGGGCGGCAAAGACTAACCTCACGGCAAATTGTGTCTCACATGACTGCCCAGTAATGGGATTGTTGTGTATCTTCACGGTGTTGTCTCTGTGTCCTGTGTTCTGCGATTGAAGATACATCAAGTGAATGAGAAATGATTTGGTTTTTGTGGAGTGAGCTCTGGAGTGCCGGATAGTGGGGCTCGTTTTTGACTTAATTTGATTGCACGCATTGGGAATTATGAATTTCACGGTATGTGCTTGCACATATGCGGGACACATTTCTGTGGGAAGATGATACCTGAATGGATTGGTTGGAAACGTGGTATCTACATGTGAACCATGTGAGCATGAGAAAATATATTTCATCACGAATGAGCGATGTGGCTTACTGTTTTGGACTGGGGTCGTCGTTTTCAAAACTTCATCTCACATGAACCTGTAAAAGTGTGACGTTTGTCTTCAACGTGCAGGGCGCTTAGGTTCATCTTTTGGAACTTGGTTTTCAAGGTCTACAAAGAAAAGTTTGCGTTGAGCATGGTGTTTGGCTCTAACCATGGCGTTGTAGGGAAGAATTACAAAGACCAGAGCTTGGTCGTGATAATTTTGGTGGTATCCTACGGGTCTTGTTAGGAATTTGTCCAAATTCGGCTACAAAGCATTCTTCCTTCAACAGCTGAAGATGGCCTTTCACAACTAAAAGCTTCTGTAAGGTTGGTCACCGCTTGGATAGTTCACCCATTTTCTCGGATTTCTCTGCGTCTCTGTGATCCCATAACCTTATAAGTAGGTAATCTCATTTCGGTTCGATTCTATCAATGTATGGCTTAAGTAGAGGCTTGGTTCTACATGGAATCCTGGATCGCTATTTACTTCGTCAGAAAAACGCTGACAGAGTCAAATGATTCCGAAAAGGTTTTCATGCTGCTCCCTCAGTAGAAACTGTCAGAATCCAACATATGCTCAGGCTGAGGTATTTGTGGTGTTTTCAAAAAGATTTTGCAAGTGAGCCGGCAATAGAAGCTTGCGCCATCTAGAGAGGTTACTCATCATTCATTCCATTGTCCAAAATTCAACCGAAATCAAGTCTTTGCAGTCCAACCCTCCGATTCTTAGAGTTAAATTTCAATATTTTGGCTGCAAAGGCCGAGAAATGAAAGATGGAAGGATACGCCTGTAGTGTCTGTGGAACTTAACCGTAGGATGTCAGGCTTAAACTCAAAGTCGCCGCATACTCAAAGAGTCGTCATTGGTTGAAGTTAAAGTGCTTTGGATGGAGAATAGTCTACGAATACCAAGACTTCAGCTTAAACGAAATTTTTTGCGAGGGAAAAATTAGGAAGTCGGGCTCTGTACTAAGTTTCCAGCTTGAATCCCATTTCAGCCCGATTATCTTCTGTGATAACTGACTGACGAAGAAAGCATTTCTCAGAATGACATCACCACCGACAAAGGTTAGCCAACAAAGACGATGGATACTATCGCCTTGAGGCTCTCTAAAGGTTGAGCTCTTGGAGCCCAGTTTTGATACCAGAACCACGAGTGATCTGTTAGTTGAAGGAGTGTCTGAGAAGTTAACCAGTGATAGGTATAGGCATCTAGATCCATCCTGCAAGGATGACGAGTCACTAGAGTTCCGTCAATTTTGACACTGGACTGGTTTGCCCAGCGTGCATTTGCCTAGTTTTTTTGGACTTGGCTACAGTCCTTGCAGATTCAAGCGTTTTTAGTCTTTTTTGAGGTCCTCTGACAAGAGTTCTCGAACTCTTACTTATCTCTTAGTTTTTGAAGTCTTTATGGAAACGAATGACAAGTGCTCGGTGTTCTTGCTCTTTATCTTCATTTTGTCGATCTATTGAGGGGAGCTTGGTTTCCTTGCCTTCAAAAGTTCGGATTCCGTGACAGAAAATTATAAATTAGCTTAGTCCAGTTAGGTGCCGCTTATATCACAATTGACTGGACGAACTTTGCCCACAATGCCTAGTATTGACCCTTGTGTTCCTACACTCAGTCAATACGTCGATTGGGAGTTAATTTTTCTTGGGCTTAACCCATATTGGTGACTCATGGATCACAAGAGCCTTCATGATTTGGCATGATGCGCTGCACATAACTAAATTTTTAACTCGTGATGTTTATTGTACAAGAGCCTTGTGTCAATCATGACACCTAGTTATTTGACAGCGTGGTTCGATGTAATCTTGTCCCACTTATCGTGATTGTTGCGCTCATCTCCCTGGCACCGCTTCCGTCCTGCGCTCTGATAAGCATAGCGTTGAACAATCCCGATTATGTCGTTTCTTATTTGAACAACTTTGACTAGCTTGGCGACTACGTATACGATAATGATGTCCGCAAAGCCTACGATCTAACTTCTTAGATAACATTCCACAGAAGTGGGCTCAACGCTTAACTCGTGGCACCCTTTCTGTGACAGAATTCTTCTTGGAACCTTCATTTGTGTTAGGATCCTTCGTCTGTTGAATATTGATACCCAGCAGCACCACCCATCTTCCATCTTCTATCTTTTATGACTTTTTCACTGTGTCAACGCTGCTTTCAAGGATTTTTCCAGCCGAATTCAACATACGAAACGAGGATTGATTCCTAGGGTTGACTTTTTCTGTGTGAGGTAAACCCTTGGCAGTGGATATGGAAGCTTGTGCATTCTCCTTTACAGATTTATTTATTTATTTATTTATTTTTTTTTGTCAGTCATGTTAACTTTTCCTTCTTCTCTTTCTCTTTACAGTATTTTGCCATTCGAATTGGTCCCGTGGTTAAACGTGATGTTATGAAGGCCTCAACCATGTTGGAGCACGAAGCAGAGTAAGTACAAAATCAGTTAAATGAAATTTTCTTTTCGTTTTATGCTTACGCGGAAGTCTGTCCCAAAATTTCACCCCAAAAAGTGTCAGCTAGCCATAACCATAGGTCTGCTGAGTGCTGGGTTTCCTAATTGCCGTTGGAAAACTTTCTCAAATTTCACAGTTGTTCACCTTTGGATTGGATGAATGGCGGGCGGCGCATAGGGAAATTTTTCAAATTGCGATGCATTTTCCCGGACTTCCGGTTTACTATTGTTCATGGCTTGCAGTTTCCTGTACGAATGACCTGTGAACGTAGCGTACTACATATGCGCCAATGGAAACTTAAGCCATGTTCATTCATGGAGTCCGAATTTCGTTTGTGTGTCGGTTTTCGTTTTTTTTTTTTTATTTTAATATGCGCGCGCTTATTGTTTTGTCATTGTACACCGGAAGTGAAGTTTCTTTGTTGTTGTTGTGCGGACAGATTTCCTCAACAACAGTGTCACAATGACATGGAAGAGAGGAGTTCCAGTCATGAGACTCATTGTAATTATGACACTAATAGCTGTTTATTTCGATGAAACTAGGTTTACGGAAGAGTCGATGAGTGGGGGATGGGGGGGGGACTTGGATTCATATTCGGATTCGGATACGGATGCCTCCTTTCCCTCTGTCCGCTCTGTACCAGGTCAGCAAACAAATGCTGATATATTAGTGTCTTAGCCGGTGTGACAGCTAAGCTTCTGAAAAGCGATAGTATGCCGGTGTGTGTTGGGGGCTACTGTAATTGCTTTTGGTGTACTTTTGAAGGTGGCCGCTTCCGACGAGTAGGTACTTGTGCTACTTTGGCGCTTTTTATTGCTTTTTGTTGTTGCTGTTCTGGTATTTGAAGAGCAAATATGGTTTAATGACATTTTTGTGGCCGGGGAGGGGATTATGCCAGCGAAAGAGTTTTATCGTGTGACAATTAATGTCGGGAATTTCGTGGTTTTTTTTTTGTGGACAGTAGTGGGGCTCCGATTTGGCTTTCACGTTCTATTTGGAGCGGATGTAAGGTCTTTGGATGTCGTAATGCGGTGTACAGAGTGGATATAGATAGTGATCCAATGGAACTATGGCTCTTCCCAAAGTGGAAGATGTTGATTGTGGTGGTCATCATGGCTTTAAACCTGTGATCAGTCATTTTCACTGACAGCTAGGAACTACTTCTATTGGTTTTTTGGTTCGCATTCAACCTTCAGGAGTCATGGCTCCTAGAATTAAGGATTACATGATCTATACATTAAGTTTAGCTTTGAATCAGATTTACAGTCTTTACAGATGTGGTTCTAGGCCTACGTTTTGTTATCCACTTTGGGCGCAGAAAAGAGCGGTTGCACTGGATAAGAAAAATTATTGAAGTTCCTAGGGAATCGCTGCAGGATATGGACAACGAAGTGCAAAGCGAAGGGATTGAATGAAGCTTGTATCTTGGACGACAACAGCACATCTACTTATTGATCTAATCAGTCCAATCAAGGGATGTGTAGCCACTAATCACGTAGGGTGGCTGCCTGCAACTGGAAAGAGAGACACCAAGACCAGATAAAGAGAAGGATATTTCTGAAGTCAATATTCGCAATGTCGCCGAGACTCTATAGAATGGAAGTTTCTTCCATTTTCCTTTCTTCTCCCATCATCCCTGTAAAAGGAGCCCTAACCTTGGTCAGACCTTGTGGTTTGAAGGCCAATTGGACAACGTCCTTTGAGGACATTATGAATTGCGATGTGATTTAGGAAAGCATGTCCATCTGAAGTTAATTTTCCTGATTGTGTCGAGTTTGTGTCATTCTCGCAGGATGTTTAGAATGGTACCTACCGTGTTTGGTGAAATCGTCAGCCTTGAAGTTCACTCAGATTGGCAATCTAGACCAACCTTGAGTTCAATTTCAGGGTTTGCAAAGCATAAGAGACCGGAAAGGTTTTCATTAGTTTCTCAGACGGGTCTCCGCACTTTATAGAATGAAGGAAGCTGGGTCCGAGTTTTTAAGTCAAATGCTTCTTAGATGCTCGTATAAAGGAACAAAAGTCGTTACATGTCCCATCACGTAATGAATTCCATAATGATTCTAGGTTCAACAGAAAGTGAAACTGAGAAGAGGCGTGGTGATTCCAGAACATAGCCTTGTTCCGGGCTCCTTGTATCTGATGCCTAATGTGTTAAGCCATCGTTCGAGGTAAAGTAGATTTAATCTCCAAGCGCGTGGCTTACGTTTAAATGTTTAAAAGGCTGGCTACAGCGTTCTTTCAGATACGTTTAGACCGTCTAGGGATAGTCAGGTGCTGGCAAGTAGTTTGAGGATTATCTAGTCGGGCAGTAAAGTCTTGTTTTCCTTGTCAAGTTTTTGGTACTCTGGACAGGTCAATGGAATCCATCCTAAAATAAACCAGCTCAATGTGATCCTCAGTCTTGAGTCTTGTCATTGCTGGTAATAGCCAAGCGATCTGTTATGAGTTTGAACGCGGACCCTGCAATAGGTATGATTGGCCAATCAAGGGTTCAGGCACCGAAACCTATTCCTTCACGCGAAGGTTTAACTTTGTGTTTGAAATTGCTTAGAGGATTGCTTTAAGTAAGTCAACTGTAGACTGTACCAATAGCCCTAGTCAATAGCATTTTAAGAACTGTTCCGCTACTGCCTTTGGAGGTTTAGTGAGAATACTATTCCCTTCAATCTTCTTTATTGCTCTAGAAGTTCGGCAAAATAAGTCATAAGCCTGTCTCCTGTCGAGGTTCGGGTAGGAGTTGGTAAACAGTGTCATTTCTGTTGGCCGAATCCAGCAGAATTGTTCCAAAAAGCTTTGTAGTATAACAAAATGCCAAAAGAGATCTGAAGTCAGTCTCTTGTCGAGACGTGAGTCAGTGTTGGTAAACAGTGTCGTTTTTTTTGCCCAAGTCCAACAGAATTGTTCCAAAAAGCTTGATAGTGTTACATCATTCATTTATTCTTAAGTGAGGTTATAAACAGAATTTAGGCATCAGAACTCATCGTTCCTAGACTCAATAGTTAAGTGAGATCACTAGTGACTAATTTGTTTGTGGAGTTCCCCTGCAAAACCTACGACCAGGCCACTATTCCTCGACCAAGTTTTTTTTTTGTAGAAAAATTCCAAACAGCTCACCAATCGGTATTTCTTATCTAACTTGCCAATCATGCCAAGTCATCGTCAATCTCAATCTAACATCTGACTTCCTATGCCAAATCATCAAGTATCATCGCAACTAATATAAATAGAAACGGCACGGCCAACATAAACAGAATGACAGACCGATCTGCCAAGTCCATCTACGACGATGAATTGGAGAAGCAACTTTTTTTTCTTTTTATTTTTTTCTCAGCACAAATCTGGAATCATGCTGAGGAGCACTCTTTGTAACATCCGGCCACCACCGGACGATGAAAAAAAAAAAAAAAGTGAATTCCCAAACGAGATACAAATAAAATTGAAAACGAAGAAGCAAAGGCAGGGCAGACAAAAAAAAATGGAACAACTGGAAGAAATAAACAATCTTCGCCAAGAACGCGTACACAATTGTCTTACTTTTCTCTCTTCTTGTACCGTGTACCGTGTATCTTTCTGTTGAGTTCCATCCACTCTTCTTAATTTCCCTCTCACCGTGTCGTCAAGTGGATGAATAAACAGCCACAACAGTTGGGGGTCCAATTTATCCACCCTCTGTTGCTCCTCTACTCAATCTCAATGAAGAAACAAACAACGAACAGAAAAAAAAAAAGAAAAAAAATTAATATATCTAAACCCACTCGATGTGACCATCAAAATTTGAAGATACAAAGTCAGCTGGTGGTTAGATCGTTTTCTCATGCATGGAAGACGACGCTGATTGCCGATCATGCTGTAATTTGATTTCGATTATGTAACCCAGATACAAACACACACAAGGATGAAATGGTGATCTTTGATGATGACTGAGGATTTGATGAGGCATAAACCCCCTTCACCCGATTGAATGTCAATGTGATCCCGCATGACTTCCAATTCGAGACACAATTACTGGGTCAATAAACCGAACCCCCCCTCTCTAAGGTCATGAAATGCACATGACCTCGTCGCGTCGCTTCTGGAAAACTTCTTTAAAACCTTTTACGAGGCAATCTCCTCCAGACGTTTGTAGCTTCAAAAAGAATATTTTTTCAAACGATAAAACGAACATAAAAATTGTTGGAGATACCGATTTAATGTCTCAGATACATTGCAGTGCACTGCACTCGGTGTAATTTTATAGGGTGCACCGTTTTGTGTTCCTTCCAAGGGAAAAGGTGTGGAAAGGCAAATGCCATAAAAGAAAAACAAAAGAAAACGGAACGGAAAATATGCTTTCGCTTGGTTAGCAGCGGGGAGGGCGGAGGTGTACCACACTAGCCCGTCCATCCGTCCGTCTGTCCAACTGTATCTTTCTTTGTACATGTATAGCTTGGGTTGTTGCTTAAATTTTATTACGTTGCCTCGAAATGAGCAATAATTGAGGAAGTAGTTTCCTAATTATTTCGGAGGAAAATTGTTGCCATGGGCGGAGTAGGTAGGCACACTCAAGCGGAGTTCTTTTGTTGGGGCAAAGAGACCGAGAGACAGAGGCCATTGGTTACTCGAGATGTGTACAATTTTCGTGGGAATCACATGGCGCAGGGGAAGTTATAAAATTTAATTTGATTGTGGTTATGATTTTGGTTGGGTCATAATATTTAGAGTACGTGAGTGTAGCTGGGAGAGTGCCATTTGTTCGAGGTACTGATGGATGGGTGGGACAGGAATTGTGATGTAAGTGAGGAGGTAGTTGGTTGACAAAATGGTTAAGGAGTAGGTTAGGCTATTTAGAATGAGAAGAGATACTTGAAATGCTTTGTAAAATACCAAGTTGTCTACGGAGTTAAGACGACCTACATAATTAGTTTTAGTGAAGGCGTTATGTCTTGATATGGCCTATTGGGGTGCTGCTGGGTCTTTGCTAAGATGACACCACCTACCTATCTTAGTCCGATCCATCAAGTTAGTTTTTACTTATGCACGTACATATGTACATATTTACATAGGTGAGATCTTCTTTTATTGTGCCTTTCGTCTGAAATAAATTCGAAGACTCTTTGAGCTAGAATGAGAGAGCGAACGCGTTAACCAGATGTGGTTCTACCCTTGATGTCTCCCTTACGGAGTCAGTCTGCTCCCCTATGGGACTCATCAAGGGTAAAATTTTCCAACACTTTCTCGCTATTGCCAACTCTAGGTGGAAAAGTCTAGTGACCTGGGCCATATCCAGACAGATATGGCCCACCTATAATAAAAGCAGAACGAATGACCTTACAAATAGGAACCGCATCGAGACAGCGAGAATCACAGCAATAAGCACGGGCCACTGGCCAATTGGTCCACACGCTGCCAAGCTAGGCATTCCGTTCAACCCCCATTGCCGTAGTTGCGACAATTCACAAGAAAAGGAAACGTTATTCCACTTTCTCTGTGACTGTCCAGCTCTAGCCAGAGCTAGGCAGCGCACACTCGGAAAACCCTTCTTCAAGGAACTATCTGAGATTTCTAACATCAAATTCTACAACATTATTAATTTTCTTAACTCCACAGGATGGATTTGAAAACTACACTTCTACTACATCCAGGTCACGTGAGTTGTGTCTCTGGCAGGTTTACCGGATTCAACCACTTCTACCTATCTACCTACCTTGAGCTAGTGTCTATTTGCCTTGCATATCCTAGTTAACCCTCCTGTTTTGCCAGCGCTTTCAAAGTTTTTTTTCTTTTGACAGCTGATGATTCTGATTGGATTCACCGTGAGCCAATGTTTACCATTAACCCTATAACGTTAGCCTCCCTTAGTATACTTCAACTCGTTTAGGTGGGGGGGCTCTGTGATTTGATCAGAGAACAAGTAGACTCCAGCGGCTTAAAATACAACCTTGTTGGATAGTTGCCTGTCCAAACTCTAAGTCTCTAAGCTGCTCTCAAAGGTCGTAACTCATTTGTCACAAAACTTAAGATCCATTGGGAAATATTTGAGGCTGTCTCCAAGCTGTTGTAAAGTAACCAGAATTCAATTGATTCCCGATTGATGAATCCTTGACCGGATTTGAGTTCTTCTACTCGAACCTTGGACTATACCGCCATCATAAGCTAGTTCTTTCAACCCTTTACCCATTAAGAAACTGTAAGATGTCGAGCTAGCTAGAGACGCTTGTTAGTTGAGATCCAGGTGTACCCCGGATGGTAATATCTGATCTCGGTGATCGCGAGACTCATTTCGCACTCAGAAAACTCTGACACACTTGTAAACTTTCCTTACAAACCTGAGCTCTAAATGTGTAGTTAGTCAGGTTAAGGGGGTCTTTTAATAAAAGGTAAACTTAGACCAAAAGTAGGTCTATTGTGATACCACTGTGAGTGCTAGGATTGGACCTGAAACCATTTAGATTTTAGTTATCATCGGCCGTGCTAGCGCTGTTCAGATGATCGCTGATGTTTGCAACGGCAGGACACTTGCAGATGAGGTGCACAATAGATTCTTCCTCTTCTATGTCTCTGCAGCTACTTCAGAAACCGTGGCATACAATACCCAAATGATGAGCATGCCCTATTAGAACGTGTGTTATTTTCGTGAGCTGGTCTTTTTTAAGCCTACTTTGCTACTTCGCTTTCGATTTCTTAAGATCGAGGGCAGGCCAGATTTGCAATGATCAAAATGTTGCCATCTATGATTTGCCTTCTATAGAGCTTTGACATGATCGATCTTCCTACTGTCCGTTCTAAGAGAGACTTGTCTGGCTAATTTGTCAGCCGCACAGTTCCGACTCAACAGAGTGTGACGTTATGCTGGCTCGTTCAGAGACACGCGACAGTCCTTCAGTGTACTTGATTTTGTCGTCTTGGATTCAAGAGATCTGCTCCTAATAGCCTGACTGAGAGCAGTGACTTCGGCTACAGTGGCTAGAGAGACGGCAAGAGTGGTGATTGTCAAGTTCGTTTAAAAAGATACCGGCACCGATTCCTTCCGGCTGTTTTAGAGTCGCCCGCAAAGATAGAAAGATACGGATAGACTCGTTAAAGAGGATGTCGCGCTGACTTCAGGTGCTTCGGTCCGGTATTGTGTGCTTGAAGTCATTTTCAGCGGGTTCAGAGCTACACAGCCTCTCAGGATATTCGTCAGAATGTGTTTGACATCTAGTCAGGCCATTTGAAGTTGTGCAGGGATGATACCATCGAGTCCAGTGACCAGGACAGTCGTGCAGCCGGGGAAATGAGTACTCATTAACAGATTTAGAGATTGTTTAACTCAGTCTGCCCAAGTATCATCCGGGTGCATCAGGACCCTTGGTATTTAAGAGAAGACCTCGCGTAGTCAGGAGGATTCCTCTGGGTTGCGATCTTATAAGTCCGCCAATCAGTGTCGAGCCGTGTGAACTCTTTTCCTGCTTTTGCTTGAATGAACTTGGAGTTCCGCTCTCCACCACTAAAGGCGTTTGCCTTTCTTGTATTCTCACTATGGAGCAGGATTTGATGAAAACTATGGTGTTTCCTGATGGCCTTCCTTCTGAGAGATTGTAGTTGTCAGTTCTGATATGCATTACAGTCAATCTGATCTTATCTGATGTGTTGCTCTGTACAGTTTCATCTGTATAGTCAGTCCAGTGCATCCAACCATGAGACACAGCTCATGACTCAAACGACCCATACAATTTGCTGCATTCACACAATGATCCACCACCTCCCGACTGTCATACATCCTTTAAATGTTAGTCACAAGCCCAACTAACCATTAAAGGGAACACCAAGCCTTTGTCATGAATCTGTAATCCATCCAAGCACACCGATCGTTGTTTCGTCTTGCGATTGATTTTTATTGAATCATCGTTAATTGGCCTTTATGGGTCACCCACCATTCAAGATGATCTTGCCGTGTGTCCCCTGCAAAATCCACCAAACCAAAGTATCTCCTCCGTGGTGTGCTCTCTATCTTTGCGGTCAGGCAAACCGCCATGACTAATTTATGATGCATGCGATACAATTAGGCGATACCAACGCCTTGGCTGTCCCTGGTCCACCGATGTCCGACATGTTTTGGCATCAAAAAGGGGAAGTCATGCTGCACCAAACACACACACAAAAGGTAATTCCAGGTCAGCGGGTCTTGACAACTGAAGCGAAAGATTAATGAAGATACGACGAGAGTTCCTCTTGTCTTCTTCTTCTTTATTCGAACGGTCGTAAAATGAGTAACTCTGGTGGACGGGCTTGAGGAATTTCTTTGTGTCTGCGAAATGAGTTAACTGATGGAAGGGGTGGCTTAGTCAGACGCCTTGTCGGAGTAGGCAAAAGTGCGTAAGCTTTTAAGTGACCAAGTGTTCTAGGAACACCGCGCTGATAATGAATGACTGTACGGGAGGGTGTAATCGTATCTATTACTCATTTTGTGTAGATAAATTGAAGTTTACGGAGTCGGGTGTGGATATTTTTGACGCGCGTTTAAATATTATCTTTAGGAAGTCATCAGTCATTGGACGGCTCAAAGTGGAATTACTTGCAAATTTGTTTGGAATATAGAAATTTTGATAAATTGCTGAAAAGACCTTGACATTCGATATGACTACTTGTGTGTATTTCAAGTTGATTACAGAGGAAAAGACGCATAAGGGCTTGCTTCAATAGTCTTCGAGTATATTGACTCTTTGCAGTGTTAGCTATCCAGGCTCTCACTGTCATAAAAACTAAAATTTAATTTCTCGAGAAGATAATGTGTGCAATGTTGCTTATTGAGGAATTTCTCCCTTGGATTCAAGTGGCAGCGTAAGATTTCTTCAGATGGAGTCAGTGGTGACGTCTTCAGTTCCAGTTCTTCGCCTGTTTTCCAGCATTTACCCGATAGGTATCTTGAATTCATCCATATCGCCGTGTAGAGCTGAAGACGAATGTGATGACTTGGTGTGTGCCATCTACCAAGAAACCACATATTCTCCAACCTCCTGAAACAATTCTTAAAAAGTAGGGAGACGCTGTCTTGTCCTGTCCTGTGTTTTGGGTTTGAAGCGAGCTGCCAGTTGCTTGACTTTTTTTCGGTTGTTTCGTTGGACTGACGAGATCCTCAAGATGAGAGACTGAGTGACCCTATTCTTCTTTTTCCCATTTCCCTACTGTCCCACCTCCTGGTAGTCTTGTCTTGTGCGGCAACGCTTGTTTATGTCCATCTTCTGTTAGTTTTTTCTGTTGAACACACGCTGATAGCTACCAAAGTTGTCTTGATTACCTTTCCGATGATGATGGTGCGATACAATCACTTCAGTGGTCTCTGAAAGTTAAACCTACTAAGACGTCCAAAGTCGAATTACTTCTTCTAGGCATCAGACTCCTACCGACTAACCATCTCTTTTCTCTTTGGTCTCTTGGACAAACCTCGTGGGACTTCTTTTTTTTTTTAAAGAAATTTCCAAATCCCAAGAGTACTCAAACTCCTTTCGGCCCATTGTACTCCCAGGTAGAAACCCCTGTTGCTGCTGCTTTCCCCGACCGTCCTCGAACCTTCATAGGTCGGGTCACAAGTGTACACTCTACCCACTACACCATCTCCACCACCCTTTTGGGACTTCTATTTGCATGACTTCAAGGGTCGTCTCTCTTGCACCCAACACGGTTTCCATTTTCTGATTTCAGCTTCTTTTAAAGGAATGCTTTGGTCTTCCTCTCTCTTTCTGACTCGATGAAGAAGCATGCTTGGTTCTATCTGTCGTTAGGTCCTTGAAGTCAGTGATGTTCCCTATCTCCGATTCCAGCCTGCTTCTTTCTGCTGGCCATCTGCTACAGTCGAAGAATGTGTAGTGTGCGTCGTCTTCCTCTAGATCGTTTTTCTTGATAGCTGTGGTCATAGTCACATATGGTCTCAGGACAAATCGATCTACTAAGCATGCACAGGCAAATAGAAGCAACCTAAGCTAGCACTCAAAAGACATTGGATTATGTGCCTTCCTTCTTAAATTTGTTTCGCCTATCTTGTGGTGGTTTCTCATAAAGCGCGTTTAAGAAAAATTAAGCAATCTAAGCTTCAGTAGCCTTTCGACGTTCAACTTCTTCAAGATGTTGCTGGATCCTACGTTGGTCGTAATCAGGAAATACTACGGTTAGATGTTTGTATTTCGGACCAATCTTGCTTATAGGGGTATGTCCATTTGAATGTCCAGATGTGGGAACTTCGTCAAATTTGTATCGTATTGCAAAAGTCCACGAGCTTTCAGACCGTTCCGGAGTTGGTGTTCTTCCTGTTGATCTTCAAAATGTGTTCTTCCTAAATGACGAATAATTTGTGTCATACATCGAGCACTGCTCATGGTTCTTCTTGAGAGTTCTTATCGCCAAGCCTTAAACCTCCTGTTTTCGATCCTTAACAGCTGTGAAAAGTTTCATCTCCAAGTAGCTTCGTTAAGGTGTTATCTGGTCCAAAATGTTTCAGTAGATCTTCGTTGTTTTCCCCTTGAAACACGTGGTGATGTTTGATACCTTGGCCTCTTCCATACCAACATGTTGCACTTCACTTACACAGTCAATGACATAAAACTGTTATTTTCTTTTAAATTTAATGAATCCTTCGACCAGACTATCAATCTTTCGTGCATAACTCATCGACCAGACACTCAATAACGTTATATTAGCCTCTGTATGTGCAACTGACACACAGTCTCTGTCGTAAATAAGTAAACTCCAGACAAATGCTGTCAAAAGAAATGTCGTTCCATAAGAATTCGCACAGAAAGGGTGAAATGACATCCAAAACGGAGAAAATAAAAATCACAACCAATATTCGTCCACTTTAGGTTGTCCAAAGAAACACAAGTATCTGCTGGTTTGAGAGATACGAGTTAACAAAAAAAAAAAAACTCTTTTTTGAATTGCGATGAGTAATTTATATTTCATTGGGTCGGTGGTTACTCCTTCGAGGCACGAATGAGCCATGAGGGTCATCTTTTTAATGAAATTTATGAAACAGTCACCGGAGACACGAAATTCATCTTTCATCCCGCAGCTGGGAGTAGGGCAAGTGGGAGAACTTTGTATCCCGATTAAAGATATATGCCACATTGCTGGACATTGTCCTGCTTTGAGTAATCGTTGACTGTGTGGCAGGAGGATTATACAGCCTGATGGGATCTGAAACGTCTACGTTTTTTCAATATTTAATGGTCGTTATCAATTTCCTGTTATTGGAGGGCGATTTTTTGTTTTTTTTTTTTTGTATAGCTGGACACGAGACAGTCAGCATGGAGTGTTGGAAGTGATTGCTTGGAGTTTGTAGGTCAATGTTTGTTGACAAAGGAATTCTGATGACGTTTCATGCGTTTTTTGTCATCGGAGGAGAGGAAGGTTAGCAGGGACCCACTTAGGCCAGAACGAATGCCCATTGTAACACCAAACCGGAGAGGTAGGTAATGTTAATTTTGAAATGCTTATGAAGGGATTTCTGTATCTGCACCTTCTATCCTTCCATGACAGCGTCCTTGATGAGAGGCCGCAATGAAGCTGAATGTACAGCATTTTACATTTTACAGTATGAGTGACCAATGATCAGAGTTTGCAGGATCATTGGTTAACACTCCAACAATCGTTGTTCGAGGATCAGGGAACTTGTGAGTTTGTGAGTTGTCCGATCGGTGTCCGTCGACCAGTGATCATCGATCGTTGTTCGGAATCACTACCACTAGTGTTCGAGAATCAGTAACTTATGATCAACGTTTGACATTCAAGGGCTACTGATCGAGAATCAGTAACCAACCACTGAATGGCTTTCGAGGGTTAGTGACCGCTGATTAAGAATCAGTAACCGACGATGCGTTTTCGAGGATCAGTGACCAATGATCAGTAACCAGTGAACGTTGTGCAAAGATCGGTGTGCGAGGTTCAGTGGCTGTTGATAGGAGTACGACGATCAATTTATTAGTAGTTAACAATCCAACAATCGTTGTTCGAGGATCAGCAAACAACAATCAGTGACCAGTGATTGTTGTTAGACGATCAGTAGCCGCTCATTGAGGATCAGTAACCACTAATGGGTTTTCAAGAATTAGTGACCAATGATAGATTTACGCGGATCAGTCAGCAATGATCGGTGACGAGGTGACCTACGATCACTGGTCGACGTATAGCGTCCAGTGTTCTACGATCAGTGACAAACATTAGATTTGTTAGGAATCAGTATTCCACGATCAGTCATGAAAATGGTTGTGTTCCGCCCAGTGATCAGAGACCGATGTTACACTGTGTTACGATCAACAATAGAGATCCTTAAAATCCACGAAACTTACGACTTACGAGTTTTTATGACAAAGTGCATGTTTCTTCAATTTGTTAGTTCCTTCTCAAACGACTTGTTATAACGATTGACACTTCGATTATTTCAGAACAGTCTGCCCCTTCCTAATCTTCCTTTGCTCCCTTCGTGGTATAATTTGTCCAACTGTGTGCAGTGTTAAATTTTGAGTGCTTTTATGACCTCTGATGCCGTGACAAATGTAATAAAAGTCCATCGTCGCCAAGGAAATGGGAAATCATGATTGCGCTCCGCTTGGCCAGGGTGTACGAGTTTACTCAACGACAAGAGCAGACAAGTTAATGGGCTTTCTAAGGTCGAACTCCAACAGATTGGTTTGGATGTTTCAAGCAATCTGGAGATTGTTTTGGGTTTTTTTTTTTTTTTATTGTTAAATTGGTTCCATGTTCTGTTTCATGGAGACGTGATCATAAAAAGAAAAAAGACTTCTGAGCGACGACCAATTAATGTGTTTTGGGGAAGGCACCAGCAGTTACTTGTAGGCAATTACTCTTCTTTGTACCCCACGTTTACAGCTTTGATAGTTGAATTAATGTTGATTCTTTGATTTAATTTCATTTCAGATATGCAACGATCCTTGCATTTGATGTTAAAATTGAACGTGATGCTCAGGAAATGGCCGATTCGTTGGGTGTTAAAATCTTCCAGGCCGATATTATTTATCATTTGTTTGATAAGTTTATGGCATACCGGGAGGAGCTGAAACAAAAGAAACGTGATGAGTTCCGATCGATTGCTGTCTTCCCATGTAAACTTAAGGTAAGTTGATCTCTAAAGGTATTTTTTTAAGAACTTTCACAATGCCAATGTCTAACAGAAAAGTGTTCTTTAACGACAGAGATAGTCAAGAAAACTCTCCGATTTTGTAAGTGGTATCGTGTTGGATTATATTCTTGGTCGATACTGAGCTAATGGTCTCTTGGTAAAGGTCCACGACTCTGAAGTCTATGAAACTCCAACGACCTTTTGCTGATTCACTTCCATGAATTCTTCTTTATTCGCGCTCGAGTATTGAGTATTCATAACTCTTCTGTTGTTACTTGCAAAGTGCGAGTTTGGCGATTCGGGTGATTCAGTCTTGATCTTGACTCACCGAAGGTGGTCATTACGATCAATTCTTTAAGCCATATGACCAGTGTTGTGCAGTAGAGTTGACATCACCTTTTACGCATTTAATCAACTTTCCTGATATCAGGAGTTGAACCGTGGATCTTCAGTGTGATAAGCGAAGGTGCTAACCACTATTTGGACCATTTCTAGGGGTAAGCACTGTCTTGGGAGAGGCGTTTCTGACGACCATGAGGTAGAAACTTCTTTTTGAAGGATACACTGTCTGTTGCAAATGTGGGCCGGGCAAAGTCAGTACATTGTCTCACTAGGTATATTATCTGATATCCTCAGGACTATGCTTCCAGATCAGAGAGACACTCTTGGCCTGAGGAGCATCAGTTAACCCATTCTTGGCTAGCTCATCTCCAATCTTATTTCCCCTCCCTGTTGTGTCTGGTAAGGGATTGTGAGGCGTTTAATTGATAGTCCTTCCCTGTTGCAGAAATATAAAGCTTTGCAGTTTCCTCTAGTAGATTGGTCTTATAGTTCACACTTCAAAGGGTTGAACACGTGTTCCTTAATTGTAGTACCTATCAAACAAGTTAATGCGCTGTTCATAAGTAGATTTTTGAAGCTCCCTTAAGGGCAATCTTTTAAAAGAAGACGTAATAGTTTGATTTTTGAAGAGGGACTGACTAAACGCTCTCATTCTTCAGATAATTCGACTCTGGGACTGTTTCTTGCATTACTTCAGAGTTCAGTGCCTCTTTCCTTAGCCTCTATTAGGCTTTAATCTTTTATGACTGTTACAGAATTTTGTCCAGTTCTCCCCTTTTTCATCTTCATCACTTCTTCGATGTGCATTACCTTATATTGATTTCGCCTATCTTCATTTCCCATCGCCGCCTTTCCCTAAACCATCGAGTGCATTCAAAGATCGTCGAGTCGCCATTATGAGTAGTGAGAAGTTTGCGGTTGCTTGCCTTGGGACCTCCCAAGTTTGTCATTAGTCTACTCAACGCTGAGGCGATTTTTCTTTCGAAGCTTTGTATCCAGCCTTACTCACAAGTATTTTACTACATCCTTGGTGGGTTTTGTCTCCATGTCTACCCGCATCTCAAAGATAGTAGGAACACGCCTACTTGTCCGTGTCGGCATGGTCCTTATATATGTCTTTATCGAATCTTCAAACTTTCTATGTCTAATGGCCTTTGTTACCGAGTCAAAGCCATTATTATCGAAGACTTAGAGAGCGATATCCTGCTGAAGAGTGCAGAGGGGTTAACACACCTCTAATATCCATCACCAGTAGTCCTTCCATGGATTTTTATAAGAAAGAAGACAGAATAATAGGATGATGTGAATAAGGTGCTTGTTTTTGGATCCTCTGAATGCTTGAAACGAACCAACTAACATTTAACCTTTTTCCAAATTGAAGAGTCTTTCAGACAAACTATGAACTCTACAAAGTAGGTCTTAGGGTCAATAACGTTAAAATTTGTTCAATTTCATTTCGCCCACCCTGTGCCTCATTCACATTGCTTCTGAGTTGAGTGGTCCCACATTTGAACAGTAATATCCTTCCACTGGTTCATTGCTTGATAAACCTGAGTAACTCTAAGCATTTCCTCTCTTAATTACCAACCTTCCACATAAATCTTTGTCATCATCATTTCCACGCCTCTGTACGCAAAGAGTGTATTTACCATTCATACTAGAACTCTTTCACATACAAGGACTAGGACTAGAACTAGTATATTCCCTGCGTTGAACATTATTAAGTGCAATAGCAACACGCGTCTCTCAATTGGCGGCAAGACAGGAAAAAAAAAACGTCCCAACCAATCGGGTTTAAACGTTGGCGATACATTATTAAAACCATTTCCGCTCCAAGTCATCTATATCTGCACCCTGGACGTTGGTCAATGGAAAGAACAACTCAACGCACAACTGACCGGTTATACGATATATCTGCCGCCTTTTTTTTCAATGGAGGACAAGCTAAAAGGTAAAAGATATATTATCTTGCGGTGCAAAGTACTATCAGATCCTTATAATTGTGTAATGGACTCCTAAAGACAGCTCATTCATTTCGCTGATTATGTGGTACGTTCTTCTGGTTCGTTGTCAATGAACTGCGTAGCTCACCTGGACGGTTGGCATTGGAATGATGATGGTTAAAAGGCTGAAGAGGTTTTAATTGAACTGGTTTGGTTCGGACATTGAATTAGTAGTGAAGTTGTTATCTTCATTCAATGTGAGGGCATGCGGATGCTCTGATGTCATGCTATGATATAGAATTTAACCCACCAGCTGGATGAGTTGTGATTTTGTCAGACACCAGGGTAATTGCAAGTTGTTAAGATGGATTGGACTTGATGTAAATCTATATGGTTGGGTGTTGGATGTGTTGGAATCTTAAATATTTTGTCAGGGCACATATCACTTCGTTTTTACATCCCAATCTTGTCAATGTATCTCAGCTACTTTCAGCAACTCTTCATTTGCTTATGACGACTCCTGTTTGACTATTATAGGCTTAGTTTTTCGACAATGACCTGCGTTAGTTGTCGCAGTATACAACCAAAGACCTAGAAATCGTAAAATGTTGTGAATGCAAGTTCGTCTGACTAAGAGCCTTTGGTGAGCCCAATTTGTAGGATTCAACCTGAAACCCTAAAAGTGGAACCACATCTCACATGATTCAAGGTAAGCCAAGTTCGTATTATCTGACTCTAGGCGGACAAAGGAATTCAAAAAGGCAGAACAGGTATGACACAAGGGAAGTGTGCAAGACTTTCCTTTTCATTCTCGTCAAGGACCTCTTAGGGTTCTGTACCATCCAATGAGACCGCATTTCTTGCTTTAATACTAGAAATATTCCCATGGGTATTTTTTAGGAGTTCACTTGCTCCATTTGAGGATGACCTTTCCTATTGATAATCCTGAGTAAAATGACCTCAAGGACTGTATAAACCTGAATAAAAGCAAGAGTAAAGTCTTTCCTAAAATTTAAGTCGAATAACAGTTGGGCCAATGTATCTATCTTCTTGAACTGAGCCGAAAGGTACAAATCTCAGGGCATCAGAACTAGGGTCTGGAGGGTCTACCTATCTTACGGAGACCATAAAAGCACTGCAAAGTTAAAAGCTTTTGTACCAAGCAAAGATCTCCTTAAATTGAAGAATGTTGTTAACCCGAACTAGATCGAGGTCATGGAGGATCCTCATGATCATACTAACGAATGAATGACTGACTGTTGTTGGGGAAATCTCCTACCGAAGTGTTTTTGATTGCTTCGAGCTATGGCAGCGGGACATTCTGCAGTTTCTGAATCTTCCATCCGGGACTAATGCCCAGCTCGTTGAGATGCTAGTTAAATGAGAAATTTCCAATGAGAAAGTCCGTATGTCCATGAATTGTTTCTCTAAAAAAGAAACCATCCGAACAGAAATAGAAGTCTCAGAAAATTCCGCAGCTTAATTTTACTCAAGTCCTTAAGTCTGTCAAAGAAGTTGCTCCCAAGGGCTCTCATTTTTTAGTCAAGGCTAATTTTATTTCTTCTTCCTTCAGCTCGAATGGCGGAGTGCCTATAATGGGACTAGAAACGATTCGTGTATCTCTTCGACTAAGTTTAAGTTTTTGAAGTCTTTGGCTTCTTCCCATCGAGCACAGACCAAAGTTTTCTCGATTAGTGCAATGTAGGTAGTCGGTTGGAGGTACCTAGTTATCACGATAACAAGTCTAGAAGTTTAGTTCTTTGGCTTAGACTGCACACAACAATATTCATGGGAAGCTTCCTGTTGCGAATCTTTAATCAAGTTCAAGGCTAAATAAAACCACGCGTCCTAGGTACATAGATCTGTCGATAGGCAAGCTCGTGAAAGGGATTCTTCTCTTCTTGCAAACGTTTGACTTCAGCTGGGGCTTGGGCATCTACGTCGCCGCATTCTCAGCGTAGGTCTGTTGTATTCAAATACTGCCACCAGCATCAGCAAGCGGATTTCTCCGGATTTCCTTTTATTTAGTTCTGTCCAGAGGGCAATTTTTGAAATTTCAAGGTGATAACAGACTCTTGCAGTTCTAGTGGTGACAGGAATGAGCCAGGATTATCTGGTTCAACTCTCTGACGAGCTTATCTACCATCCCATATCCGTGGTTGCCTTAATGTGCCGTTTATACTAAGGGGCGTGTTAATAGTTCTGAACTCATGTGCCTAGCATGCATTCTATCCAATCTGACAGAAGTGGGAATTGCTTGTAGTTTGTCTAGCTTCCGACGTGACGTTGTTAAAGGTCCCTTCAATGTCCAGGAAGGCTGCTTAAATGAACTATTTGTGGTGGAGCGTCTTTTCAATTGTCGCTACCAGCTCGTGCAGCGCTGGTCTGCGAGTTTGGTTAGTGAAACCTCACTTGGATTTTGTTTGAAGCAAATGTGAATGTTTTCAGAAGGAAAGGCATGAGACTTATTGGGGATTTGGTGGCTGGGCTTTCCTGGTTTGGGTATAAAAATGATTCCCTCCAGATTCGCGGCAAATGGTCACAGTTAATGAAGATTTGAACAGCCAAGGTTGGTATTCTGCAACAATGATTGATATTATCCCATCAAGCCCTGGGAGAGGAGAAGCTGATGTCCCAGGTTACATGCTAGATAATGAGTCTCGAATGTTTTGAATGTTTTCAGGTTTGATTCTGTCCAAGAACTGTCCTGGAGACTGTGTATCTAACTCGGCTTCCAGCTGTTCAATCTTAATGAAGATCGCTAAAAACTAAGTGGACAAAGTTATGAACCCTCCATGCTCCAAGGGAGATACACAAACCTTTTTGTTCTCTTTTTTGTAACGGCTAATCCTAACCTATGACCACTTTTTTTTTTTATTTCATTCCAGATACTGCCTCGATTTATTTTCAACAGTCGTGATCCAATCGTTATGGGTGTCATGGTTGAGAGTGGAATCGTCAAGGAGGGTACTCCGATCTGTGTGCCAAGCAAGGAGGTGAGTAAACCAAAAACTATGTATATTGTATGCTCGTATACGAGTACTTGTTGTTGTTAGTTTTCAAAAGTAAATCTCGCGCCAAAAATTCCAAAATGATATTAATAACCCACGTTCGACAAGCGCAAACACAATCGCTTGTCATTGTTGAGACAGGCATGCGTGTGTGCGCTTTTCCAATCCAAAAAAAAAAACTGAAAAGATAAAAAAAAACAGAAATACCTACACTGAGCCTTAGAAAGGCATCGGAACCAAATGTTTATCAACAAAACCAACCATTACCCCCTTGAGTGCGCACAGAGACGGCGTACTGTTGACACAGGTGTATTTACTTTGGAGTAAACTCACGCGGCGGACCGGACCCTCTCACACGAGGCTCTAATGTTGACACATTAGTAACAAGATACGCCCGTTGTTCCTTTTCGAACATTACCACGCCTGGGGGTAGCGCGCATTTTAAGACCTCAAGTGTGCGTGTTTGAGTTGACTCCTCTAGAGTTGAGACATTCAAGCTAGGAGCAGTGTTTGGATTAAAAAAAAAGAATTTCACTGAACCAACACTGATTGCTAGCGCGTAAGAGATCGCACTCAATATTTACCTTTAGCCACCATCACCATGAGACTGATGATGATGAATTCATCACCATCAGGATCGTTGTAAAGGACGATAATTTCGCATAATTATCTAGCCAATGACACATTTCCTGTGTGTGTGTAAATTATTTGAAGCGTAACAACAACGTCTCATTATCGTGTCCTGTTTTGTCAGTAACAGGGAGGGGGGGCATCTGGAATATGTTGCACGACAAGGGGAATGAGAATAAAGAAAGAACTTAAGTGGACAAGTCAGATGTTGAGCGCAGAGTTGCTTATCCTGTGTGTGGATCCAGAAGCCGGTCTTCTTGTAATTATTACTTCCTCAATTATACTGTTTCCTTTCGATAGTACCACAACCAATGTCCAGATGGTCCCGGAGGAAGTAAGAAGTTCATTCACCGGCAAATTGAAAGGAAAACTGAGAACTGTAGTGGTAGCGAGAGTTATTGATAATTTGATGGATCGCAGTGAAGTTGTGGTTTTAAATCCCCAAGCACATGTGGGAACTGTCTTTGGGACGGATAATTTCTAGAACATAGCTTCGGAAGTCTGGAGAGGAGCAGCAAATTTTACAAGATTTGTTGAGGCTTTGTAAAAGTTAAACTTATGACTTTGTACAGTACGCGTTGGCTTTGGTCCGCAACCAACAAGTCTCACCATCCAGCTCGGTCGTAAGCCCGCTGCTTCACATTTCGTAAACCAAGTTGGTTAAGGTCTCTTTCCACTTTTATCCGCCACCTTCCATGCTGTACCGTGTCTCTCGGTGGACTCTCCAAGCCCAAGCGCTGTTGTATATTCTCTTCCAATGCTCCGACCCCAACTATCCACTTTTCTGACTAGATCGATGTCGATGAACAGTCTATACTATTCGTCCTCTCCTTCACATATGGTCACGGGACCGTAGAATTTTTCTTTCACCACAACCCAGATGGACCTGTTCCACTCTTGACAAAGTCCATGCCTCTGTGCTAAAGAGCAGTTTTTGGATGATCAGAAGCAAGTATAGATTCGCTTTAGTTGTGCTCCCATTGCCTTGATGCAGGACAGACGGTCTACTTGCCTAAGAATCAGACGAAGAATACTGAGGTTCTATTTACCGGACATACTGTGGTCCGTTCTCATTCTGCAGGTGAGTTGGCGCATGCTCATTTCTAAGTCAACATTGACAGCGATTCCACACATAAAGGTTCTCTTGTCTGTCCCTGCAGTAGGCTGTGCTGTTCTGGCTCTGTACTGTACACTTGGTAACACTCTCGAACTTCACTTCTGAAACAGCGTCTCAGGTTCTTTCCTTTTCCTTCTAAGAAGCAGCAAGCAACTCCGGTCATACACGGTTCCACTTGCCCGCAATATTTGTCGGATCAGGGGTTTCGATGTGCAGATTGAAAGAATCCAAGTACTCCAGGGGCAACATCTTTGATGTTTCCATTGGTCCTTAATACATGATGCTGTTGCATTAGACCTCTTTAGTGTTTTTTTTTTTGCGATTGCAGTCGTCAAACGTCAAACTTTCTTACAGTATTCCCTTGCCTTGTCTGCATCTGTACCTGGGCTACTACAATAAGGCAATGGTTTGAGTCGATTCACGCCCTTCAGAGCGTTCTGACATCCATCATACTGGAGGAGTAACTTGAGTTGATCGCGATAATAGGAGATCTCCATGCCCCTTTGTGAAGATCCAGAAGTGGGAACCGCTTTCGTACCGCCTTAAGACGAGTAGAATGGTGTCGCCCAGGCTAAATTTTCCAAAATTGATATCAAAGCTGCCCTGTCTACCTGACTTTGTTTCGAAATTGCCCAAAATACTGCTGACGTCATAGGTCTTGTTTAACAGCTTCCTGAAGCTGTCTTTGACGTAGTCTTTTTCATTTCCTGTGGAGGTGTGCACGCAGATCAAGCTGATGTTGGTCTTGGTACGAATTTTCATAAGCCGCTCGTTCACGTTCGGGGAAAGTTAAAAATGTTGGTCCAAGTCTGCCTTCAGTTGCAAATCTTCATCCAAACAAGCGTGCCTGTAGAAGCCCCCCTTGATTCTATTTCGAGGCTTCTTTCGCTGCCATCTGGATCCAAGGAAGAGTGTCTGGAAGAACTCTCACAAGACTGGTATACGAAGATCCTTATAAGGCAAGGACCTGAACTGTTATCGTCCCGAGTGCAGTCTTTTGACATCTCAGAGCTCCATGAGATCAGATATCGTTTGGTACCATCCATGCCTATGATCTGATTTAATCAAGAAACCTTTTCTGATCCACAAAACACCGATCAAGCTCCTCTTCATACAGCAAAGCCCTCTTCCTCTGAATTTTTTTTTTCTTCACTTGAATTTCCATCTCGATAGGATCTTCATGCTGAGGCAGCAGCAACAAACAGTAAACGGAAGTCGAAGGCGGATCTTAAAAGTCGTAAAGCGATTTATTTTTCCAGTTTTGCTGGTTTCCATTCAGCATTTCACGCGCGCCCATCTTGTGCAAAATTTATTTTCCTCTCTCTTCCTGCGCTCTGCGCCAACAAAAATAAATTCCACCTTCGGGTTGTGGAAATTAAAAACCGAGAGCGCGCATGGAAAGAAATTAAAAAAGCGTTAACGTCAATACACGAGCCTGAGATATATGTACATATACACACCCAAGATGATGATGCTGCGCTGCAACCACCTCCTCCTCCTCGTCGTCGTCGTCGTCGTCAGCATCCTGTCATTCTGCCCAGCAACGGAATTCCCGGTGTGCACACTCTGGTTTGGCCTCTATCCTCCTCCTCGTCGCGTCTCTGGACAAAAAAAAAAAAAAAAAGAAGAAGAGATGCACTTCAAACTAATTCATTCAATTTTATCGGCTGCGACAGGTTAGTGGTGGAGAATTTATGACCGGGATACTCTTACGCATCGCTCGTACATCAAGTGTACACCATCCACCCAAGGAGCCCCGACTGGCCAAGTGGTGCACGTGCTCCCTTTTTTTTTTTTTGTGTTTCGTTTGGAGTAACATCAGTAGGCCGGACGCGAATGGACGTCCTCTGGCTGCTCACCGTGGGCAGCTACCTGTTTCTGTTTTTTTTAAGACCTAAACCCTGTGTATCCCAGTGTGCATCCTGATTACGACGGGCAAGTGCTTGAGAACAATCAAATCAGAGGTTCCAATCTTGTGGCAGACAGATTGCCTCTGCTTCTGTTGCTAGTGGTGGTGGTGGTGATGTTGTGCCGCTGAGTGAACATTCATTGACCCTGTTTTGCATTTTGGGGTCTTATTTCTCAATTTCTTGTTTCTTTTGCTTTGGGTTTTCTGTTTTGTTTTGTTTTTTTCCCTTTTACTTATTCGACATCATCCTCCCGTCTTATGTTGATGCTGAGTTATGCTACTGTACAGGGGGCAATGCAATGTATCTTTTTTTTTCGTCTGATGATTGCAGAGACAACAGGATGTTGTTAAGAGATGAAGAGCCTTCCAACATAAATAAATAAATTAAGAGGATGAGACGTGGAATTCAATTCTGTGGACTGTGATGGTGGCGGGAGAACGGAGTGCCCTTAAGATGTTGATGAATTTTTTGGATTAACTTTTGATTTTATGTCACACTGCTTCAAAACACTAGATTACTCGAATGTTTGACAAGATTCACTTAGGAAAGGAATTCCTAGCTTCGACTTTGATCAGGAAAACATAACAAGCGGTGCTAAGGTTGAAATGTTGTACCTTGCCGTCACTGTTGGTTTTCATACGAAACAATCCCTCTTTAGATCCCTTTTTGGCAAATTTGTTTTCGTTTTAGAAGTCACACATGCCTTGGGTATCTCCTGCAACCTGGAAAGAAACAAAAGCTCCACAAACTTAAAATATCTTTTGTGCTGTTACTGAAATATCTTGAGCCTGGAAAGTGCTAAGATTTTGCGTCTGATCAAGATCGTGATTAGGGAGACCGAAGGAGTCGGTGCCGGTGTCTTTTCATACAACCTTGACATTCACCACTCCTTACTTACTTAAGGTGATGCTACAGTCCGGGGTGAACCTGGACCTCAACCGATAAGCGTCCCCAGTCAGCTCGATCTTAATCTAGCTGCCGCCAGTTTCGCACGGCAAGTTGGTTGAGTTCCCCTTCTACTGAGTAGCGGTCTTCCTCTACTGCGCCGTCCCTCGGAGGTGGATTCGAAGATTTTCCAGCATTGGTGTCCATCCGCTCTACATGACCAGTCTCCTCAGTCGTTGAGCCTTCACTCTTCTGGCTAAGTCGATGGAGGTCTACAGCTCGTACCGTTCAACTTTGTATCTCCTCCTCACCTATCCACTCGCCGTCTATGCAGATGGGACCGAAATCACCTGTCCTTAAAACAGCCAGGAACAACCTTATCCACAAAGTCCATGCCTCTGCCACCTAGAGCATGACTGGGATAATTAAGGTCTTATAAGCGTCACTTTAAATGTTCGAGAGAGGTCTTCCTAATCACTATAGTGCCTTCCAACCTGAAGTCAAGGCTTTCATTCAAGCCGTCACTTGACTGAAGATTAACCACAGCCGAGCTGCGATCTAGGGCAGTGAAGGATTACCGCGTGTCTCTGAATGAAATTGATAACCAGCATAACGTCACACTCTGTTAGGTTACATATCACAGCGACATTCCAGGGTACTGTGTCGCTGAAGAATTAGCTAAACAAGGCTCTCAAGATATAGGAAGCTCGACAATGTCAAAGCGCCTATGTCGCTTGTTAAACATCTGATTCACACCGATACTCTGTCGAAAGCAAATCAAAGAAGGCAGCATCTTGACTATTGCGTGCCCTCGATCCTGTGAGATCGATTCGACTAAAAAGAAACCAGCTCTCGAAACTAACTAACGTATATAGGGCACTGCATTCTAGGCAGGCATTCTCAGCAGTTGGGCATGTTCACAACCATTTTTGCAGGAGCTGTAGAAACTGCTGAACGTGTCCCGTCCTTGCAAGCATAAGGAAAACGAATACTGCTTTAGCGATGTAAATGATCTCGAAACTACCAACACGACCACTGATAAGTTAGGAAATTTAAATGGTTTAAGGTGTCAACTGGGCGTTTAAGGCTGCTATCTACATGTGTCCTTTGGAATTTTTCAAAACTTCTTGAGGTGGTCAATGAATGAGCATCACTCTTGGTTCTTAACTTCTCAGTCTCCCATCTTAAGGGTATTTCTAAAAAAATGCCCAAGAGTCGAGCTTAAGCTTTATATGTCCATTTTAGAGCATTGAAACACGAAAAAATTATCAGCTTTTCCAGTGTTTTCTTCGTAAGGCAGTTAGGTTACCAGAATTTACCAAATAAGCCCACTATCACGTAGCAAGTTGTTCGCTGTCTTTCGTCACTTAAGCTTAACACGCCGTTGAGGTGCATGTCAAAAGTTTTTTGCAGTCTTTTTCGCTGATAGGCAGTAAGATTACTGTGGACTTCTTACTAACATCCCTTTGGTTTGCCTACATCCTGAAAAATCATGCCACCTACGTACCATCGTATTTGCTGGCAACCTAGCCGTCAATGGAAGTCCCAACTGAAGATGTAGGAAAGCCTAATGTGGCTGGCCGGAGAAGTTCTCCTCTGAAACACACTGTCGTGGTTTGGAAGTTATTTTAACCAGGCGATGGCAGGTCCTTCTAAGTCAATTTGGGGATCTTGATCTAAAGTGTGTTTAAAAGTTAAGTACTCAGTGTCTACTTCTACGGCTGCCTACAAGACCAGATATCCATATGTTAGAATAGGTCTTATGATGGCCGTGTACAATCAGTGGATTATGAAGGGTCTTGGCCTCCACAATATACATGATCTTCTTTGTTCTTCCTAGAGTCTTTTTTCCAACTCGATTGCAGCCAAGGTATTTGGCATTTTCTTAGGTTTGAAGCTATGGAACACAGCAGGGTCTGAAATGATGGTATCACCCTTTTCTTGGAAATAAGAACTAGTTCCGTTCTTTCTTGAGAAAGATTGACGTTTGTTAAAGGTTTTATCACTCAGTTTGCTTGGGAGGGAAATTGCCGATAGCTAAAACTTCAATGGTACACGCATGCAAGGTCAGGATAGCTATATGGATTCAGTGAATGATAACGGGTCAAACTCACCATCAGGTTCGATATAAGGTCAATAAATTTCCGGACGAATTACCAGCAGTTGCTCTAATTTCATTCACATCCTTGTTCTTTGAATAATTCTTCAAATTAAGGGCTGTTCCGCTGTGTAGCTACTTCAAAAGACCCAATTAACTGTATGTCCAATTTCAATTCAATTGCATGACACGAATAAATTCAAGTGTCTCCCAACAATTTGATTGCTAAACAGTTTACGACGAGTGCTACAAGAAATACCAACGGCAGCCGGCTTGTGTGTACGTTTTACTTCCGGTCGCCTTAAAAGAGACGTAAATGTGTATTTATCTTCTTCAAAGTCCCAAAAAAGACAAACGCACACACACAATGGGAACATCAAATACGATGACGGCATGAATTTTTTCGGTATAAACCGGAACCGAAAAAAAAAAGAATTTTTTTTATTAAAACCAAACCGGACGCACGTTGGTCACATACAAACGAACTCACGCACCCCAGAAAGAAAAAACGCCGAGAGGACTCCTCACACACATAGCCACGTTCTATGAATAAGCATATCCAGCGATCAAATGCAGAGTCACACAAGGCGAATCGACCAATGTGTGTACATACCGGTACCCTTAGCCATGTACCTAATTATGTACATCCGGAAAAAGTATAAAAAAAAATATCGGAAGTAGTTCCGGAAGTGAATGTGTACATATGCGTACTTAATGCAAACAAAATTAACCACGTAGAACCGATACGACCCTTGTTCCAGGCAGCATTCACATTTTTTTCGAATGCCCGCTGGTGTTACTTCCGATTTTTTTTTTGTTCCTTTCCGTTCATGATTCTATTTCTTGCAAAGGATACTCGTACTCACATTCGTGAAGGGTGAGAGTCGTCCTTCCTTTCAGTGCACATGACACATGCAGTCACGCACCCTTGAACATGCAGAACGGAATAATCCTATCCGGTTGGAATTTCATTCATAAGTTTTTTTTTTTTTTGTTCGTAGTCCTTATCGACGCCAGAGCCTGCCTGGCTGTCTGTCAGACGGTTGGACAGATGCTGAACGCATGTGCAAACGGTAGCTGTGAACGGATGAATGGACGACGGAGTCAAAGAGGTTCATTGTTTCGGGCACGGAGGTTAAAGAGGAGAAATAAAAAAAAAAAAGGAATAATTACTTCCTTGCATGTGTATGACACGCACCACCCTTAATGAAGGGACAGAGTGTCAAATTTCTATTCTGACGGAACCCCTCTAGGCGGTGGTGGAGGAGGAGTAAGAGGAGGGGTGGTGTTCCTGTTCGTTTGATGTTAAGTTATGGAAAAAGGATGAGGATTTGAAGGATTTGACCCGGCTTGAGGTTCGGTTCAACTATGCGGTTAGAGTGTGGATTATCGAAGACGGATGTTGCTAGGCACGGGAAAATGTCGAGCAGGATGCCAGAGATTGTCCAATAGCATTCTGAAAGCCCTTTCACTTCAACTTCAATTGAGACTTTCAGAAGCCACTTTTTGTGTTTCTTGCATTTCTGCCCGTGTTGCGACCTACATGTGTTTCAACGTTCCATTGATTCTAAACTTTTGGCAACGTTCTTTCTTGTCCAAAGTCTCTTGTTGCTAATAGGTTATCAAGAACGATCGATCTACCAGGTAACACTTTACATTGTAGTGAGGCAGGGTCGGGTTACATAGGCCACTCTAGTTCAGAAGAGAAAGTCGCTCAGCCTTTGATATAGGTATTCAAGCCGGTGCATGCGAAGGAGTTGTATCCGTTGACAGACTGAAATTATACAAGTTCTATGACTGCCTGGAGAATTAAGCTTTGCAATGTCTGCTTTGGCTCATGACAATGGCTGATGCCAAGGCAGCTAATGCATCGTATTTGACCAGATATTTCCAATATGGTGTCATCAATTCGTTGGAGTCACTGTTTGCTCAGAAATTCGTGTCCTCATCTCCCATCTGCTGTACACTTATAAGCTGTAATATTCAAAACCGGCTTAGAAATCTAAACCGAGAAAGTTAAGAAGCCGTCTTAATTCAAACGTTAGAGGTTTGAAGCCATGGTTCACTGTATTCTTCGACTTCTTCGGAAGGACTTTGTTTAGCACATCGCTGATGGTAGCACGTGTTTCGTTGATGCTTTTCCTGTCTAAAGCACATGTGTGACAATTTTTATTGAATCAATCGATAGCCTTGACTTGACCTTGAACCTATCTGTGAATTGAAAGTGATTCGTTCAAAAGAACCTCGCATGTTGTAGCTTTAAAAAGGTTCTTAGGCCTAGGTTAGGTAGCGTAGTTAGATAGGTGTCCCGCGAGACTCAGGTAGGCTCAGAGCCCACTATAATGCCGATAGAATTCCTTATGGGAATATGGGTTCTACTTACATATTTACGCGAGGGAGTTTGGTTTAAGTCACTGGTGTCATTGAGATGTTAGTGGCCTAGAAGTCTACTTCTGCTGTAAGATAGCGATGGACAATGGAACAGCTTAAGCTGAAATCATTCAAGATAATTCCTTGGTCATTATGAGCTTTTTTTCGAGTGCAGTCCATCATACTATTCCTCCATAGACAAGTATGGGTCTAACAATGGGCGTGCAGTGGCAGTAATTGACTTTGTGCGTATAGCCCTATTTACTACTAAAAGTTCTATTGCTGGCGTAAAAGGCTACCGAAGCTATTTTTTGATTCGGTCTGTAATGATGGACTTCCAGCATGGCTTCCTGTCAAAAAGGAATTTGGCCTCATTAGAGAGAATTAGTCTTGTGTCGTCGTTGAGTTTTGGAGGGATGGTTGCAGGGGTTCTATATTTCCTGAAGAGAACCAGCTCTGTTTTGTGTGGGTTTACTTTAAGCTCAGGTGTATTCCTGAAAAAGGAATCGCAACGTCATTCGCGTGTGCCACCAGATCCCCAAGTGGTTTCTCCCATCTTAGCGTTGACGATTCTTTCACAGAGGAGTTGTGATATAAGCGCGATAAGTGATTCACTTACTACAAAGCCTGCCAGTGCCTCATTGATTACATTCAGTTTGATGTTGTTGAAAGCTCCCTCAATATCAAGGAAGACAGCTAGGGTATTTTGCTTGTTTTCAATTGACCTCTCGATGGTTTATTATAAGCGTGCTGAGAGTTGGAGATCAGGTTATTGTGGTTGATCGGAGATGGGATTCAATGATCATTTTAAGTACCATTTAAAGAAACAAGGGTAGACTAATAGGTCGGAAATCGTTTGTCCTCTTGACCGCCTTATGTATCAGTTTGCTTCCATTTGTTAGGAATGTAGCCCTAAATTTCTAACATTTTTATGCTGCACTTCCTCAACCGGTATACCATTGGTTAAACACGAAAACTCGTCAAAGATTTTCGCTTGTCGATAAGGATTTAGAGCTTTAGAACCTCCTCTGGTTCGACTACCTCTCTGTCTAACAACGGGGCAAATGGGATCGGAAATGTTAAACTTACTTACCTATCTCATGGATGATCTATTCTAGTTCACTGTTCTAAAAAGCCTCTCTAATGTTACGCAAAGCATTGAAAAAGATTTATGCATCTGATTGTACATATTGTGACTGCTTGACTTGCTGTATTGTGATTGTTCAAGGCTTGTTTTGAGGAGATTCTCTAGAACAAGCTGAGTGGCCTAAGGTCGCCCGAATCTTTGCTTGTGAAAACCATGGTTTCCATTCATTCATATGACAAACAGAACATGTGCTGCCCACTTATACCCATTTAATCGCCCGCACCGATCGGCCCTTTCAAAATAATCACACATCACACACGGCACACTATCACTGTCACATTCCCATAGAGCCGCCTAAAAAAATTATGACTTCCTGTCTCCATTTACCAGCCAGATGTCAAATTCCATACGAAACCGAACGAAAATCCATTTCGATGAAATAAATTTCAAAAAAAAATCCGTTTGCGTTTTATGATATCCGAAAATAAAACAGCGCGCCCATGCAGACAAAGTTACCATACACCGCGCACGCATGTTACTAGCCAAGCCACCCACCCACCTTTTATTTGTTGTAAGACGCGTACACACAACAACGTGTTTTGTGTTGTATTTGTGCCGTTCTTTATCATAAGAATCAATATTTCATTCATAAAAGAACAAACACACACGCAAACAGTGTTTCGGTGGATAGGCCAACTTAATGCCAAATTGTCGAGAGAACACATGAGGAAGGTGTGTGTGCCCACTTATTTATTCCCGAAGAACTATTTGTTTCAATAACAACACAAGTGTGGGGGTGAGGGGTATCACTCGCCCACTCTATCCCGCTTTGCCTCCACGCGGTGTACTGCCAAATTGTATCTCAAATAAGTTTTGGGTTAATTGTGAGGCCGGCAGCGGCAGCAATTATGATTTATGACTGACATACGAAATTAGGAGGATTAAAGCCAGAACCGTAGCGGAAATGAAGTGTTGGCCAAGGGAGCAGAAGGGTGCCAAAGTCTCTCGGAGTATGTGTGAAGTGCCAATGACGTTCGTCGAGACGGACAAACAGACACAGTGGGCTATAAGCGTTATCACAATCGTGAACTGGTTATCTTGAGACACTTCCTTTGGTTTGGTCTTTGTCCTACGAAATTTAAATTTTTTTTTCAAAAATACCACCGACATATGTGGTATTGCGCGGTTGTCAAACGCTTCCGGTGATGAAATAGATTATATACTGCACGAATGTCTGTCAGGTGTTTTGAGGGGTGACAAGATAGTATTCCAATTGGGAATACACTCAGTTCGTAGCATGACACGTCAATCTCTAGATTAGGTTTGTTATGTCATTGACTTATGCGTTGAGTTGTGAAAACTCATCGGGGTAACCTGGCCTTGCTAAATGCTTATAAGGATGCTCAGACCATTTCTCTCGATCCTCCGCTAAAGACTCCATTTCATCAAGAGGTATCCCCAGACAGATTTAATTCAACCATCTCCTTCTAGACATTCCAGGAAGTCGCTAACATACGCACTTCGTGATAGTAGCTGCTCAACACAGCTTTTCCCTGCGAGTTATTCTAATAACATCACGAAGGAATCTCGGCATCTTTTACTCGCAATAACTTAGCTTTGACACTAAGCTCTCTTTAAATTGATTCAGCCTGACTTATCCTACAAGATAACTCGTAAATAAGACCGATCACTTCCGATTTGTTTAAGTTTGCCTTCATTCCTTTCGAGTGTGTGCTAGACTTTGATCTTGATGACCAAATCATCCGAGAAAGTCTCAAGTCTTCCAGTACGAGACATTCTTCAGAATTTTGTTCAGAGTTTTCATTAGAAACGAGGTCAAGCTAATCGGTCTCTTACCTTGGTATAAAAACAGCTTTCATCTCAACCCAAACACTGTGCGTTGTACCAAGAGCTAGACAGCTTGAATACGTCCTGGAAGATGCTGCCTGTCGAGTTGTTGAAGCGTTATGTGCAATCGTAGGGTCTGTTATCTCTGGTTTAATATTCTGTCAAGTGGATGCATCCCCAATTATATTATCGAGCAGTCTTTCGTCTTGAGTACCGTAGTAAGCCAAAAGAAAACAGGCCCAACAATTGATTCCTGTGGAACTTCACAAAACTGATGACCGCCTATTTTCTGTTGGAGTTTTGAGACACCACCTTGGACGCAAAACAGGCCTAGTGTATACTTTTACTGCGAAGAAGACTCCCAGAGAAAGGCTAGTAAGAGCTTCAACTAAGTCCCAAGAATTTATGACCTGATACAAGTAAAGCCAAGGACAATAACATAGGAAGTGCTCAGCAGTATTGTCGTACTCTTCAAAGGCGTCGCAAACAGTCTTTCGTAAAAGCGTAGTCTTTTCTGTTGATAGATAGTAAAAATGTTGCTTATGGAGTTCGAACAGAATCTGACACTTATAGGCTGCGACCTCCCAACTTCTAATAACAAACAAAACCTTATCACCCAAGCAGGCGCCTTATCCTTGAGCATAGAAAAACAAATTCAGACTCTCGCCAACATTAACGAACGTCTTTGCAATCTGCCATCAATACAGCCTCACATACGACTTATCGAAGCAAAAAAAGAAGAAAAAAAAACCCAATGTCAGCTTATTGCTACTCTCTGAGCAACCTAACACCCCGACCACAATGAATACGCTCTGTTCTGTGTGTGGATGTTCTGTGTTTACCCGCATTAAAAACTCATTCAGCGATAATCGCATACCGCCATCCGGTTTAGGGTGGTGTTCGCATTTTATTTCTCAGTAAACCTTTGAAGTTCACCCGTCTTCCGACTTTCAAGCGCCGCTTAAGTGGCATTTATTCGGATACCCGGGCACGAGTATATTTTAATTTAATTCGTCATCAGCATTTCCTTCCGATGGGGGGTGGAGTGTATCGTGTATGATACACACAGTCAAACAAAACGGATGTTGTAACGAAAAAAAAAACAGCACAAGACAATATGTTCCTTTGTATCATACTTGTGTAGTGTCACTGACATGTCAGTTTCATCTTTCATCTTGCAAATGACAGAGCTTACGTCAGTTGTGACAGATATTTTGAGTTATGTCATTTATTAGCTGTCATGTCCTCGTGTGTCAAGGCCAATGATGATATGTTACTGTGTTGCGTTTTGCGTTTTGATGATGTAAGTTGCACATTCTGAAATATTGCAATTGATTGCGAATTGCAGATGAACTTACGATGAACCTGGACAGAGAGAGAGAGAGGCTAGATGCATTGCGTGTGGAATTATCTCCAATCAATGGCGGCACAGATGCTACTTGAATCGTTAATGGGACACTCATGATGGATGTCGATTGAATGAATTTTTTTTTAGCGAGAAGACGTTGTTTGAAAGAGGCAACGGAACCGTGTGCACACAGGAAATTGTTTTTTTTTTTCTCTAGAAGGCTTGTGGAAGGATGTTGGAGAGCTTATGAAATAACACAAGGCTGACTTAAGAACCAACTGAAAGCTGTTGTAAATTTTCAAACTCAACCGTGAGTAGTTTTGGATTTTGTAAGAACTTCTTCTAGTTTAGGGTGTTGCCGTGTTCTCAGAATGTGACAGGCTAGATGAGAAAAAAAAATCTCAAAAAATCTTATAAGCCCGACGTCCCATTTGGTAGGTAAACTTTCTTGGAGCTGATTGGTGTCTACAATCGTGTTGTTCTTGAAAGTTGCTTTTGACAATGCGACCGACCTGCAACACTGCCAGAGAAAACTTCGTGGACAAACCACTAGTCTCTCTGATGAAGGCACTGCTAATGGATAGAATGCGGACTATAGCCGGTGTGGGATGGCTTATGTAAACCTGTGTTTATACGCGTCCTATTTCTTCTATTATGTGTGCATTATGATCGATCCTTTGATAAACACTCTCAGTAATTTCGAATATCTACGTTTACTTTCCTCTCTTCGAATGTTATTGTGACCAAAATCTCACAAAAGAGTTGCAACCACGCGAACTCCCCTCTAGTCGAATCCATGTTTTGTTTGGGCCTGGGTTTGTGTCTCATAGTCTGATACTCCTCTCGGCTTCCAAGCAATTCTGCTTGGAAACGTTGAAGGAAGTAGATAAGGTTTTGACGAAATTTTGCATCGACCTCACAGTTCATCTTTTGACGCGTTATTTCTTCCATAGGGCTTAGTAGATCAGCACCCAGATTAGTCTACCTGAGTTACATGATGCGAATGGTTTTGAGTTACATTGAGGGCCTCAATCAGACATGACCGCAGGGCACTCGTAGTGCCTTTTACCGCTGCTCTTTGAACTCTGTTCAGTTCAGTTGCAAGAAGCTAGGCCCTGATTCTCTATGAACTGTCGGGCCAAATATTTGCATTTGTTAGTTCCACTCAAAGCGGGAGAATAGGACGTACCATTGCGGTGTATATCAACGAGACGGTCTGTTCGAAGAAATGTATAAAGTCAAACTTAGATTAGAACCCTATAAGCAGATCGCAGTCTTGACAACAATTATATTGGACTTGAGCTTAGGGATCGTGTTTTTTGTTCTTTACCGATGTTATTTATATATTGTACCCCCTAGACTGTAGTCATCTTCTGAGTTTCGAATGGGAGACAAGTTTACCTTAGGAAGTATCACTAGGTTGTCATTGGTCTCCTGATGAGATTTACCTATATTAGGTGCAAGGACACGAAAACATATCTGGGAACTGTAAGGCTGATGATTTCACCAAGCTCGGCAACATCTAAGCTACACATCAACCTAGATGCAATCAAAAGGTCCAATGGTGCCTCTTAGGAGACGGCAAATCAGCACAATAATGGGTGTCATCACTGCACACTGCCTTGAAGCTGAGCACCCCACAAAGCTAAATGATTTCTGTGGGCGCTGTAGAAATCAAGAGGAGAAGGAGAGCACTCTCTCTGTCCCTTAAAAGGAAGCTCCATTTGGGTGCAATATTTTTCAACACCCTCTGAGATCTGGCTACGTCTTCTACGCTTCATTCGAAGCTCGAATAAGTTCGACGAGTAGGTTAAGGAATACCCCCGAGATCGTGTTATCAAAATGGACCTCTCTTGGTGCTGACACATGCAGACCTTACATAACCTACGTCAGGAACTTTTCGTCTCAAGAAGGAACATCACGAATCTTGGACTTTCGGCTAGCATGGCACATTTACTAAGACAGGGTGACAAGGTTTTGAGATTTAATTTATGCTAAGAGACCATTTTCAGACTTATAGCCTAGATATTGTCGGAGACTTTTAACAAGTCCAGCCTAGTCTCCCATCTGTCACTCTTTTGAGATGATTGTCTAGATTGGATTCAATGATGAGTTTAGCAAGTCCAGCAGCGGGTATTTTGGTCTCCAATTCAGCACATTTCAGGGTGTCATACTACGTCTAGCATTTTTTCGAAGATTTAAGGATATGTGCGAAAATGATCCTCTAGTCTAGAGTCTAGATAGACCAATGATCTCTACTCTCCAGATGTTTAAACTTGTGTCTTAAACTTTCCATTGCCAATCATCATCCTGTCGTCAGGCATCAGGCATCGTCTCAAGCATCATTTAGTCAAATTGCAGATGTACACACTTATTTTGGTTTTTTTCAGAAGTAATTTGCAAAATTTGTTCCCCATGGAAACATTCCACTTGGGCTTCTTCCATCGTTTCGTAAAACTCCATCCACTCCATTGACCGATTAAATTAACCACATTAATGCAGCTCGTAATTGATGTGCATGCCTGACCTCAACGCAGATCGCACATCTGCTCTCCGGGAGCATACAACGAAAATAAATTTGCCAACAAATTCCCTCAAAAAAAAGAAGGGAAATCTCCCAAAATAAAGGCACGACAAAACACAAACACACACACACAGCGCCCAGCCATACATAGTCCAATTCTCTTTAATTCAATTCACTGATGCGAAACACTGAACTCGTACACGACACATCTCACAGCCTCTCAGCAGCATCCTTGATCTCGAGACGAAGTTCTTTTTTTTTTTTGTTGGTTTTGCCAGTTTTATCCTTTTGCTGGATGTCATCCGTGCATGTGCCCTGATTCACTTGTTCCGCAGATGGGCAAGCAGAAGAAAACATTTTTTTTTTGGAACCAAAAACGAGAACGTGTCTGGCTGACGTCCTGCTGTGGGATGATACTCGTCCCAACCATGCAGCAGACGACTCCTTTTTGCTTAAAATTGCAGCTGTGTCTCTGACTCTGGCCTGTGCACAATCTCACACACATACTGATTGCCATTCATAAAATTTTTATCCACTCTGTCTGGGTTTCAATTGTGGTTCCTTCGTCTCCATGTCCTTCGACAGTGATTTAGGACACGCCAACCTAATGACAGGAAATAGGATTTTGTATCTTTTTATCTTAGACTCGCGTCATAATTCAGAATTAATTGTGGGCCCTCTCTCCCTTCCGCTCTTTCACCCTTTTGGAGGAGAGTAATGAATTCGTGTTGTGCACCACCTACTCCAAGCATGCATATCCTCCTCAGGTGCACTACGATTAAGTGTGGGAGATGTGTTAGAAGGCGTCTTAGTAAATGATTTCATTTTGTTTGGCCCGCTTTACAAGCTCACACCACCATTAGGCCTCATTCCATGTGGCCTATGGACTGGGAAACACTTTTTAGTGCGGAGGAGGTTTGATTGGTCTCGTCGACGTTAATGCTCCGAACATGAAGTCGAACATCGTGTAATTCATTTGGACAGGACAGACAGACAGTCAGGCAGTACCAGGTTGCGCATACAATTCGAATGACGGATGATGGTGGGATATGTTGGGAGGATGCAATGGATCAAGCGGTGAAAGGGTGGGCTAATCGCATTACAGCAGCGCGGATTGGAAATTTGAATCAAAAATTGGACGATTCAAAAGTCATAGTCTCTGGCCCTCTCGCTGGTAATCAATCTTCTGCTGCGCTTCGGTTTCATTAGAAATTCCAATTCAGATTTTTGTTCAGATCACCAGAGTGACAGGAAGGGTCAATTGCTTAATTCAGTCACAGAAACCAATTCCATCGCAATAAATCATAACTCCCGGAGGCTCTGCTGAGATCTTTCAATGGAACGCATTCATCATGCATGGGTTTGTCTTGTTTTTGTTTTGGACTCACCCCGGGAATGGATCGAAATGGAAAATCCAATTTAAGATCATCAATCCATTCATCATTCATCTTCTGGTGGCTTCTTCTGCCAGAGGAGCAACTCTCGGTTTCTCTCTCTCTTCTGTTGTTTGATGGGAAATTCAAATGGAGATTCATGGTGCTGAAGTGGTCAGACAATGAAACGATAGGTGAACCATGGATTGTTGAACGATTGGACGTCAAAGATGTATGTTGTTGATCAGAGGCTCTGTAGATCGGCCTTAATTTGATGGAAGTTTGCTAGGAATTTGTTAAGCAAGGGAAGGGGAAACCGAATCCATTTCCGTATCGATTCTAAATTGTTAGAATCTGAGTCTTGTGATCAGTTTGGTACCAAGCTCTGAATTGGCAACCACTTTTCAACGGTGTTGGACGGTTTTAAGTCTGCAATTCACCGCATAAGTGCTGGTGTTCCCCAAAGCTCTGTTTTATCTCCGACTTTCTAGTCTGCGACTTCTAATCCAATCCATTCGTTCGATGGAGACAGTACTCTCAGTCTCTCATATTCATTTTTTAAGTGACGTCCCTGCTCTTCGAAAGAGGATGCGTAGAGAGGTCTCTTAACCCTTAAGGCAGAGTCTACAGCTTGAATCTGTTATAAGATTTATGCGGTACAGAAGTAGGTTATTGTTATCGAGATTCAAAGTGAAACTATATTCTTGTTTCTTTGCGATAGTACCAGGAATAGTAGCTTTGCGCATGCTTG
The DNA here is from genome assembly GCA_951813785.1 of Criorhina ranunculi. Lineage (NCBI taxonomy): Eukaryota > Metazoa > Arthropoda > Insecta > Diptera > Syrphidae > Criorhina > Criorhina ranunculi. The sequence continues at coordinate 40,446,725 of OX638382.1, forward strand.
TCCTGTGTGTTAAGCCAGGTTTGTCTGGATTCTTAAAGTCAAATATCTTATAAAAAGTGATTAGCTAAGCTCACAGAAGGGTTCAAGTCCAATGAATGTTGTGGATGCGCCATCTATTGGCAGTGAGTCGGTTTTTTCAGTGCCCACAAATCCGCTATGGGCCTTGTAGGTTTTAAGGACTATCTTGGATTTGATGACCGGCGATGTAAGTGCTTTTTATGCAGCTTGACTGTCTGGGATGTGGGAGGCTTGGGTAAGTCTCACGCACTGCTTACTTACTTACTTAAGTGATGCTACAGTTCGTTGTGAACCTGGGCTTCAACCAACAGGCCTCTCCAGTTAGTCCGGTCCTTAGCGAACCGCCTCCAATAACGCACTCCAATTTGGTTGAGGCCCCTCTTACTTGTGCGCTCCACCCTAGGCAAGGTCTTCCTCTACTGCGTTGTCTCTCCGGGTTGAATTCGAAAACTTCGGACCGGAGCGTTGGTGTCCATTCGCTCTTCGCCACCATCTCCAGAACCCATCAATGCAAACGGGACCGAATATCTTACGAAAAATTGTTCGCTCGAAGCGACCAGGGGTTTCCTCAACTCTCTTTGATAAAGTCCATGCTTCAGTGCCATAAAGCAGGACTGGTATGATTGAGGTCTTGTACAGAGTTTTCTTAGTTCTTAAGGGTTTGGGGACTAGTAAGTCAATTGTCCTCTGTGTCCAAAGAATCAGCGTTTCTTCGTTTGATTTCTAATGACATGTCATTTTCAGAAGTGATAACAGAGCTAAGGTAGACGAAGGCCTTTACTACCGATCTTGGTGGAGCAGCGAGTTTGGCAGGGATGCTAAAGCTGGACATGGTCATGTTTAGCTCGAGTCTATAAATACTGCCATATGCGGCTTTAAAATCGATAAATAGATGGTGTGTATCGGTTTGAATTCTTGGGATTTCTCCAGGATCCGCAAAAGTGTGAAAATTTGGTCGACTGTGAATTTTCCTCTGATAGGGTCCAATCAGATCTTATAAGCGATGTTCAGAAGACTGATGCCATTATAATTGGTGCAGTTGAGAGGGTATCCTTTTTGTGGATCGGGCAAGCTGAAATTCCATTCATCAGTCATACATTCGGTTGACCAAATCTTAAACATGAGTTAGTGTAAGCTCTCTACCAAGTCATCTTCGCCTACCTTAAACAGCTTGGGCGGTAATCCGTCCGATCTAGCAGACTTGTTGGATTTCAGTTTGGATTTTACTATCCGTTGGAAAAAAACCTTGGTTGCAATATGGAAGAGTATTTACCAAGGCTGACTGAGAAGTTCGCGCATAGTGATTCTCTAAAATATCCTGAACCAGTGACTTCCATTTTGGATCCGTCCCTTAACCAGACAAGGCGTGAAGGTAATGGTTGGGGTTTGTCTTTCTCTCAGTCCACCTTGAGAAAATATTGTTGTAGTTTGTAGTCTGAAAACATACTAAAGGATAGGTCGTGCTTCAATGTCTCAAGCAAGGATTTTATAGGACTTTGAGTAAAAATTTCTGAAAAATCGAAGACTGCCTAATTTAGGAAAGTCTTTGGTCATTTCCAAGCACATAACTCAAGTTGGACAATGAACTGTCTGAAAATCCTTCAGAAGTTCTCTCTGCTTGAGACAGGTAAATTTATTTGTTTTTCTATTCCTTTTTGGCAATGCAAACGGTACACATACATTCCGAGTAATCTTTTTCAGAAATACTCTTGAGTCCCTTCTGCTTCTCCCTCCGGCAAGCTCGTGTAAACATAGTAAACAGTGCGTGAGTGCGTAATGCAATCTCATTTTATATTTTTTCGTTAAATTTAGATTATGACGATGCTATCCGCAAATAAATTTGTCACATTTCACACACGCACAAAAAAAAAGAAAAAGGAATAATCGTCCTCATGCCAAACCACGGAATATTTACAGCCATACATACATATAAAAAAATTCGAGATACTAGATCTTAAAAATCTGAAAATGCATTGGCACCATCATCATCGTCATCTGTATCTGTTGGGTCAGCGACGATGAGGGTGAGAACGACGATGATGATGAGGCCACTTATCGTTGCGATACAATGCAACATGTTGCCGATGGTGACTGTCGAATTTTTTTCAACACAGATACACACATCTATACTTCGCATCTTTAGCCCCAAGGAGGAGGATGAGTTTGACCAGCATTACGCGTTGTTACCTTGTCGTCGTTCTCAATCGTCGCATATTTGTCAACCGTGCTAGATTTTGTAATCTTGTTTTCCCTCGTAGGAAATTTATAGAACGCGTACAAGTATCTCGTACTCTCTCTCTATACATGTGTGTGTGGCACATAGTACAGAATACATCCACCCGGTATCCAAGGGTAGGGACAGAGGGTGGAGAGGAGGATTTCTATTTTCGACTCCGTAGACATCCGGTCTGAAAATACGTCCAAAGATTAATTGAATATGAAATAAACAAGTCGTCGAGAGTAGGTTGGATATTTAAGATTTTTTTTTTTTATATTTTTGGACGACCAACAACCAACAAGAGAGATAGAGAGAGAGAGAGGATAAATCAAATGAATTACAATCGCAACAATAATTTGAAGTCACGAACGGAAATGAGGAGGGGCGCGGCCTCACGTACGTGGCCGTTTAACAATGATATACTCGTGGTCTCTAGGTTTCCTTTTAAGCGGCGCGCTGTGTAGAGCGATTAAGACGACGTTGTCGTCAGAGTGTGCTAAGCTGAAAGACTAAGTAGACAGTGGCGGATTTATTTCATTGTTTCGGGGAAATGGGTCAATGAGAGAGGACTACTCGTCGCGGTTCTGGGACGATCGTAACAAGTGAATCATTTTTTTTTCTCAATTTCTTTGTCATTTTTCATGACGATGAGGTTGCGATGCGTTGGTTGGGACTATTTATGTGAGAAGGTCGTTTCACTTTCTATTTCCTTAGATACTGACAAGTCTTTACAAGCCTAAGTGTGGCGTTGCTTTTAGGTCAGTATTCGCAGTAATATAAGATTTTGTTCAATTAAGATCTTGACGGGTTTTTCATTGCAAACCTAAGCTTGGACCTCGAAGACGTTAACTACGTCAACGATAGGCCGCAGGGCTCTGTGCTAGGACACCTTTTCTGAACTTATTTGTCATTAGGTAAGATCCGTTATGGGAATTTCTTTAAATCTTGAGAAACTCCCAACAGATATATTCATCAGTTCCTACTTCAGAAAATTATGCTTCATATGCCAGCATACCTTCCACTGAGGCAAGTTTACAAAGATGCCATTCGTGGAATACGTCGAGCATTTACTTGCAATAAGGTCCGCACTGTTGTTGAGCATTGGAATTCAGAAAGGCGCATTATTGTTTAGAAATACTGCTGGAACGCAAAAGTCAAAGAGCCCCTTTATTCATCCTCGATTGGTGGAGGATTGGAGACTTGGCGTAGATTTCGTTGTCCAATTTTAGATCACTCTGAATGGAGTAGCAACAACTGGACTGATTGCTTGCTAAGACGCACCATTTTTCTTTGTAAAGATGAGCTCTCAAAAACTGGTGGCCATTCAAAGGAAAGCAGAGAAGCAACCTATTCTATAGGATGATTTTGCGACTGCTTTTCATCCAGAATTGTATGCTCTGGAAGTTAAACCGTCACCAAAGACTACCCAGCCGATTCGATCACCAGTCTAGAGAATGTTGATCCTCCAGCTAGAGGACTCAATACTTTGTTAGAATCAGCGAAAGTACCTCCGAATGTAAAACCAGTCCACATTTCATTCGTAGATCATACCCATTAAAAAGTTTTATCCACGGAAGTGACTTCCTTGTTGACAGTGATCAAGTTGGATTCATATGCTTGTTGGCTAAGTTTGAAATGTTTTCGAAACGTCCGATAGCCCTTCCTTATTATGTGGAGGACATTAAAAGCTATCTTCCGTGTACATATTACTGGGTTTGTTGACTTTCTCTTTGCAAATTGATAGAAATACCCTTGTGATCTAGGATGTCAACCCTGCCAAATGTTCCCCATTCTTTGTAAACAGATGTGACGTGTTGATTTATGAACCTAAAGGCGATTTAGCTAAAAGTCGAGTTTGGAGGATAAGTGACTCGTCTGGCCAAGAAAGACGAGTAAGAACTTCAGAGATAAGGAGCTTAGGTTGCCAGCACTCATTACATAAGTGAAGGTAGGACAATCACATGACAAATGTGCCGCAGTGCCGTCACTCACAAGCGTCACAGATAGTGGTGTCCGTTGAGATGTTTGCCAAAGGCATAATGGTCAGTAAGTTGTCTGTAGTCTTTTCTACGTCAGGAAATATCCGTTGAGTCTGCGTTCATCCACCTACAATTGGATTTGGTAGAAACCCAATCATCAATGGAAGCCCTAACTGAAAGCGCATGCAAACCCAACGTAGGTTCGGGGCCGGAGAAGGTCTCATCTGAATCTTCTCTAACAAGTTGGAGATCTCATTTCCAATGTGCCCTTGGATCTAGACGTGACTGATCAAATTTAGTTTTCTAACCGAATTCAATCTATCTGAGTATCTCTACAGACGCAGATACTTCTCCCCTCCTCTTCCATAAATCTCCACTTGAAAGACAAACGCATGTATACCTAGGGGAAAGTGCAGTCTAATCTTGTCGCTTTCCTAAAAGACTTCAGCCCCTAAGACATTAGATCACATTCTTAACCTGGTTTGGCGAAAACTAGTCCAGTGCACAGGGAAAGTCGACCATTCCGGAATCATTGAATAAGATGTTAGAGGTCCTCAAAAGTCTGTCCAAATTTGATGATTTCCTATTTAAATTTCAATAATCGCATCTAAAAAGGTGCTGACCACAGACATCTATCGCAGCTTCCATCAACATAGCTCTCTGTCCTTGTTGTCTCTCTCATATTTTATTTTTTTATTATTCAAAAGGCTAACCATGCAAATTCAACTTCAACTGTTGTCGTTTAAAGCTAGAATCTATTCTCCCTCATCGAAATAGATTCGCAATAGAAAAATGTCTAAACACATCCCAAAAAAAAACCGCAGCAATAAATGAAACTTAATTCCCTTAGATATTTTTGTATGTATAAGAATAATATTAAAAATAAACTTAAAGTTTACTTAGATATGTATGCCCTTCTCAATTTCCAAGGCTAGAGAACATGATTGCGGTTTTTTATTACGCCTCAAACGATAACAACAAACAAAATTATAAAAAAAAAAAAAAAAACTTCAACTGAAAGTGTTTATCGCAACGGAAGTTAGATAATAAAAATAAAAATATATATATACATCTATAACCCTCTTGGCAAGTATAAAACTGAAATGCAATGATACTCAAGTGCGGTCTTAAAAAGTTATAAATTTCATTGAGGACTTGTGTGTGCGTTCTTTTTTATTTTTTTTTTTTCTGATCACAAACAACAATATGTGAAGATTGTTTAAATCGTTTGCAGATACAGATAGTCTTGAGCTATTAAAAAAAAAAAACAAGAAAAAGTGTTATATTGCAAACAAAATATTTATATTTACGAGTGGGTGTTGTCAGTAGAAAATAAAAATAACAAGCAACGGATACAAGAGATCTCTGGCTTAGATAGAATGAAGCGCAATAAAAAGAGAATTTATTAATGGGCTTCGGATTTCAATAAGTTTCATGTGAGCGCATCATGGAACATTACTTAATGGAGTTCCGATCAGAGAGAATTTCTGCTTGAGATGCTGTACGACATTTGGTAGTCGAAAAACGGGACGAATCCAAGGTTAGGATAGGTTGAAGTAGTTGAAATCCACAAAGATTCTCTTTATCTACGCGTTGAACCAATTGGAGCTTTTTTGGTCAAACATTTTTTTTTTGTCAGATCGCCTGAGTCCTTATGAAGGGGTTTTCAATGAGGACATAACAATTTTATATTTAAATAAAACACATAATATCACAGATATCGGGATGAAATTTATTCCAGGAATAGCACACATGTTAAATATGGAATACGATCTCGTTCAAAGAATAGTCTTTCAAGATGGCACGATAGCGAACTCTATTGACCGTAACACGGCGATTATTTTCATGGACGAAAAAATACGGTCCAATCACACCTCCGGCATGAAATCCACACCACACGGTCACTTTTTGTGGATGCAATGGAGTCTCTTGAAGCACATGTGGGTTTGTTGTTATCCAATGAGGCATAAGCCAAAAATAAGCTTCCAGCGATGAAGATGATTTTTCGATGAAATTCAGGATTTTCTTCAAACTTTTGCAGAGCCCAATCGGAGAAGTTTCGGCCCTTCAAATGATCAAGAGGCTTCAGTTCTTGTGTTAATTTGATCTTGACTGGTGGAAAACCTTGGATATAGCTACCAATCGTAACCATCTTTGTAAAGTGCAAAGATCGGCCTGTATAGGTATCAGTGGAGCACTCAGAACCACCCCCACGGCGGCTCTTGACACTCTGCTCCATCTGCTTCCTCTAGATATTTACAGTAAACAAGTGGCAGCCAGCGCAGCCATACGTATCAAAGAACTTCACCATTGGTCCAGCCTGCGGGTTGGACACTCCACCATCCTAAATAATTTAGAATTCCTTCCACAAAGCACCGACTACACCCTTCAACGACTACTCTTTGATAACTCCCTTCTAGATCTGACTGGAAGGATGATTTTGAGCTCCAACGAAAGGGATCCATCAACTTCTATACAGACGGCTCTAAAACAGATTCGGGAGTAGGCGGGGGTGTATTCTGTAAGGATGTGAACGTAAACATCTCTTTCCGTTTGCCTGACCATTGCAGTGTCTTCCAAGCCGAGATAATGGCTATCAAGGAAGCCCTATCGTGGCTGAAGTATAATGTACTATCCTCTCTGGATATCACAATTTTTACTGATAGCCAGGCCGCGATAAAATCCCTGGAATTTGTCGCCTTCAACTCAAAAACAGCCCTAATTTGTCGCCTATCTCTTAACGAGATGGCTGAACAATTCAAAATTCACCTTATATGGGTGCCGGGGCACAGAGACATGCCAGGCAACTGCATGGCGGATAAACTCGCCAGAGAGGGCACAACACTACCAATTCCTCCGGATAAGGGGAATTTAAGCATGCCTCTCGCTACCTGCAAATTGCTACTCAATAGAAACGCGATCAATATCGCCAATCGTAGATGGACAAGTGACAGCACCTCTCTCATCACCAGGCAGATCTGGCCAAAGCTGGATCTATTGTCTCATCAGACGAAATAGAATGATAATAAGCACCTTAGTGGGTGTCATCACCGGACACTGCGCCATCGGCAAGCATGCCTATAGGCTCGGCCTCCTCTATAACGACTTCTGCAGAAGCTGCATGGATGAGGAAGAGGAGGAGACAATTCTCCATCTTCTTTGTACATGTCCGGCCCTTTCAGCTCGAAGAAGGGCATATTTGGGGGCCAGCTTCTTCAACGACCTTAGCGAACTGGCCGACATCAATGTAGGCAGTCTCCAGCGCTTCATAGTAAGCTCCGGCTGGTTCTGCGGGTAGTATTTCTGGTGGAATACTGATCCTGGTGGTAACACAAATGTGGACTGAGAGATTCCCAATTCCTGTGGAATCGACAGATTTGGTTCATTTTGAACTGAAGCACTTACGGCTAAGATATTTTCGGTACTTCGACCGGTACGTTGTCTCACTGGCATAGGAACATTCAATAGTGAATATGTTGACTCGAATTTATCAACAATGGCACAGCCTGTCTGGTGGGACGATTACTACGACCGAAAATTTGAGTAAGCGCTCTTTAAATTGCGACTACCGACTTAGAATTTCGATAGTAATTTTTAATAATTTCCAAGCGTTGCACGTTTGTGAACTTCATCATGATAAAAATGTAAACCTGACTGACGTTTTGACATCGACAGATCATAAAAAAAAGTGTAAGGGTGCGTATGTATTAAAATACACAATTGTCATTATTGAAAAACCCTTTAGTAGAAGGCTCCTAAGTGAAACTTTCTTTTTATGGGAGTGAGCTGGGCAGTTAAAAAAAGGTTTGTCCATGCAGCTTCTTCTTGAGTATACACCAAGCCTTGCTGCATGTTTGCATTTGACAGTGTCTAATGACGACACCTATTACAGTGCCAGCTTGACAGTTCCCTGCAATGTTTCTATGGCCCAGCACCCAACAAGGCTCTGCCATCTCTGTAAATGACGGCTTGATACGTATTATGTTTTTCTTAAGTCAAGGTAAGACTTCGTTTATCACCTCTGTTTCCGGCTTGTCTATCAAAGAAAACACCTCCATCTACCCTGGCTTTAGTTTTTGATCCGAGTTTCTAGAAATGACCTGGAAGGCATGGTTACTTGGAAGTTTTTGTTAAAATGTAACTTGACTGTGGTGTTGTCTATGTTTTTATTAAGAATGGAGGTGTAGACCACTGTGAGGTTGTCAAAGATGTCGAAGGGTGTCAGATGATACAGAACGTTCAGTGCTGCTGAGGATGTCGCACGAAGTGCTTCGTTTATGCACAAACAAGCTAACAAATTTAAATTTGAACAAATGAGTAGTAAGCGACTTAAAAACAATCATTTTTCGAAAACAAAAAGTATAGACGTTAACCTCTACCCTTGCGGGACTAAATTTTATTTAATACTACCCTTAACTAAAGCACGGTCATTAGAAGAAATTTGAGGAGAGACGAACGAGATACCGAATGCTTGTGGAATGAAGTGATGATTCAACATTTGTGTTGTACGTCTAAGGAAATAAGTCCTATACTTGACAGAACGTCCGAAGGAAACTGTTGAAGGGACGGAATGCAATCCATAAAATTGTGAGAGACATGAAATATTTCTTCAGTGTTCAAGCAAGTCTATAGTCATCGTAATGTTCCTATCATCTGTAAGTTTTAACGGGCAATTTTATATTCTGTTTAGAAAGTGAGCGTTGAATTAAAGCTTTAGGACTTTAGGCGAATGAACGCCTTAAAGGATTTAAGCCAGACCAGAAGGGGTAAATTATTTTTTTCACCCCTTAAGCAAACTTAGACGTTTTGGAGTATTTTTTTGTGACTCTAAGTATGTAGTCGTTCCGAGAATGAAACGTCTTTTGACTTCGGCAACGCAGGTACCACTTCTGAAGGTTTGCAAAAAATTTCAGCTTCTGTTTCAGCATTCATTTTGAATTCGCCTATGTATAGAAGGTTAGCTCTTGGTCGAAGTAGAACAGAATCAGACTCTCATCCCAAATCAAATCTCCTATCGAAGTCTGAGATAATAATGATGCACTCAGTCCGGTTCGCAATAGAGGCGTGAAAGTACCCACAAACCAAGTCATTTTTCTTAAATTACTTGTAGTTATGGAGGAACCTTCCCGAAGCACTACACCCGGTGAGTGACTTATATGGTGTCACATCGAACCACCTGTGTAAACGTCTATGATTCATGAGTTTCTATGCGAGTCTTCAAGAATGAGTCATAAATATGTAAACGACACAATAAGGCGTGATATAAATTTTAGTAAATTAAAAAAACAAAAGCCGTAGGAAGTTAGAGACTGCTTGGCACCAAAAAAGGGACGATGGAAATTCGTAAATATGAATGGGAGATAAACTATTACCTAACACAATTTCTATCGGGGCATGGATGCTTCAGGGAGTACCTCCATTTGAGCAGCACTGTCAAGGGAAACTCCAGCATATGCTGAAGAAATGCTCAAAACACATAAGTTCAAGAAACATCTTAGAAAGAGAAAGAGACCCCAAGAAGCCCACTGGCAAGTAGCGAAAGCTGGATGACTCCAAGTTAAGTTATCGCAAGTATAATGCCAATAACAGTGAAGAAAGATCAGCGAGAACCGAAGAATCTGCTAGCTCTGGCAGCTGAAAAAGAAGTGACAAAATGTTCAAGCTTGTCCCTGCGGAGGGGACGAATAGGACAGAGCAACAGCAGGAGGTGTGTTTTTTTTTTTTTTTTTTTCAACACGTAGACCATAATATCAATTGTCTTCTTTCGCGGCATGACTTGCTACCGAGCCAGTCGCGCTGCCTATAATCGCTAATTATTCTCAAGTGGCCTTTGTCTAATTAAGTACGCTCCACCAAACCCACCACCACCACGTTCCTTTATAATCTTTCCGGCGTCACGTATCAGTTGTTAAATTTTTCCAAATATCGCACGCGATTACGAAATGTGTTCCCACTCCGCAAACGAGCGATAAGAGCGCGCCGGAAACAGGTGATATGCGTTAAGTACTTCGCTTAACTGTTTTACTACAATCCATTTTGAATGTTTTTTTTTTTTTTGTTGGTCTAAAAATAGACCAGCCCGCAAGCAATCTAAGCTGGGTCTCCTTAAATGGTTTTAAGTTTTCTAAATTCCGTATCTTATCTCGCAGTCAAAAATACAAGTACACGACCCGGAGTTTTTGGTAATTTGACGACTTTTTGATACTTTATACCTTTCATCACACCTACACGTATAAATTTGTTGTATCGTTCTATTTTTATCAATTTTTTTTTTGTGATTTCACCGGAAAGAGACTTGACCTTTGCATGTGTGTCTTTTTTTTTTAATGATGATATGTCACGCCAGACAAAACGTCGTCAGTTATCGTTGGGAAGATGTCGTCGTAGGCGAACTGGTATAAAGCAATTCAAATTCTTTATTTATGTCATCCACACATGGGCGAGGCATGCTTTTATAAACGAGAGACAGAGAGAGAGAGAGAGACAATCAGGAGCTCTCCAAACTCCATCTCATTAAATTCGAGAGTGTGTGGTGGGTGTCATAAAAACAAAGTCCACACCAAATCCATTCCCGAAACCAGGACCCAACCCCTGTTTTAGAGTCTCCGTTTCAGACTCAAAAGAAGGATAATTTATGCACTTTAAATATGTGCCCATCAAAAGTAAATGTTTATCGCCCGTTAGCACGTTGATTTTACACCTCCAAAATACCTATGGGTGGACCTCGGTTCGCCAGACTGTCTCCCATTATCCACCCAGAAGTCCGTCTTGAAATTTCGAAAGAGAACAACTGTACGCGATGTCAAAGTGACAGTGGTGTGGTCAGAAATGCAATCACCGTCGAATGACGGTCATTAAATGATAAACAATCGTCTGACACGCCACCACCATCATCATCATTGTTGTTGTAGTCCGGTGGAGGCCGTAGGTGGCTGTACGGATGGATAGAGGGAGTATCCGAGACGACATAAAACAAAAATAAGTTTAAATTTATCAATCAGTATGCACACGATACAACATAAATGTCAAGAGGATGCAACATTAAATGCGGTGACATTAATGTGCCACGCCTCGAAAGTGTCACAAATGAAACATGTCAAGTGATGCCGTGGTGCTGATGATGATGGTGCTGGTTCCTAGTAGTGTGTGTTATATGCCAGTTGGTTTTCCCAGTTGTCCCAGTTCTCCGCAGTTGTTTGCTTTCAAAATGTTCTTTATGAATTGCATCAACGAATTAGAGAAATATCTTATCCGTCCTCGTGAACTCATACGTATTGACAGCTGTAGAGCTGATGGAATATAGCGTGTGTAAAGATTGAAGATAGGAGACGCGGATTTTGAACTTCGTTTACAACTCGATCTACCTAATAGAGGTCGGGGACGGATATTTTTGCTAAATCGTGCCGTGCAGCACGGTAGAAATGTTTGTAAGAGTCATGGTTGAGCCTAAAATTTTATCAGACGACCGTTTCCAGGTCTCTTATGATATTGAAGCTTACTCTTCAATGAGAGGGCAGATTCAACATTGGAATAGCACAGTCATAGCTGTGTCTACTAAGCGCCTGCTTGCTACTTCTTCCCCTGCTTCAGTCGTCAGCGATTTGATTTAAAAACGCTTGTCTCCTTGCACACTACCGTGCACATCTCTTATCTTAATGATTGAAGCTCGGTTATCCTGGAGTATGTGCAATGCGAATTTTTAGCTGTCGATCCTTCCCCAGGTATCCTGTGGAAGCCAGGAACCGTGTCTTCACTGCCAAAATTTCTTCAGTATCAAATGCAGTTTTGGATGATTGTGGCATGTTGAAGTTATGACTGAGCATTCGTCGTCGTGGAACCTTGGAACAGTTGTCCTACTACACCCTACGGTTCCTCTGTTTCATACGTCCAGCAGACTACCTCTTAAACGGCAGCTGATGGCGACACCTTTCAGTTGACACCCAGCTGACTTTGTCGCAGGTTTTGTGTTCAAACATGGTGTCCCCTTAGACAAGGCGATTGATCGTTCGTCATTGTCATTGCTGCTGCCTTGTCCATCCTGCCCGAGCCCTTTGTTGTCGTTGCCTAACTTAGCATTCAAATCCCCCTTTCACAATGATAATGTCTCTGTTTGGGGTTGTTTTGAAGCCGACGCTTAGCTGGTCATTTACGATCTTTTGAAATTTTTCATAAATTCTTGCAGAAGCAAGAACACTTTCACAAAAGGGCACTTAACACCGACGTTTTGGACTGAATTACACCCTAGACAGAGTTCACTTTGAGATAATGAAGGACTTTGTCCACCTAGGCTCTGCTATTAACTTAGGCAATGATACTAACGCTGAGGTCTAACGCAGAATAACTCTTGCCAATCGCTGTTTTTTCGGGCTAAGAAGGCAGCAACTTGAGCTAATCTATATAGGACCCTATTCATCCCACGCCTTCTGCTCTCCGGCGCGAAGTATGGATTTGTCAAGAACGAATGAAGAGGCCATCGGCTATTTTGAATGAAAAATCCTAGGAAGATGGGAAGAGGAGAAGAGTCCAGTCCACTAGAGGAAGACCGTGACTCAGGTGAAGTGCGCAAGTCGAAAGGGACCTTAACCAACTTTGTGTGCATAATTGTAGGCAGCTAGCTGAAGACAGAGCAAGCTGGAGACGCTTGTTGGTTGAGTGCCAGACGCACCACAGATTGTAACGCTTTTTTCATAGCTTTTTGAGTATATGTCCACGATAAATAGTCCATAGTACTTTTTGGTGCCTCTTGCCGATTTGTTTTAACAGTGGAGTGTCCTTTGCGGAAGTCATGTTCGTATTCTCTTAACTTAAGGGCATAAGGCATTTTGCTATTTTAATTGCTTGTATCCATCGTATTGTAGAGTCGGTGATACAAACGGCCAGAGTGAGTGATATTTAACACGGTCAAACGTGTCCTTCCTTTCTTCCTCTGTCAGCACTTTCGTCTTAAAAGATCCATTTCCTTTTCTTCTATTCTCAATGGAAAACGTTTTAATTAAATTTTAAAACCTTGAATGTCTAATCAGATATTTTTTTTTCTCCCCCAAGAGTCAACGCACAGCTTATGCATGCACACATAGTATCTTGTATCTAATGAAACAAAAAACTCACACACATCTACAATTTATCAAACAAATGAATTCCTAATCCGATGCAGCCTTAATTCGCCATTCAGCCGTGGTACGTGCGCTGACTACAAAATGGAAGATTTCTGCTGATATCTTTGCTTTGGCGTTTATTTTTTCCGGATTTATACAGGGTGTTCGTTAAAGTGAATGATTTGATGGTGGATATGAATTTGAATGTCCGGAGGTTTTCTTGTTGAGATCTTTAAGGCCATCATTCCTTTGAGTTCGTTTCGTTTCCACTTAGGAGTGCTTTTGTGGGGAACTTTTGGTCCATCGTCCATTTAAAAGTTTCTGATGCATACACTCATAGAAATGTTCCTATGGATAAGCCAAGTGTAACACTTTTTTTTTTTGAGAAAAAGATTACTAAAGACCCGCAGCTTTGTTGTTTCTTATCAAGCCCCGGTATCACAGTCGATAGAGACAGTACCATTGAAAAAAGTCTGATCTCCTTCATACGTTGTTCAGTGATGCATTGAAAACCACTTACAGTCTGTTTCCCACTGTTCTGTTCGAAAACAAATAAAGGTTGGAGTCTTACTCGGTGAGGACTTTAGATTCCGACCTCTCAAAGTCAACTGTTTTGATATTTTTCTCGACAACAGTGCCCTCCTTGCATTTCTTAGGTACAGCCACAGCCTCCCAAGCTCTTTCAATGAAACAACGTAAACCATTTGTGAACGTCTATAGTTATTTATTCAAAGGCTCTATAAAAATGCCTTTAACATGCCCTAAATCATACTGGTCTTTGCTTGATTTCTAAAACAGAGGTTTGGTTGTCGTCTAAAACTGGGTCTAAGATGGAGCAGTTTAGTTAATGCCATTGATGTTTCTGAGTTTATGTAGTTGCCCGGTGTTTGCCTATAGGGCTATAGAGTATGGTGTATGCCTACATGGTTCAGAAATACATCTTCTCTTTCCTTCCTTTCAGACAGAAGATCCTATTTGACAAAGGATTTTTCGTAGGTGTGCGAGTGATTACGAATATTATCTGGTCCAGAAGAGCATCTCACTTCGAAGTGCGTTTGCTTCTATAAGAGTTCTAGAGCTCCCCCTTCCTAGTTTTGAAAAAGGATTTATCGGGTTAATGAATTTCTAACTTAACAGTGGGATTAACAGACCTGGATAGCTAAGGATGGAGTGGCAGGCTGCAAGTTGCAACCTCAAGGTCCTCTGTATTACCACATGGATCTGTACTTCAACCAAAAATACTACCCGGAGAATCAGCCAGAGTTTGCTATGAAGCGCTGGAGGCTGCCTATGCGGATGTCAGCCAGTTTACTTAGGTTGTGAAAAATTCTGGTTCCTAAGTATGCTCTTCTTCGAGCTGAGAGGGCTGGACATGTGCAGAGAAGGTGGATAATTGTCTCCTCTTCCTCCTCGTCCATGTAGCTTCTGCAATCATTGAAAAGGAGGCCCAGCCTATTGGCGTGCTTGCCGATGGTGCAGTGTCCCATTGTGACACCTACTAAAGTGCTTATGAGCAGTCTTTTCTGTCTGATGAGACAATGAAAGCGTTTGAGATCTAGCTTTGGCCAAATCTGCTTGGTGATAAGGCAGGTGTTACCTTTTGACTTTTTGAAACTCCCAACTATTGAGATGCGTTTTATATTTATGTACTTGCTCCGTGCGCAAGAAGTCTAGTCAGATTCAGTTTTCTTTACGACTTTCGTACTTTTTTTCTGATCAAAAAACAGCTTTGTGTCGCACCATCTAGTGAGCTCGATCAACCAGCGTAGTGTCTCACTGCGGTATCGGCCCTATTTCGGATTTTCAAATGAACTGGCTTAAGATGTTGCATCCCAGTTTGAGTGACACAGGTTTCAGGTGAGCTGGCCAAGAATTGGTTTAACAAAGATCGACAGTCGAAATGTTTTAGGAAGAGTTAGAAGCCTTTCGTACCACAAATACAGTTCGGAACGTCGGAATTGGGAAAAGTCGTATATGATGCATCCGGGAATACTTTTTCCTCACACATTTTATGTGAGGGCCTAGCTATTAAGGTTGTCTACTTAATTTCGTGAAGAAGAGTAATTTTCGTTGTTAGGGTCCAGATAGGTCTTAATGTTTTGGAAACGAATCTTATTCCGCGTGCCAAATGCCGTCAGTATGTAGCCATTTTTTATCCGAAGCTTACATTACAGGTATTTGCGTCTTAAAGCTTTATTTCATTCATAGAAAGAATATGGACGAATGTTTTTCATAGTCAAATGGTTTATAAACACCCTGTACACCTTTTTCTTTCATTCAATTGACTTGTGTCCCATTGTGCTAACACCGGAGGCATATTCATAAACATTCTTTGATGAGTGTTAAATCCTGGTCACAAGTAATTATACACACGTTTAAAGCATTTGCGTGTCTCAAATTGACTTGAGGTCGTGTCATTAGTATTAAGGTTAGAGGTAGACGTCTTATCAGAGAATCTTATCAAAAATCTCAAGACCAACCAAATGACGTACCAACATTGTTGTCCCCCGATATTGAAATGCACGGCACAGTGTCCACATCTAAGAATAAAGGCGCAATTCGTGCTTATTCTGCCTTAGAAAAGACTCTTATGCAATCAAAATGAAGTTTTTCTGTTTTCTTCTGTTCTCTTCAAAGAATGGGAACGCGAAAAGAAAAATAAAAAATAGGCGTGGCACGATTTTAGTCGTATCCGCTTTTGTATTTTATTTTCTCTTTGACAGAAGTCACGTCACATTTATGTCGTTTGGTTATGATGATGGTTTGATGCCGATGCAGTGAATTTTGGATAAAGGGGTGTGACAATGGTGGGAAAAGATAGCTTCTGCGAAACTGTTGTCAAAAAACATGCTTCAAATGTCCTTGTACTCAAAGAAGTTGTAAGGGACTCGCTTGATGTGGAAATTCTTGAGCAGGAAAGACTTAGAGATGTAAATTGGTTGCCTTGAGGTGGACCCATAATCGTCTATTTTTCAAAGTTAAGGTAACAATGTACGGTTGTGACAAAAATTGAGACCACATTCATACCTACTGGAGTTGCTTCGGGGGTTCTACTATACGATACCGATGATGGAATGAAGGAATACCATTTAACCGATGGAGTTCTACAACGTTACGTTCAAGGTCCGACCATGTGAAACAACGTATAATGATGTCTTGTATCTATCGTCAGAGAAGAGAATACCATAGGCTATGCGGAAATTCTTAGACGAAGGGGAGCTGGTATGCAAGTACGAATGGTTAGAAAGTGGCAAGAAGGTGTCTGAATCTAGCCGAATCCAAGACGAAAGCAGTATTGATTAGCAGAAGGAAAATAAGAGACTTTCAGATTCGGTGGTCACTACGCAAGTTGTCATAAAATATCTGAGAATAATGATCGATAGATACCAAAGTACATCAGTGTTATAAGGCAGCTCGCGTGGCTAACAAAGGAGAGTCGAGACAGAGCAGAAGATTGCTATTGACAAGATTTAGCCAAAATGAAGGCAAGGAGCATAGTCTAACGAAGAGACCTGTCTGGAAAAGCACGAAAAACTTATCGACTGTCAAGAGATATAGAAAGGGAAAAAAATCGCCCTCTTTGAGAGGCGGACTTCTATCTAAGTCAACTTTTAACTGGAGGTGGATGCTTCCGGGTGTACCTTTACCTACCGTCGATTTGGATACTGTTCAGCGAAGTACAGGAAGATGCGGAATATATAGTTTGCCTCTGCTCTCGTTTTTCATCAGAACAACGGGAAAGACTCCGAAGAGGAATTGGACAGACGTCTACCCCATACGATTTAGAGAAAGTTATGCTGGACATCTGGGATGTAGTTGACAGTATGTCAGCTTTTGCAGGGTACAAAAGGAGCTCTTCGGGTGGTGAGTTCCTATCAGTCTCAGATCCATTTGTCCTCGTAGCTACGGGGGTAATCCACATTGAAAACAGAAGCCAAGATCACGATGTGTCGCTCGCAAATACGTTGGACCAGAGAAACTAGAGGTAGATGGACTGCAAGACTGTTTGGAAATATAGCAGAATGGTTAAACGCACGAATTAAAACAACTGCAACCAAGTGCTGAAAATGAAAAAGAGAGAACCGGACATAATCCTTAGAGCCCCATAGAGCCTTACAAAAGTGGCACCAGTCCTGAAGTGTAGCAAGAAGCAGTCGGATTGTATAAAGATGGAGGGGGTTTAGTCAATGCAAGTCCGAAAAACCAGGAGAACATAGCCACCCGTGATGGTGCATGAGTTACTTGGTATATCCTAGAAAAGGACAGTGCTTCCAAGTCCTATCAGTGCAAAGAAACCCTTAGTCGCATATTTAACTACTGTTAGGGACATGCATACATAATGTCTAATTGGTACTAGAGTCAATTTATGTTGAGATTCCGTCTAAGAGGAAGGTTTATCACAAGCTAGTGTCAACATCATTATAATTCACTCCCATCTACATGAATTACTCATTCCTTCGTTTGTTGTAAACAAAATTCAAGTAGTCCTCCCATCCCTTCTCCCGCCTTATATCCTTGTCACATTGCCAAAGATTTTCACAAAATCGTTCATCAGTTTGTGTGTTAGTTTGTGGACACAACCGCCGTTGCCGCCAACTGTCACTGGCGGATATGTTCGTGTAGTAAACATTTAGCGATACTCATTTCCTTTTCGTGAAACAAAAAACTATTTTCGTTCTTGCAACACAGACATAGAACTAAATTTTTTTTTTTTGTATTTTTCTTGTTTATTTACAGTTTGTGGACATTGGTGTAGTGACATCGATAGAATCCAATCATAAACAGATCGAGAGTGCACGTAAGGGACAAGAGATTTGCATTAAAATTGAACCAATACCTGGTGAATCACCTAAGATGTTTGGTCGACATTTTGAAGCGGAAGATATGTTGGTCAGCAAAGTAAGTATATATTTATACGTATCAACATGATGAAATGTATCTTAGGTACCTGCGTTGATGAGGGAAGGTATAGCTTGAAGATTTGACATTTTGCAGGACTACTTTTTTTGTCCTTAAGAAAAAAGTTTTGCTATCGAGACAAAAGTCACACTTCTACTTATGATGATGCTACCAACCAACAAGTGTCTTCAGCTAGCGTGTGGTTGAGGTCCCTTTTCACTTCCACTCGTCACCGGAGTCGGAGTCTTCCTCTACTGCAGGCTCTCTGGGTCGCGTTGAAGCGCTGATATGGATCCGCTCTACATGTCCCAGCCATCTTAGTCGTAGTATCTGGACTCTTCTGACTTGGTCGATGTTACTGACTTCTTCATTGTATCTACTCCACCACTCTCCATCAGTGCAGACGGAATCGTAGATCAACCCGAACAATTTTTCTATTGTTCTATCGACGAACTCGGAATCATGTTTCCAATTTCTGCAACAAAATCGCCCTGACGACAGCAGGAACTTGAAAGAAGAACAGATGACCGTCTACCTGGGAGTAAATATAAGCTCCACAAACGTTAATCTCATGAGGATTCAATAAAGGCTAACTAAATACCCTACATGCACTTCCGGAAAATTTCCAGGGAACCCCTTTTCTGATTCGATACAACTAGAACAAAAGTTAACTAGTCATTTTCCTTGCTCCACCAACTGACATTTGAACCACTCTCTGCAATAAAAGACCAATTGAAGACCATCAAATGCATGCAACCCACATTCCGTACAAACTTTGGTTCCTTTCTAGCCAAAAATAAATTTGCAACCATAAACCAAGTCCGGGTTCGTATATGCAAAACAACCTTCAACAACACAATTCCCCCTCTCAAACTTTATGCAAACACTCGAGGATAACCTCATTTTGCACATAAATTGCTTTCACCCACCCTCCTCTACTCAGTGTGCCACCCTCAAAATACAAGAACCACTCGTAAAATCAGGTTACTGCATCATTTCCATGACGTCATTGCATTTCAGTACCTCACCAGCAAATGTGAACAAGCTAGCATCTATCCAAATAGCGAGGGTGAATAACATTTATAGAATCTCGTCCTTCGGCAGCAAGTCCTCCCCCAAACAAACACCTCCCGTCCTAGATAAATAGAACAGGCGATTTATTTTCGAGGGTACACCATGCTGCATTGACGTCATCAAGAGAAGAGTCCTTGTTGTCATCATATTTACCACCACCACTAGGAACAGCATCCCTCCCTAGATCCTCGTGTCTATAATTCCCCATCGTAAGGTGTGACGTTAGAATTGCGCGTTTTGTGTCCCCTCCAGACCATTTCGCTTTGATGTCGCGCGGTTCCATCTTCTTCCTTTGTAATGTCTCTCACAGGAGAGGTGCGCGCTGGCTTGTGCCATTCAGTTGGTATTTCACGCGCCAACGATAAGGACATCGCTAATGACATTAGGATTGTTTAGGAAAGAGGAGCGAATTTATTTTAAAATGCCAGAGGTCGACGTTGGTCGACCGTTAAATGCCGTCAAAAGGTGCAATGAAACG
The DNA here is from genome assembly GCA_951813785.1 of Criorhina ranunculi. Lineage (NCBI taxonomy): Eukaryota > Metazoa > Arthropoda > Insecta > Diptera > Syrphidae > Criorhina > Criorhina ranunculi. The sequence goes on from OX638382.1 coordinate 40,466,486, forward strand.
CAAACGCTCTAGGGACACACTCTGGAGGATTGTGCACGCTGCTGCTGCTCCTAAGTGTGTGTGTGTGAGTGTTTGACATTTTCGCACAAGGATAATAAGATTTTGAAGCTAACAAAAGCAATCAATTTGCTTTTACCGTTTATGAGTGTGTTAGCTTTAAAAAAAAAAAAACATTCGTTTTAAGGACGCGACCTCCTCATGGGGGAGGGTTCACTCATCGATGACGTATGTCCTTTATTTTAATGCGCCATTTAAGAATGCCATTAGTTGCTTTTTGATGTAGCAAATGTTGAAGTTAATGACGCGATGTCAACTTAAGTTGTGGCATGCGAAGGAGACGCATTTGGCGTAAATTGAGCGAAATTACAGCGAAAAAAATGCACATCTACTGGGAGATGGAGTGATGGGTCGTTGGTGGGGAGATCCTGAGTTATGGCATAAGTGGTGGGAGGGAATCAGTGAAGGTTTACGAGATGCCGACTACATATGCTGCTAGGGAACTATTTACAACCACATGTGTGTGTGTTTCTGATCAGGTTCCATAGAAAAACAATGTCCTGTTGAAAGAGGACTAGGAGCATCGAACTAATGGTTTGAGCGGCAGCAATCTCTGTAGCAGTTCACTGAAGTGGTAATCAATCGAAAGACAGTGCTCACTGGGTGTTGCTTTGCCTTCTCTGGGCTAGGAAGACATGTAATGGTGCAACTTTGATGTAATTACAATAGCACCTTCTGTGTCAGTGAACAATTTGATAGTCAAGTTCACCTTCAGAAGTCTATTTATAATGAAAATTGTCCTTGTGACCTATAGCTCGGGCTGATTAGGTTCTCCTCTGAGGAGGAGGTTGTGAACAAGTACTTTGGATAATGTGTGGAATGGAAACATAAAGATATCCTTGATAACGAATTTCGCTGAGTAATCTTCAAGGGTGATGCACTGTACGTTCACATCTCCTTTTGACTTCTCCAAGTTTACTTGGTTATTTAAGATGGTGCTGCTATCCGGGGTGAAGTTCAACCAAACAGCGTCTTTAGCCATCTCAATTGTCAGTTAGTTTCCTCAAGTTGGTTGCGGTTTTTTCAACTTAGAGCCGGAGTGCATCCGCTCTACATACTCAAGCTTTGGGAAATTTCAGCTGATGAGATAGCTGGACAAAGCTCACTCATCCTAGCATTTTAAAGATGGACAGCCATAGGGTATGTGGACTATCTAACGCCTGTTAAGTATCGCAATGTCGTTTAGTTTTCAGTTCTCATAACTTTGTCATATATTTCGTTCCATAAAATCAGTCCTAACACAGACTCTTGTGGGACGCCACCGAATATGACTCAGTCTCAGTGTCTTGACACCGGTTTTCCCTCGATGGCATGACAGCATCAGAGATACAAGAGACTGTTTTGCGTCCCAAATTAGTGGTTAAGTGGTCTTGCACAACGATTGAATCTTAAGCAGTGTTGCCCTAAACTTTCTAAGTGTTCGTTGGACGACAGTCATGTAATTTCATCATCCACAGACCCTAACCGTCTATTCGAAAGAGCCGGGACCAAGTACTTACTCTTATGTCACTTCTTTGGTTATCAAATATTCCTTTACTCTGTCGTAGTTCTCGTATTCATAACAACGTTGGCCAATCCACTGTTCCTATCTTCGCTGCAAGTTTATGGGCCTGGTTCGGTATGCAGATCAGTTGTGGCACCTTTATGCTTATCAGTGCTAAGAGGAGTGACGAAGACGACTCTGTGCATTAGTGTTAGATGGGTAAGTATTGTGCCTATACTTTGTCAAAACTGCATTCACTTCAGCGAATTGCTGTCTTAAGTTTCTCAAGAAGGTCTGTCGAAACTTATTACAGCTGTCCGTGCCTCTGGTAAAATGGTCCCATCCGATGGAATCTTCTGAAGCTAGGCTTATTTTTGGTTCCACAATCGGGGTCCAACTATAAGTGGTTGGCTTCCCAACTATTTATGTACCGCAAGCCTTCATTATGGTTACGGGCAGACTTATTTGCTGCTGAGTATGAATTCTTCAACCACTCGTAGGACAAAGGATATCAACCGCGCCTGCGCAGAATCGTGTGCAGAATTCAGCAACGTGTTTCGGTTTCCTCTAGTTCATCCCCAGTGAAATCGATTCTTTGTCAACTATTCTGTAGAGTAGACTCATTTGCGTGGCGCACTTAACAATGTTCGAGATGTGGTTCGGCTAGTTCTGTGCCACCATTGGCCGAGACTATGATGAAGAAAACAGTCGACTTTATCGACTTCTGCCAAGCAATGTTTGGTTGAACATGAAAGTTCCAAAGGCTTGGGGTTTTTGTTTTCAGCTCTACTCTGTCAGGCTATGTTTCCAGGAATTAGCCATAGCCTCTCTAAATATTTCAAATTTGATATACAGGATCGCCATGTGGTAAAATTCAGCTTCTGGTCTTGTTTTGTGAAGGACCTTTGAACAAATGTCCAGCAGGCAAAACCGAATAGAGTAAGCGAGCAAGTTAATGAATTTCCAGTGATTCTCTAATGCCTTTGCATTAAAGAATGTCAAACCGAAGTACCTAAGTATCTTCAAGTAGCATAGTCCCACCGAGGGTCACTTCAAACGAAGTCTTTTTTACTGCGATTCCTATCCATTTCTTCTACTCAAATACCTTGACCAACTCACAATGATCACTTAAATCAACTTGACACCGTAAATGTCACCTTTCCTCCAGATTCATCTAAAACTTGAGAATGCAGAAAAAGGATGAAAATGCCAAAGGTCACCACCATTAAATCACTTCCTTGCCACCTCTACATGAATTGCAAGTTAAATGCATCTCTGCTCAAGTGTTTCAGCCCCAAAGGATAAGCTTTAAAATCCAATTTGTCCCTAACCAGCACCACACTGTCTACACGGCCAAATTTTATTTTCAAAGTTAAAAATAGCTTCTTGGAACTTATTGGCAATTTCGTATGCATAGAGCGACGACCACGTTCGTCCAAAAATACCATCGCAGATAATTGAAATTGCTTTTTACGTCGTGCTACGCCCCGTGTCCTGGTGGGGTGGGTCGCACGAGCACCGTCACAACCTCCTGTTCGCAGGACATACGCTGGTGAATATTTTATTAGACTTGTTGTGTGGAAGCTTGAAACCCTCTCTATGACTTCGGGGACAAAGCTTGTGATGTTTCGCTGGTCATGGCGAATTAATTGAAAATCGAGGTTCGCCGTCAATGTGAAACCAATTAAGATCGTTATCGGGTTGAGTCTTGGATGAGTCTCGCTCCGAAGGAGTAACTAAGTGGCTCCTTGGTGTTTTAGTATACATGCGACATGCGTCCCATATGGGAACGTTGTTTATTGTTATGACCGGAGCCGGTGGGGTAATATTTTTGATGACCGGTGGCATGCCGATTCCATTTTAATGGACGCAATTAAGTTTTATGCTCATTAAAGTGCAATATAACGACGTTGTTTAGAGAAATTCGCATCGAGGCTATAATTAGGCTTTGATGATGATGAGATGACTACGGGTACTTCGGTGGCAGCAGTGACTCCCTGTGGAAGAGATGGTTCCTGTTGGCATCATTAGGGAATATTTTATTTTATAATTTTTGTTGTGGGATCAACTTTAAGTTAAACTTTTGTTTTGCAAGAGATCCTGTATAAGGCTGGTTGGCGTTTTATATGGTTATTGCTTGGATGGGTTTTAACGATCATTTAAATTATCCTTGTTGGGATTGTTTTTCCTTATCGAACGATTGCTGCATATCGCTTGCAACTCTCGTTGAGTTCGGTCTTCTAAAGTGTTTAAGTGATGTTGTTAGTAGAGAACTGGCTAATGGACGTGTCCAAATCCTATCGAAGAATTGTAATTTTCCTAGATTTACAGATCTCCTACTCACTGATATTGAATTTGGGTTACAGGGACTATGTACCGGAAAAAAATAATGGATAGATGACTTAGTCGAAGGTTAAGTTCTTCTCTTAAGATCTGGACATTCATCCAATTTCCTTGACTCTAATCCCTTCTATTCGTAAGATTCGAGAGCTAGGTCCTCAAATCCCTCACTCGAGCCTCTGATAAAAAAAAAATCTTCCACGTAAACTTAGCTGAGGCTCAGGCTGAGCCTGTCTGCCTAGGATGCAGTGCGTTGTTAGGACGTTAGTAAGTTTCGAGAGTGGGTCTCTTTGTCAAATTAACGCGATTTATCTCTTACGATCGATGACAGGCCAGATTGACCTAGCATTGTTCCAATAGTCAAACTGTTGCCATCTATGATTAGCTTTCGACAGAGCATAAGTGTTTAACAAATGACTTAGGCGCTTCGACATGACAGACAGGACACTGAATGATTGTGAAATAAGCGAGGATCAGTCTTCCGTCAACAGTAGGTCTAAACTGGTACCTACTGCTTTTTTACACGAGTTAAGGGCTTCCAGGGATTTCCTTAGCACGTTCAGCAATATTTTCTCTCAAAAAAAATCGCTGTCTAGATCCAGTCTGTGGAGTTAAGAAAACCGATCAGATCTCGTATCCGTTTATTCGAGATGACGTTGAAGTCGTCGAAGAACGGTTGGTTTAATGCACGCTGTCTGGCTCTTGCTAGTGCCGGACATTTGCAGAGGAAATGGGAGAGAGTTTCCTTCTCATTATTGTTGTCGCTGCTGCCGCAGTAGGGGTTGTAGGGAATGCCTAGTTTGACCACATGGTATCCAATCGGTCAATGCCCCGTGATTATCGCCGTTATTCTGCCGCGGGTTCTGCTAAGGAGGTCTTTTGTTCTTATCTTATCGTAGGTCGGCTTTATCTTCCTTGATATGGTGCAGTTGGTTAACCCTTTCCATTGGAGGTTAGCCTTCTGCAGAAAGTGTGAGCGGATTTGTCCTTGGACCGCTCCCAGCGGGATGTGGACCTCTGCCGCGAATGAGCCGTGTAGAGCTGAGCCTTGCCTGGCCAATTCATCCGCACACTATTTTCCTTCTATTTCACTGTGCCTTGGAACCCAGAGCAATGTGACCCTAAAGCGTTTGCCAAAGCGGGCAAGTTCGTTCCGGTACTCCTGCACCAGTTTGGAAGATATGGTAGCTGAGTCAATAGCTTTGATAGCGGCTTGGGTATCTATGAGGAATTAATCTTTGATCCGTCGGTGTAGATGTCCTTCACTGCTTCGCCTTTCTTCCACTGAGTTCTGAAGGTGAATCTTGTGTGGAAGTTTAGTTTGGGTGTGATTTAGTCGGCTGAAAACGTGATCATGCCGTTTGGTAACGAGTCCAGACTTCAACAGTTAATGCGAGCTATAGTTTTATAAAGATTAAACAATATTCCCTTTACCTTTTCACATATTTCACTTCATCCCTGGTCTTGAATCTCGAGGTGTATTTTAATTTTTAAAAATTTTCCATTAACAGTCATTAAAAAACGTTGTGTGCATTTTATTTTCAGATCTCTCGTCAAAGTATTGACGCCTGCAAGGACTATTTCCGTGATGACTTAATTAAGGCTGACTGGGCTCTAATGGTTGAGTTAAAGAAACTCTTTGAAATTTTGTAAAATACCCTTCGAAAGATGCAACACAAACATGAATTACATTAAATGAAAGATAACTGAGTGTAATGAGTGTTAGGTGTGTAAACGATTTTTTCTTTCGCGAAAACAAATCCAATCAGAGCCAAGGACCTACATACAACTCACATTATCTTGTTAAAGGGTCAATGAAAATTTCGGATTTTTTTTTCTCTTTTTCTTCTTCTTCTCTTCTCAAGCTCTTTCCATTTCCAATGAATATTGATTTTTTTTTCCAGCAAGGAACTACATAGCTCTTAGTGTTTACTTAATTTATGCAAGAAAAAAAAAATTGTAGTTAACTTCGTTTGCTTCGACTGGTTTATATTTTAAGAGATAATTATACAAAAAAACAAAAAAAAAAACAAATAAATTAAGCTTCGGCTTTTTTTTTTTTTAATTAAAACATTTTTTACATAAACATTATCTTGATTAAAAATAAAGAACTAAGCAATGCAACAACACAGAGAAACGAAAAGTTAAGTTAATTTTTTTTATTTTAGAAAATCGCTTAACAATAAAATATTAGAAAAAACAAAGAAAATGTTGGAAATTTAAAGAATCCGCTTGTAAACTTGTTTTGTTCTATATTTTACTTAAAAATAATTTTTTTTTCTAAATAAATTAATATTTTTGAAAAAAAAAGAAGAAAAAATGGAAAATGTTCTTTTTTTTGTATCTCGACCGACCGATTGTAACATTTTTAGTACGGAAATCATGAAAACTCGATGGTAGGCTACAGCGACAAGGCCTGATTCATCTCTGAAAGGTTAGTCCACATCGCCGCCTTTCAACAAGTCTGCATAGAGGAAACTGGGCCTCCAAAAAACTTCGCCCTGAAGCGAGTTAAGACTAGTAAAGAGATTTCTTTACGAGAGCAAAATATTCTGAAAAGTTGGATACATCTAGGAAAGTCCTCGATAGATGCATGAAATGAGATGAAGTTTCTGACAGAGCATCCGTAACACTCACATTAGAGTGGCCCTCACCACAAAAATAGTGTGTTTGCGTTAAAGTTTTAAACTTTCTCCAAAATTTTGTCTGAAGAATCAAAGTCACGTCTCCTTATCCTGCAGTGCACGCCTTCGGACGCGCTGGATAACTACGGCTTTCTGGTGGCATGGTACATCAAAAAAATAATTTGAGAAAATCCAGGTCAGTTAAAATATCCCACTGAGGCTTCACCGCGCATATCGGTGAGAAGGCTGCGATGGCTTATAGGCTTCTCGCGAAATATCAATAGCCTTCGACAAGTCTTATTCGAGTTATGAAATTCCAAGGCTTGACAGAGGAAATCGTGGACCAAATTTGCAAGAAATTTTCGGATAGCACCAGGCGCACAAAAATCTCAGAAAAGCAACAGTTATCCCAGCGCGTCTTAATCTGTGCACTGGCACGTCAGAAAGCGTCACGTTTTTTCTTGGTTTTTGAGAATTTGAGAAATTCCAGGTCAGTTAAAACATCCCACTGAGACTTTACGGCGCATTTCGCTGAGGAGGATTCGATGGCTTATAGCCCATTTAAAGTAAAGCGACATTTAGTGAGGCTCCTCATGAAATGTCAACAGTCTCCAACGAGCATTATTCGTGTTATGAGGCTCCAAACAAAACCTTGCCAGGGGAAATCGTGGACCGAATTTGCAAGAACTTTTCGGAAAGCACCAGGGGAACAAAGTCCCAGAACTTTACAAAGGAGCATTGTCAAAAACCGCACTAAGTGACACGTAGGTGTAATGAAAACACTAGGACACATTAGTGCATTCGTGAGTAAATAGCTTGAAGCAGGAGCTATCACAGACTCCGTTTCTGCAATTTTCTGTTCAAATTTCCTCAACAGAACTCTGCTGTTTTTGGAGACCCTGGCTACCCACTGTTTATCTGTCATGCTCCATTAAGCACAGCTTCCTCTCAAAGCCATTTTACATCATCTAGTGATGAAGTTTCGCCTTTGAATGGTTTGAATGGCCTTCTCCCACCCTGTTTCAAACTAGTATCCTTGACTGCAAGCAAAAGAACTCTGTTTGCATAACATTTCCATTCATTATCCTAATCCCCTACGTACACACAAACACACACATAGGATCCATATCTTCAATTTAAATAATTAAATGATATTCTAAAAATATCCCCCCACTGTCTGTGCACTTCGTGGCTGAAAGGCTTTTTGTACGGTTCCGTCTGACAACGAGGACATACAATAGTGTTTCTGTGTTCAAATTGGAAATTTAGGGCAAAAGTTCAAGAGGAGTAAGTATCCTGCAAACTGGGCGCGCCATTCCATGTTTCCATTCATATCATTGATTATGAATTGAGTTAGCACTGAAAGTGTGTTTGTGTGTGTATGTTCATTGATAATGTCCTGCGTCATTCATGGAAACTATGCAATCTCCCGCGCTGCTTCCCCTTCTCAAAAATAATAAAATCCTGGAAAATCCTTGAGAAATATCTATTCGCCTTCCAGTTTTCCTATATATACCTACTTCCCCTGGCGTCTCCTGCTAGCTTCATCCTTCACAAATGCATCTCATCTGCCGGGCATGACATGCGAACACAACAATGTGTTGGGTTCAATGAATCCATGTTGACCCAATTCGATGTTTCGACGTCGGCGCCGACAACATTGCACACCCGTTAAGGTGTGTATCACCGTTTTACTGGTAAGCTGATACATTCAGAAAGGACATTCACATACCATGACTGTGTGGGTGCAGACTTTTATTCAGCAAAAGCACATACAAGACACAATTTTTGTATCGATTTTCGTCGTCATCGTTGTGGGGATTTTCATGAATGGAGGCAAAAATGTTTACCATTGCGCAGGACATTTGGGTCAACATCCTTGAAAAGGACGAGAGTGCTGGTACCAAGCAAATTTTATTCCATTTGTGCATCATCATAGGGGGTGATGGGGGTGGGGTTTTTTTTCTTCAAGACGTTCTCCGGAGGGTAGCAATGGCGTCACTAAGTATCTTGGGATGAAACATTCAAATGGGGAAGCTGTGTGTACATTAAACTAATAATTGCACAATGGGGGGTTACTCTGTGAGCTCCCTGAGTGTCCATTAAGGCTTAAGTGAGCTATTTGTTGGCGCAAGGTAATTGAAAATGAATTTAATTTTCTTTTGATGAAAGCTGTCAACCTATCGGACAATCAAGCTGCTAAATAGCTACTTAATGAGTACAAGCATTTGGTGACAAAAATCAGTTTTGAAGAAATGAAAAGGACGAATCCATTTTTACGACAGATTGTGACAAAAAGCCCTTACGTCTGAAGTCCTAGTTTCTTGTGATAATCACCAAGAGCAACTGAAAAGTTACAACGATGAGTAACCTGCACATAACTAAGGCAAGGGGAATGATCTATCTTCAATAGAAGAATCAGTGGCATGGTAAGAGTCAAATACTTCTCTGTATTTCGAGCTCCGATCTATTCGAACATTTTCGAACAGCCTCAGTGTTTTCTAAAGAAGAATATTGGCAGCACACTCAACCCTGAATGGATGACCTGACATCAGACTTGGCTCATTTTGTTCAATGAATGGCTAAGACCTTTAGGATGGCTGCTGCTAAGATAATCATTTAATGACAGACGTCACAGACCTCGGATTATCAATCTCTGCGTGGAGGGTGTTCTCCTGCAGCACAAGACCGTCTCAGATGAAAAGAAGAACAACCGCGAAATTTTTGAACATTAGTTTCCATTAGAGGAAACTTTTTCGTAAGTTTAGTTGGATACGATAAAAGCCAAAAGTTCCGACTAAAACGAATCATAAGACATGATTCAACCGCCAACCAAATTGATCATGGTCACGATGAAAGTATTAGTCCAGGAGTCGCAAGGAATTAAACCTTGACTTTGATATTTGTTTTGGTTCTCACCACTTTTGAAGCATCCACGACCAACTCTGACAAAAAAACTCAGCATTTAGCGCCTTAGTACGTCAAGAATAATCAGCCTGGAAAGGAGGAGAGCTTCAGACCGAGGTACACCTCCCAAATAATGCATAATGCATTCTCCCTTTTGAAGAAAAAGCCGAACCTTTAATAGAAAGGTCAACCAAACCCGGATGTCAAATATGGATCAGGAGCTTTTTCTTCGCGTCATTCCGGCTTAGCTTCTCAGAAGACTACCAGTGGCAAGCCTTACAACACACAGCAGTTGAAAGACAGCCTTTCAGAACTATTGTATTTAATGGACCACCTATCTACCAAAGGTTAATCGGTTACTGATCGTTTTTACTTTGTTTACAACGACGAAAATTTGGAATGTCTGCCGAAATATGTACAACAAAGTTGAAGGGAGGCATCCTAACTGAGAAGGAATACCGACCATGGCTATGCCATTAGCGTTCCGCTTGTAACCAAGATCTCTCTTCATCTATCGACGTCAATGCTTTTCACATCGCTTCCATTTGTCCATACGTTGGCAGAATGTGACATTTTAGGTTTATGTCCATCCATGTCTTTTCAAATCGCTCACCCCTCTCTGTCTGTTCATGACAAATTCTAATTGTGACACCAAACATGAGAACCAAAACAAATGGAAAATTTTTGGATGCCCCACGTCAAGCACCCTTGCCCACAACAAGCATGTGACAACTCCATTCAGCTGTATGCCAACTTAACCATCGTCCTCTGTCTCCCGTAACGAAAAATCAATATCTCATCCATTACCACGAACACATAAAACAATTCAATTTGCCGCAACGCAACCCTTTTCAGTTCCACGAAAAAGTTTTTTATTCACGCCCAACTTTGGGTGTTCTGATGACGTCAGAGATTGAAGTGCCACTAAGTGAATGAAAAACACCACTACTACTCCTCACAGCAAACCCTCCCTTCGGTCCTCCTGTCGGGGGAGAATTAAATTCCAAAAATTAGTTCAATTTACAAATCATTTTTCCATCACACCGTCCTAGAACGAGTCCTTGTCATCCTAGTCGTTTTTGACAAACTTTTCATAAATAAATTTGAGTCCTTCAATCATCTACATAAATTTCCTTCCAAGCCAAGGCGGGAGTATATTGAAAGCTATTTATAGACGAATTCGCTAGAACGTATTCCTACCCTCTGAACACACCCAGGACGAGGCTATTTTTACCTACAATTTCGAGTGTCTACACCTTTTCCAACATGGAGCCAGATCCGACTCACACCAAGCCCTTTGGTTGTTCTAAAAATAGATTCTCTCCTTCGTGCCGGTGGAGTGGGTCGCCTACCAGCCATATCATCCCCAACCCAACCTCCGACCAGCCCTCGGTTGATTTTTCATTCAGTTCGCATAGCCCAGCGGAAATGTGGGTCAGGGATGGCATGTATTCGCTGTGAGTACATGGGGTGCACGACCTCGTCGTTGTGAATAGGAACAGCCACCCTTCCAACTTAGCTCAGTGCATGAATGAACACACAACTTAATAAATTCCATCCAGGGGTAGGTTGCTGGGGTGTATCTATGTACATTCCATTGAATCGGGGGCCACTGTCAGTTGAGGTGAAATCTCTTAATCGAGTTCGGGTAGGGAACATTTTACCCCAATTCAAGCTGCAATTGTTATGACGTCACGAGCTATGGTAAAACTGGGTCAGAACAGGAGAATGGGAGGCTTCTTGCGCTACTTCTGTATCGTGAATGAATATAAAGGAGCGCTTGCTCCTTTTTTCGAGGTGTACGTGACTGCGACGACTACTCGAATGGAGGCAAAACCAAGCTCATCCCAGATATGCCCCACATCGCACACCCCATCATCATCTATTTTTAGATCTTCGGGTTCTGTACCTTCTCCTCATTTGAAATTTTTGGAATTCCGTCCTCAAGGACCATGAGGACAGCACAGCAATAGCAATCAACATTTATCAGATGTTATTGGGTTTCTTTTTTGTTGGTTTGTTCTCTTCTCTCGTTTTGTTGTTTGTTTTCGGTGGGGATTCACAATTAGCTTTTGGGACGCGTCCTTGTGTCGGGTAGAGTTTTGCCATATGTGGAATACACAAACGCACTCACACACTCACAGAGATGGAAAGAGAGACTATCTACAACTTAATTAAGTAGTAAATGGACAATAACATTTATGGAGGGTGGATTAGCATGATGATTGCCTGTGTTTTAGGGATTTTGTGTGGAATAAGGTCGAATGTCAAAGGTTGGGGCGGGTGGCAATGTGTTAAAAATGGATTTTCATGAGGTCATATGCGAGAGATAATTGCTGGTGATAAGCATTGCAGGAAGCCTGGCATTTGACATTTGATTGTGTAGAGAAAGCGAGACAAGAAGAGATTTAGAATTCAATGAGGAGTCTTGTGAGGGTTGGTCTTTGTTGGGAAGAAGATATCATGGATTATGAAGTTTTATGGCTGAGCAGCTTAGAGGTCGAAGTAGGGCAACAACTAGATTTCATTGTAGAATTGTGTAGAGAAACTGGTGAAATGGAAATCCAAAAACGACAGCAAGGCGACCCAGTCCTCTGCCAACTTTTGAATTATGCACAATCCGGTTCTGGGAGTTAGTTAAGCTAACGCAGATATTGGCAACTGGTGCATAGATATTCGAACCCAGAACTGCCATAAAAGAGCTGAACTCATACGATGGTATTGAAATGCCTGTATAAACTCAATAACCTGGGCTAGATCAACAAAGTTACTCTACACCAAACGCCAGGCCACGTTGGAGTTCATGGTAATGAGGAACTACAATCGAAGAAGATCTTAAGCCTGCATCAACCTAAGTTGAAGCAAGGTACGCTATAGTGCACTGATCATTCTGAAAGATATGGGACCTTCAGATTCTGTGAAGAAACCAAGAAAACCCCAGATCATGTCGTCAGAAATTGTGGGGCACTAATTCGGAGCAGAGTAACATTTCTGGGAATGTACTAGATAGAGGAGAAAGGCCTATAGACGCAACACTCGCTCTTAAGCTCCTAAAGGAAATCTAGTATGGGAGAGGAGTCTCAGGAATTTCGTGAAATCAGCAATTCGGAGGTCTACGAACCCATCAAAGAGTACTCAATCCTCTGGTGGCTAGTGCCGGACAGTTGCAGAGCAGGTGTTGTATGAATTTACTCTTCATCTCTATTTCCTCTTCGCCTCTAAAGGAGATGCCAGTTTCTGTTCCAGTATCCAATTCAGACCTGACTGTGTAGAAGTCTATCTATTCGTGTAAGGCAACGTACACACAATACGACTTGTGTCGATTCGACTGGAGAACCTCGCAAACTTTGTATCGTGTTCTCGAGTGCTTTCCATCAGACAATCGAAATGTATGTTAGGATGGGACGCACTGCTCTCGTTTAGAGAGAGTGTACAACTTTGGAAGCCTCATGTATGACCGAACATCGATATATGCCTTCTTGATACGGCTATCAACGATCTCTGTCCAAATTTTAAGTCCATCAGTCTGCTTTTTTATAGGAGTTAACCTTGTTCTCTCGCCCAGCCATTGCCTAGTGTTGGAAGGAGTTTACCTAGCACTAGAATTGCTACATCGACGGCAGATGCCGTGACGCTGAAGTCGTTACGTTCAAGGGTTTTACCAATTACGTCTTTAATTAGGAGCCAGATCCACCTTGAGAGGTTCCTCTTGTGATGTTTTTCTTGCTGTTTGCGGTTCTTAGGCTCGAGTTGATAAAGCGTGATTTAAGCACGTCGCCAATTCATTGAAAGCTCCTTTTATTTCAAGGAAAACAAAGGAAGAAAGGGTGATAAGTCTGTAGTCTTTGGCCGTTGTGTGAGTAGCTTTTCTGCAACAGGGATGAATACGTCTTTCACTTCCCGCTGGAACTCAGCTAAAGATCTGCATCAGCTACGAAAAAATCGATGTCAAAGTCTTCGTATGGGATACAAGTTATTCCTGTCAAGGATAATTGAGTATAGGATCTTTTTTTACACATTAGTTAGCAGACATAAAGAAAGCTAGAGGGGTTACTTCGAAGTTCTCCAATCTGCCTGTTCACAGTTTATTGCCTAAATATTGTCAAACATCTGGAAACAGTTTCAGAAACTTTGTATTTATTATGCCATAGTAACAAACCTGACTTCCGTTGAAAGTATGTCGCTCTACGCCTAAAATTGGCAACCCAATGAGCAACCTCCCACCGATTATGGTCGAGCAGCACCTTTTGGCAATCGACGACAACCACAACGACTCCGATGACGGTCAATAAAATTTTATTTTATTACGGAGCTCTGGCAAATATGTCACGCTGGAATTTCTCGTTTGGCCATCTACGGGCCGGGAAGGTTGCTCAAATCGGTTTTCGTTAATTGTTTTTGGACGACAGAGACGCGCAATGCGCCAACAGGTACTCGCCATCTTGCAAACTGGTGTCATGTACAAGCTGTGTACGCCATGCCGCCGCCACCACCGATCAGCATTTTGTCATTCACCACATCCGGTCGCAATCGTATAAGTTTGCCGCTAAATTTAGTCGCCATAATTAAATTTTTTTGTTGGCAAACCTCTAGGTGAAAACTTTTTGAATGAAAGTGGTCTCGGTAATTGTCAGGTGCGCGTGGTAAGCAAACAACGTGCCGCGTCGCCGCCGGTCCATTCAGAGATGAAATTGGATTTTCGTCCCCCGCTTGTGGCAGTGTGGTGGTGAATGAAACCTCATTTCAAAAGTTTATTAATGAATCAAGTGGTTGACGGACGTTCGTCGGCCGTCAGGGCAACCTGCCACATGGACGTGATTGAATTGGATGCGATCGATGTTGGGTACATTCATCTGTAGCTATGGGATTTTGGGTGCATATTTGGGGGTTCATGATGCACCAGTTTTGAGGAAAGTAGGACACACGTGACGTCATGCTAGTTTCCACACAATTCTCTCAATGAAAAGTTTTTTCCTTTTTTTTTGTTCTCTCTACGTTGGGTGGTGGAAAGACTTGTGCAAGGCGAGATCGGACAGTGCCAGATTGGTACTCAAAGAGATTTACTATATTTTCATTGAGAACACTTGGTGGGGGGTGGGATACGGTGTGCGTACGTGTTTGTGGTTGAATAGGATTTTCAACGGATTCGGTTTGTGGTGGCATTGACGGGCTAAATTTGGAACGGCAGCAGGCGCTGCTTACATCGTCCGGCTCTCGGTGTACTAGGTGTATTTACAGAGTTCATCGTTCGTGATTTATTTGATTGTTTGGCATGTTTGCACAGTCAAGTGGTGGTGGATTTACACTTTACACTCGGATTAGTGTAGTTTTAAGGAATCTGTCATGTAGGTGTACATGAGTGCGGTGAAATATGGATTGGTAGAGGATTTGGGGGAGGTTGTCATTGCTTCCTGGTGAGATGCTGTCATCATTGCTTCATGAAAGTTTGAATTTTAAGATGAACACAGAAAAATTGCATCCAAATGGACCTGGTGGTAGAAGATTCTGAAACCCATCAAAGTTATGTACACTAATCAACTAAGGGCTGTAAGGGTCGAAAATAACGTTAAGTAGAAGCTAAAAAAAAACAGTCAAATGAGTAGAAGCTTTAGCCACTAGACTGGAGGTATCATCCTTAGAAGATAGATGATCTAGAAGATGACATCTGCAGGTTGTGTCTGGAGGAATGTGCAGATGTCCAGTAACGATGAGAGGAACTGAGACCACACGTGGAATAACAACTAGATACTATTCTGATCTCTTGGGATCGAAGCCTTTCTAAAACAACAAAAAGCTTGAAAGCTTGCATGAAGTTGACGACCTATAACATGCCTAAACAAAAGATGTAACGACTAAGTTCAGAAGGTTCTCTCAAAAGAGCAAAATAATGTCATATCACTTCTGCAAGAGGAGAAGATGTATGACTATCACCTCTTCGTAAACTCAACGCCAAACAAGACTGTCTATCACCACAGCCATTAACATTTCATTCAAACATTTGTAAATTACCGGAAAAATATTTCTCTTCCGGTAGTCATTGGCACTGCCACCGCAGGAGGTATGCCAAAACATTTCAGTTGCACCGTACTTTCTTCAAAATCGCTTAACCTTCAATATTTACACACTCCAGAGCCAAAATACATTACGAATTGATTTTTATGAAAACGTTAACCTTCTCTAGCACCCCGTCGGATTGCGGAAGAACATCACCAGTAGCAGCAGCAGCACTTCTAGAAGAAACAACTCCTCTATCACGTGCACATTTAACCACAAAATGAATTGAGTCTTTGTTGGCCAAATGTAATCAGACCGAGCGAATGTTTGTTTGGTTCTAAGCAGAGGGCGCCGACACTCGCTACCTAACACAAAAAATAAATGATAACACTAACCTCAATCATAGTATTTACACTACGGTCTCAGGATTATTTTTCGCGTGATTTTATGTGTACATCGTGCATATATCCGTGCGAATGTACAACAAGATACAAGATACTCGTATTGGTTTAGATTTTTATCACGCCCGTAGAAGGTGAAGAAGCGCGTAGTTTGTCGGTAGTTTATGCGGAACTCTGTGAGAAAGGTAAACATAGAAGGGCTATGCGTTGCAAAAAAAAACACTGTATCCGAGTATCTATGAGATTTGATAAGAAAATTGTTAAAGGAACAACACTCAGGTATGTGCCTATAGTTGGGAACAAATGAATCCCCTGTTGGTCGGTCATGATTCAATTTTGTCTACCTAGTCAAACCCATAAAGTTTCTAAAAATAAGTTTCTTAATGGACTTTCGTTGAACGGTTTTTTTTTTTTTTTAAGAATTTATTATTTGTTTAAATATTTAACGAGTTAATAATATTTGCATATCTTTTAATAGATTTTATTAGCCTTTAAGTTGCGTAGACGTGAGTTAAAGTGTTGTTAGGGTAGTAAGCACGCACCAAAATGTATGGTATAGAGTGTTCGAAGCAAGTCTTTCATTTTCTGTTTTTTATGAAAAGTGTCCCAGAATACTGTTAAAACTTTTCATTACATTCGCTACAGGATAATTCCAAACAAACGCGCTCTACGCCTTAAGCAAAATCTTTGGTAAAAGGTGGCGACTCAAACCTAAGATGGTTCTCTTGATGTACACTTCCATCCTCACATATGGATTGTCTGTTTGGTGGCCCACTTTCAACAAAGTTTACAACTTTACAAAACCAAGCAGAGTCCAACGAACAGCTGGTACCGAAACCACAGGAGCGCTACGATCGAGTCCGACAAAAGCTCTCAATGTGCTTCTAAGCATCCAGCCTGCAATTGGACTTAGAGAATTTGGATTCTGGTCAGCGAAACTATATGGTCACAGCAGTGCTCCTAATCTGCTTTGGCCTTGACCCTTACTGACAACATTCAAGTCTATTTCCTGGACAGGACGGAATGTAAAAGTAACTCGCTTCCATCGAAATACCAAGAATCGATTTTTAACCGACGGTTTCAAGATGGAATGCGGCGTTGGAGCAAGTGTCTTCTCAGCGGAACTAAATGTATCCAAACTCTACCGCTTTCTAGACTTCTGGAGTGTATTCTAGGTGGAGGTATGTACTACCGATTAGAGAAGCTTGCAAAAAACTAAGTAACAGCTCTACAACCAAAAACATCGTAGGAATCTTTGTTGACAGACAGGTTGCCATCAAAGCGCTCTAATCACATACTTCGTCCTCTAAATTAGTAGAACATTGTAAGGAAATGATTACCCAGGAAATCGCTTGGTTTAATAACACTTTCTTTTGCGTTCCCGGCCAAAGTAATAAACAGGGGAATAAGAGAGCCGACGCGCTTTCATATTTCAGTTGCGGCGTTAGTGTGCTCCCCGATTGGAATCATCAAGAGAATAATTCTCGAGCACTTTTTCTGAAATACAAACCTACAAAACTGTACCATATTCACTCAGATATAGCCCACTTACAATAAAAGTTAGACGATCGACTTAATCAACAGATCGTGCATCGAGGCAAAGCAACAGTTCGGAGATTCATAAGTAGGAGCACTCATCAAGGGAGTGTGCTGTTCCCTTTTCTCTGGAATCTGATAGTAAATGAGCTACTCGAAGTCTTAAAAGAGGAAGACTGCATTGTAATTGCTTACGTAGATGATGTTGGTATAGCTGTCTCAGGGAAACACCTCAATAAGCTAAGAGATCTCTTACAGTATGCTCTCTCTAAACTCAATAAATGGACTAAAGAATGTAGCCTTGAAGTCAATCCACAGAATAATAATTTATTTTTTATACGTGGTTGGGCTGTTAACCCTACGCACAACCGATAGTAGAACATGTCCTCTTACCTAAAACATGACTGCATATAGTTCACTATACAGCTAATGCCGAGATAGCTCTCCAGAGGTACCACGTAGACGCTGTATGTCAACTTGAATTGCACAGTGACAGGGATCGTAAATGGCAGCTCGCCCGGTTTAGTGCAATCCAAACTTTATACTGTGTGTGCATTTCCAAGCCATTAGAGGACTTGAATTCTCCAAACTACCCTAGGGTGGCCCTCTTCACAAAGAATTATAAAATTCCACATGTTGGCTCTCCTAAATTGTGTGATACGAGCCTTTTACATGCAAACAGATATCATTCTAGGTAGGAAGCTCAGTTGGAAATCCGGCATTCTGGAGCATGGAAGGAAGCCACCACAGCTCAGTACTGCAGCAAAAAAGGAATAGGAAGCAAGTGGTCATCATGAGTATTCGTCATCAGGCCAATATCGACATATGGCGTGTTCGTCTGGTTGAAGGCCTTGGAAAAAGCCATCGATCAAAACTATCTCCATCGAGAACCAACAGTTGCCCTAAGCTGGCATAGAAGAAGTGATTCAATTTCGTCCTGGACACTCCACCATTCTCAACGATAAAGAATTTCTTTCTCAAGATATGGAATACACTCTAACACGACTCTTATTCAATGAAAATTTCGAAACTACTACTCACTTCAGACTTGACTGGAGGGATGATCTAGGGTTACAATGAAAGAGGTCCATATGTTTCCATACAGATGGGTCTACCACAGAATCGGGAGTGGGTGGAGGTGTCTTCTGCAAGGATGTCAACATAAACGTCTCCTTTCAATCGTCTTATCAGACATGGGATACTGCGGCATTGGCAGGGACACCAACAGACTGGACCTCCTCTTCCAAAGGAGGAGGCCCTCTCAGTTCGAAGAAGAGACTACTTAGGAGCCAGTTTATTCCACAATCTTAACGAACTGAGTGACACTAGCATAGCAGACAAGCGCTTCATAGTAAACTCCTGTTGGTTCTGCGAGTAGTATTCTGGATCACATATTCAGATCCATGTATTGCAGTACCACAAAGGACCTACTCTGGTCTAAGTGTGGCTGCATCTAAAGCAGCCTGCCACTTTAATCCTATCTTACGCAACCCCACGGAGTATAGCTTGATATGTAAGCACGCCAATGCTATAGGTGTCCCCTCCTTCAAGGCTGAGATGGCAAAACTTAGGCAAGTACCTCTACGAAGACTCCAGTGACCTACCTAAGTTCGATATTTGCGAATGAGGATCTTTCTGTCTGTAGGTCTAAATGGTTCTGCACAGAGTGTGGAGCAGGATGGGGTCTGAACCCAAGGGTTATGCCATCACATCTACTGCTAGCTTCTACAACTTGTTTTTGATATGGTTCAAGCTGTCTATTGGAACTTAAGCTCGCTTCTAATCCCAGGTCTGTTTGCGCTTGGTTAGTACCAAAGTACAAAAGCAATCCTACACCTATTCATTGGTTGGCCTGTATGTTAAAACGGGTACTTGATGGCAAAGAAAGTCCTACAGATCTTCATCTTTCTCTTAAAAATCTTACGCACCTGCAAGTTCGAATTCAACTCGATTCATAATTGAAAATGAAGTACGTACCCATCCTTTGGTAGTAGTCGCCCGGCGACAACTGATTCTGCTTCTAGCATGCAAAGTGGAAACTCTCCATCCATAGCTTTCACTGGTGGGTTTCCTTTAGAGAGAATAAGTTTTTCACGGTCGTCCTTGACCTTTAAAATGTTCACAAATCCTTTCTTTCTCTCTGTCTTTCTCTCTCTCTTTTTCTCTTTGTTTATCTCTCACGCATACTAAGAAACACATTTCAATATTTCTTCACAAATACAATAATTCACGGTCACAATCATAACACAACCATCATACATCCTTACTCAGGCAATACCACACCATCGCATGGCATGCTTCAGCTGCTTGACTTTACTGATTATGTGGCTTGCCAGTGGCAGGCCTCCTTCCTAGTGGGGTTCAATTTTTGGGAGCGAATTCGGTCGTTTCTTTCTCTTGAACATTCTAGAACAACATCCTCATCCGTGCGTCCACACAAAAGTGATGGAAAACCCATTGCCCACACTGCTCCTTGCTATGGCAACCATGCAGGATATTGGAGGAGTAAAAATGCGGGGAACATTAAATAGTGCGTAGGTGTCTCGAGGTGGAGCCTCTGAACTCATTGTCCCAACGGAATGTTGTTGTTCATCGTTTTCCTTCGTCCTACTCATTCAATGTCAATGTCTAGGTCACGCCTGTTGGGCAACAACAATACACCAATACAAGGGTATCTATCAACTATAACAGCACTAACAGCGAATCTTGATATGGAACTGCAATCAGTCTCATCTCGGGATGCATTTTAGGAGATGCAGCGAATCCTGACCAAGAGAGTTCTGCTTTTTAGTTGAAACTTCGCGTAGGTGTTCCATCAAATGGCATACGTGTGGGCGCTGAAACACCCAGAAACGGGCTCATCCCATTTTCAGGGTCGGTCCTGTGAAATGTTGTTTTGAGGTTTTTTTTTTTTGATTTTTTTTTAAAGCAAGCCCTTCATTGGTTATTGGCTGGAGAAATGCCGGAGTTGGGCTTCCATAACAATGGTGACCTTGAAAATGTATGCATTCTAGGTGTATGGTGGGTGGCGGAAGGATTTGTGTGTGTTAATTGTTTTAGAGTAGCTCTCTCTCAATTTGTGGTGTAGGTACTCTCTGAGTAGGCCAAAGATGGATGTTGATTTTTTTTTTCAACTTGGAAGTAAAAATAAACCGTACACAACACACAACAGTTTTCGTACAACAAAGATGGCAGATGAAATTTTATTGGTTGTGCAAATAAGATGGTTGGTAAGAGGCTGATGAAAATGGGAAGGATCCGATTGGTAGATGGATAAAAAGGAGGCTCCATTCAAATGGGTATTTGTTAATAAAAAAAAAGGAGAAAAGGCATTTGAATGGTTATAAATAAATTAAGGACATAAGTACCATCTTGACATTATCTTCAAAGGATTCAAAATGATACGCATTATTTTAGTTCCTTATTTGATCGGTGTTTTGGACAATCAGTTGTGGTTTTTTTTCAAAATGTTTGTCATTCAATTAGAAGCATCGAAATAGTTGAAATTCGTCATCAAGATTCACTTTCTTTCGTTGAAACGTTACCCGCGTCACATAACGAAAATATTTGGGAGACAAAGCCCATTCTTGGTCAAAATATTCAATGATGTCCTCTGCATTCTATAAAAAAAAGTAATATGTCGTGGTAAACTTGGACTGGAGCAACTAGACCGATTATAAATCATCACGATCTTTCAACCAAACAGATTTGTTTGACCTAGGGCGAACTTCTTAAACATCTCAAATAACATTTTAGAACCCCAATGGGGGTGTAGGGCCTAGATCAGTGTAAGAAAAAGAAAAAAAACAAAAACAGTTTCTAACAGGGATCATTCTAAACACTCCAATTTCATCGACAAAATCCTTCAATCACAGATGGCACATTGGACCTTTTTAGGTTGCATTCAACTTAGGGCCACTACTCCAACTTCCTTATTTATCTTATGCTGTATTGAATTTTGATCTAGATACCTCACAAAATAATGAAGGACACTCACTAAATGCCAATGCTTGCTACGTTCAAACGCGAGAAGCTCCAATACCTCGGCATGTAGGATTCCTACCCACTAAAGTCTCACTACTCTCTTGTCATGATCCTCTAAAGATCGTTAGGTAGGACATGTCCTGCAGTACTAAGTATATCCCACATCTACCTTAATGACAACATATGCATATTTTTTTTGTCCTTGCTTCGATCTGAAAATTGTGGACAACACAGCGTCAAAGGATCCTTACACAGATGCCAAGAATTCCAAGAAATCGTCATTCCAATGTCAATTAGGAGCAGGCCACAATTTGGGCAAACGAGAGAATTATTATGTCCAAACCCGAAGACTAGCCTGACACCAAGCTTGATTCCAGATCACTAAGTTAAGGAATAGACTTCTTGATACTTACTGTCTATCTTCCTGAACTTTTTTCTGCTGGACTATCTGTTTTTTTTTTTTCGTTTTTCTAGCCGGCTCCCAACTTGTAGAAACATCCGCCAGAATTCCATCTGCTAGCAATCGGGTACATCTACAGTGCGGTAAGGTCTCATTTTTTAGCTCGCTGGACCATAAGGATCCCGACCACTCTAGACAGAAGAAACTTCCTGATTTATCTAGCTTCTCCGATGTTATGCTATAGAAGTCTGATGGATCATAATATGTTTGCTCTTTTGTGGCGGTTTTGTCATTACTCTTCTTAACCTCTACCATGCTGTCAATATCTCACTTCGGTGTTGAGTCATGTTAGGTAGATAGGTGTGCCGTGGGACTCACTTAGGCTCATAGCCCGTTGTGATACCTATAAAATCTCTCTAAGAGAGAATTCTACCCGTAGAGCCATTTGGAAATTTGCCATAGCAATGGAACTAATGGATCTTTATGGATTTATACATAGACTGGCTTTTTGTACCTTAAACAGATCGCGATCGATGAAAACGGCTTTAGAAAACGGAACAGAACACCGCCAAAAATGGTGAACATTGCCATTGTTGGGTCGGTAGTCTAAAACATCAAAATAGCTTAGCAGAATTCAAAGAACACCCGGATAAGGAACCTTCTTCCTTTCGATCTGCATATCAAAAAGTTTGCATCATGTAGCGCCCATTTCTACTAAGCCCTATGGACAAAGCAACATTCTAGATTTCATACCAAATGACTGGTAGCATCCGTGACAGGCTACACAATACCCTAGCTAATCTTCAGAAAAGAGTTCACTGTAAGGTTTCCTTCAAAAGAGGAATCAAAGCATAAAGATGTGATTGTCGATCTACAGCAATTTTCACTGACAAAGATAGACTGCTGGGTCGGTGCAGGAAAGCTCTAAATATATATCTTAATTCTGTCGACATTCAGATTTATTCAGCATCTTCCAAGCGGAGTTGTCGGATAATGAAAAACAGCAGTTCACCCAAACCACATCCTCCAAATTGGTAGCACAATACAGGAAGGAATTCGCCCGGTAGGGCTGTCGGTTCAAGATCAATATCTTCTCTCAGGAACAGAGGACAATGAACAAGCTGATGGACTATCCAGGCTAGAGTCAAGCCTTCACAAATTCATCATGGAAGAAGTTCACTTCCAGTGAAAGGTAAAATTTTCTTACACTATCTGTCAAAGGCTTACACAAGGAACATTTTACGGTGCCATATGTAGGACCAAAACTCGTGCAAATATTACAAAGATTGTATCGATATGCGAGGACCACTGACCAGTAAAGACTCCGTATACGCTTCAACACACATCGCCAAGGTTGTAATATCGATTGTGAGCAGGAAACCTCATTCCACTTTATGTTTGGATGTCCGGCCCTAATCAGAGCCAGACTTTCCTTATTTAATCTGTTTTCTGAATTCCACTGGTTGGTATTGAAAATTTGTACGACCATCTGCAACCAGGTCACGTAAGATGTGGTATAAAACAACGCTACTGCATTCCACCTATACCTACCTTTCTACCTACGACTGAGGCAGTCCTCATAACCTGCAAAAATAATTTAATTTTGCCCAAGGCATTTAAAATCTACATCTTTCCCATGAAGAGTGGCTTCAAATCTTTAATCCAAATCCACCCTCCCTACTTAAAGTTGATTGCTTTGCTACATACCATCTAAGCCCTCAGCAACGTTATACAAGCGTTTCTTCAAAACTTTTGGGCACACCAGTACCAGTTACCTGAAAAACATGATTGTAACGATGATTCTTAAATCCAGTACCGATCGTTGCTAATGACACTCGTAGTTTGTATAAAAGTATCGCAAACGACAGTGGATGTCATCAGTTCAACAGTAACACTCTCAAACAACCGACAAATACTCGTGAAAGCAAATTTTTCAAAATGAAATTCCAAACCATTGTTTCGGTAAGGAGATCATCTTTTCCATTGGAACTTGAAAATTAATTTCTTTTGTATTTAGTTCGCCCTCCTGGCTACTTTGGCTTCATCGGCACAAGGACTACGAGCGATTTCAGGACCTACCATA
Organism: Criorhina ranunculi; assembly: GCA_951813785.1. Lineage (NCBI taxonomy): Eukaryota > Metazoa > Arthropoda > Insecta > Diptera > Syrphidae > Criorhina > Criorhina ranunculi. The sequence continues at coordinate 40,490,295 of OX638382.1, forward strand.
CAATCGATCATACCAACTTTAAGTGGATTAGCATCTAGCCTGACTGGAGCACTACAAGGACAGATCTCACCGGGTGTCCGTTTAGTTGGTCAAGTGAATAAAGTTCCTGCTCCAATTTCGGTTCCGATTGCTGCTCCAGTTTCTGCCCCCGTTCCTGTCTATTCATATGCAACATACTATCAGAGTCCTGTGTACTACCGAGAAGTTCGTCCCACACTCAATCAGGGAGTTTATCTTAGATCATCAAGTAACATTGGAACTCTTAGAGGTGCTCTAGGTGGAATACTCTCAGGACCTGTGAGGGCAATTGGATCAGGCATCAAGGGAGTCATTAGAAATGCACTAAGCCCAACAGCGCCAGCAACAGCAGGAGTTTACTATTCTGCTTACTAATTGAATTAAATCAGGTTAACGGTTTTTTTTTTTTTAGTTTTAAGGCTTGTTTTGTAATTTTAAATTAGACTTTAAATACATTTATTGTTTTTGTAGCTACATATGTTTACATCCTTTAATTAGCACCTGGTCTACATCGACGATACTTTTCGAAAAGTAGATGGTTTGCCTAGGCAGAGAAACGAATTCTGGTACCCCATTCTTGCCAATATCGAGCCGTCAAAGCCTCCTTAGGGAAATAACTCTCTATTGACCTAAATGATCACTGAACACTGTCAAAATGGCTGACCTTAGCTGTTACGTCAGGAACTCTAAATGGTTTCACAGTGGCATCACAATAAACCTGCCTTTGGTCTTAGTGTATCTCTTTTCAAGAACCCTACCCCAAAAGAATCAATTTAACGACACTCAGCGAGGAGTTGGGGCAGTTAATATTGGACTGTGATCGACTAAGACGATGGAAATGCTATCCAGTACCAGTTAGGCAATATTGTCGTAAATCTAAACTCATATGAGCTATCTGGAGCGTAAAAGGAACAACTCGTGTGTGTTTGATGGCATTTTTTCTGAGCTTCGGTAGATCTTCTAAACCTAGGGAATACGAAATCTTCATAAAAAAGTAGAACAAAGGATAATTCGATGACAGGCAAAGAACACATAAAAAGCTTGCGGACCATTCTAAAGAAGAATTATTTGAAATCGAGCTGTGGGCTCTTTATCTTCTCTGATAGCCAGGTAGCTATGAAAGTTCTGAGCTCCCGAAAAACCCTCAAGCTATCCACAACAAAATTTCCATTCCCGACACAAGTGCACTATGGGCAACGAGATTACCGATGAGGTCGCCAAAGAAAGATCTAAAGCCACATTTGTTGGACCGCTTTCCTCCTTATTCCATAGCCACATTAAGTTGGAGCTCAATTTAGAGGAACACCAAGAAAGCGGCCGAAAATGGAACTCAACAAATGGACTTCGTCAATCTTAAAAGTTAATAATTTCTTAGGCTGCACTTACGTATGTACGTGTTCAGAGAGATTTCGACGCGGACCACCCTTTTGCTGATACTTGCTTCCTTTTCTAGGACTCGCATCTTAGTCAGTTTGCTAAGAGGTTTAACGCTTTAGCCACCCCATCCCAAACAAAAAATGCTCGCACTAATCAAGAGTAATGTTCCTGACGGACACTGCTCACTCAACTACCTTATCGAGAAGCTGGCATATATACGGACATGTAGGCCATAATTAGGATTTTCCTAGCACATGGGTATTTCGTCTGCTGGAAAGTCACACAAAAGAACCACAAATCTAAAGACACCCCAAATATCCAGCGCTTTACATGTAATAATACAACTAGCGCCTTAAGAACAATCAGACATAAGTCCTCGTCCTGAAAATGGAGCTTTCATTCCTACAGCTCAACCTATTCACGAAAGAAAAGACAACCCTATGCCTTGAAGCGTTAAACCCCTGCAAGAAGGTCCAAATTGGTCACACTTCTATCGCTTGGATGTACGAAGATTGAAATAAAATCTTGTTACCTAAAGCTGTACCCTGACTTTGACCTGAGGGCTCATTTGATCCATTTTTACGGTCTGAAAAGGATAGAGAAAGGTTCCGGAATCAACTCAGAAGACACACGGCTGTGTGTTTCACAGGAAGGTTGTAACATTAATTGAGCCTTCCTCTATAAAGCCATTAACACAGTACAGAGGTGTCACAATGAGCCTAGAGTCCGAGACAAAGAGGCAATGATAAGGCCGATGAATAACTGTCAGAAAAACAAAAATCCTCACAAGCTACAACCTAGTGGCGACCTTACTAAAAAGATGACACGACACACTTCCCCTGTGACTGGCAAAGTCTCAGTAGACCCTTAAATAAAGTCCTTGACGTACGTTTCCTAAATGTTTAACAACGCTTTCAAAGGTCATTCTAAAATTCAATTTAGAATCGAGATGGTTCAGGAGAGTACAGTGGATCCAACACGTCGTTACCCTAATCTTACTTAAGCCGAGGTACTCGTTGATACGTTTTTGACAAGTCAACTAGGTACAAGATTCTTTATTCGAACAGCGGCACTGATGGTCATATCAATTTTTTATATGCATGGTAGGATTGCAGAGTACAGATGTATCCTTTGAAGGATACCTAGATGCGATTTAATTTCACCGATGATATATATTTGGATACATCGATGAGAAAATGGTCAGCAATGCTCTAACAAAAAAAAGTTTACTAAAGGCTTGCATCGTCTATTGAAACTTTGTTAAGTTTTGTAGAGTTGTGCTATTAGGCAACGGCCCACGCCATTTTTCATGTTATTTTGAAAAACATAACTCTCTCAGATAATTAAGTTTCATTGTGGACTCCAATTTGCATCGTGTCCTGGACATTTTAATTAAATTACACCTCTTCTGACCCGGCCCACCACCCAACTCAGGCACCGCTTACTTTATAACTGTCGGCAGCGCCACAAGAAGGGTGAAAAAAGGAGTTTACACAGAAATTCATTCATTTATTGTATCCTGGCGCTGAAAACCGGGACACAGCGATACAAAAAATCAAAAAAAAAAAAAAAAAACAACTCTGTGCAGTTCATTCATATCCTTGCACAACTCCCATGAATGAAAAGTTCGCCTCGCACACACCGACATTTCTACAGCGTGGCTGAATAGCTTTCTGGGTCATTGTGAAAGCGATGTCTCTGTGTGCCTCTTGTTTCTCTCTGTATATGTGCGCCCTGTGCTCTGTAATGCTTCCTGGTCGCTTCAACCATCCATCCACCCAGGCACCCCCTTGAACCATTCCAATAAAATTTCCACGAATTCGGCGCAAGTGCGGAAACTGCATTCACATTCACACAGCCAGTCAGAAGCAAGTTCCAGCCATCATACACCAGGAACAGGATTCAATCGTTCACCAGCACTGAGTGTATCCTAGCTCAGGCACGAACAGTCCTTAAGCTAAAGAGACATTTTTTTAAATTTTCCTTCGCGTGGGAAAGTTAAAATTTGTTAACCATCCCCGAACAGTTTTTCTTTTGGTTTGTAATACACGCGGGTAAGTCCTTCTGCCAAGTTCCTGAGAGTTATTCACCAGACATTTCACTTGAACGTACATTGGATTCTGTTCTGCAAGAACCGTCGCTGGTTTGAGATTTTCTGTGTTGCGTTCCAACCAGTGAAGTTGTTGGCTAAGTGCAATGCTAGGGATTTGTGTGTGATATTCAAGTGTTAAGTTCTGAAGAAGTATGTTTTCTGTTTCAACCTAAACAGTTCAAAGGACCACAAGTGTACAGGAAGTGTTTTGGTTAAACAAAAGACCAAACAAATAAAAAATACAAAATTAAGAAACAGTGTTTGTGATAGAGTTGGAGACTGACAAAGATCATCTTTTTGTTTCTTTTTGGGACCAAACAAATCATAACTGCATAGCTAACCAATTGACTTTAATTGACACATTAAGGTGAGTACCATTGGTATTGTTTTAGAAAAAGGTTCTGTAAATCTAAGAAGGGGATTCCTTAACAAATTGTTAAAATTCCTAAAAGATGCAAGAAGTTCAGCATCGACAGAGTGTTGAACTATTAAAAACTCCAAATAATTTATTTCAATTCCTTGAAGGTTTGTAAAACCAAGTTTGACAGCATCGACCCTTTACAACAGAATGGCTTTTGTCAGCTTCCAACCTAAAGGCAACATTTTCCCGTCAAATTTTTAAAGCGGTTGTTCTAAACATCTTCGAGTGCGCCGAAAAGACAGTAAACCAATCGACGAAAGAACTATAAACAGTAACGAGGTTAGGTGACAACTCTGAGGCATCCCAGAGGTAGGTTGGATTGACACACCAGATTGTCAAACTTTCAATTCCAATTGTTAAGGGATAGGTTCCATGTGATGAATTTAATCGAATGTTTCATGTGTTGAAACTCAATCAAATTTGGACTAAATCAGAGACTCTACACAAGACAAGTCCAAGTCGGAATTTTAAAAATTCTAAACTGTAACGACCATCTTTCCAAAGACGTATGAAGGGTTTCTGCCTGTGACTCGTTTGCATCTTCATCAGATCAATCACTCAATATATGAGGGATAATGAAGTGACCTTGTGTCATAAAGAACTAATCTTTGCGTCTTTTTCGCACTTGAAAGCGTTACAGTTCATGATGGACCACGGCCTCAACCTTGAAGTCTCGAAATCGAACCAACTTGATCGTCAGCCAGTTGCCTATGGGCGGAGCCAGCAAAGGATTGAAAAAGTTTGATATTCTTTCAGGTTTTACGATGTCAAAGCTGGTTGTTCATTCTTCTTTAAAGCTTTTACTTCGACCTTCAAGTTAAGAGTTCCAAACATTTGCAGTCATCCTGGAAAAAGAAAAAAGGACATTCAATGTCTAATTTTACTATTTGTAGAGTTAATGTTGACGAATGCCTTAAATACTTCAAAGCTGTAAACCGTGATGGCAAAATGTTGCCCTAAAGGATGGATGAATGAAGGCTCTCTATTTGTCAACAGCCTGCACTTGGTCTTGTCCTCGTTTAATTGAAGACCAATTCTTTTTATTTTATCTTCAAATGGTGTAAAACTTTAAGCATGAGCTCATTAGAAACGTTTGATCGTGTCCAAATAGTCGGGGCTTGATGGATTTGTTAAAAATAAGGAACGCTTGCCCACCCTACATATGCAGAACGTTGCGGAGCATCTTTCTAACGAAATTTTGTGCGCGTTACACAAGTGGATATCGAATCCAGCCATCGAATAATAAGACTTTCCCAGTCCTGGCCCTTGAACCACTTTGAGCTTCTAACAAAGTGTTAAAGATCCCCAACTTGTATATGTTTGTAAGATTATAGGACACGAGCTCCTGGATGTAGATTTCTTTAGAATAAAAGGGTTTGGGTTCGAGCGAAGTAGATAAGGTATAGTCTAATCCTCCTTATTATCCATGGAACTTTTACAACAGAAGTTTGAGAAGAGCCCATTGAGGCAGTGCTCTGTGGTATCGCTGTAATTGTGAAAACTTGTTAGTGGGATCACGCTTGTAGAGCGTTTTTGTTACAGCTCTTAGCAGATCTATCTAGTGACTTAATATGCAAAGCTATTTGCCCATCTTCAGTGAGCCTTAAGTCTCATTTAAGATTGTCTTCTCATATGAGCTGATGCTCTCAGTTCTTTGCTTTTAGTTTTTAGTTCTCCTAACCAAAAGTCAAACGTTGTGTACCGACTTGACTTGAACAATGTTTATTTGAAGGACTTTCTTTGCAGTTTGGTAAATTTATTTTTAAAGGTTTGTGTCTTGGGAATAGTAACACCCCGAGGTGCTGCAGTTGCTTGCTTTTACGCTTGACATTTCCGATTGAAAAATGTTATTGAATTAGTAAATCGACAGAGTCCAGGCTTTTCGAAAAGCGTTCAAGGAGTTTTGCCTTTGTTATTCAAAAACCAAGAGTCCATTCTATACATTCATCTTCAAGATGATTGATTATATACGCGTACTGCGTATACTGAATAGTCCACAAATCAAAGGCTCTTCTGCCTCTAATGTGCCATGAGTATCTTGAACTCAACTTGCGCTTTTAGAAACCTTTTATCAAACTTGTAAGGTGCGCTTCCATGATACAGTAGTCAGTTTGTCTATCGATTACTGGTGACACAAGTAATTCTTTGTCACGAGAGCCCTCAGACGCAATTGTTCCATTTTGCCGAATTTACTGGAATTTTCTCGTCTGCACTCATCACATCAACGATGAAGATCTGCCACGCGATACGTATAAAGTTAGGACACTCGCAAATGAAATGCTCCACTCTTATTCTACAAGCGTCGAAAACTCCAGACCTAGCACATTGCGTTGCTTGGCAAAAGTGAAGTGTCATGTTAGGACGTCAATACGTTTAAGTCCACCTACCAGACAGAATTGTGTTCAAAAGAGACAATGAAAACCCTAACCGAAGATACAGGAAGATCCAAAGCAGGTTGCTGTCCTGAGTAGTCTTCGTCTGAGCCTTGTTTGGCAATTTCATAAGGTATATCATTTCCAAGATTCCAATATGCCCTGGAACCCGGTTATGAGTTTTACAATCGTGAATGCAAGAACTGAAAGTCGTCAAAAGGTTAAGCAATGCCTTAAGTGCACCCTTCGCCTATTCCTTCCAACGTAGCTCATGGACGTAAGAATAGCAAAAGAAATCACCAGCACCAGACCCTTTACTAAATAGTTTTAGAAAAAATCCGTCCACTCATGTTTCATGATTTTGGCCGAAACTGTCCCTGAAACCAAAGAAACACGACTTTAAAATTGCATCGTAGTCGAAGTTCTGGTGTTATTACGTCAGATGGTATATTCATGGAACCAATGTCATAGGAAAAGTGTCATGTAAGGTCATCAAAACTTCAGTGTAGATAATGCCAGAAGCTAGCCCATTTCTAAAACGATAGATTGTTTCGAAAGTACACCCCGTGATATCAGGAAGAAGTTAGTTCAGAAGTGCATCATTGGAGATGTATTTGAATAGTAAAACCGTGTATGATGACTGCCCTTGAAAGGCAAATCTTCGTCACAACTTGAGGAACAAAACTGAGATGAGATGTTATGGTAGTCGTCTTGACATAAACAGTGATAGACTGGCTACACAGGGGGCCAAAATTCTCAAAAACTGAACCAAGTACTTTTTGAATGCAGTCGGATTCGTTGGATCCAGGTTCGAGCTTATAGTCTTTGAGTCTTGAACCGATTACTGGTGCCAGTTTAACAGGGACTATATCGACTGTCTTTTCTGTTCCCAAAGTATCCCAGCCAATGCAACCGTTTCGCAAGAGTTCCGAAATCTATTTGCCGATATAATTCAAAAATACAAATTATTCGTGTAAATAAAAAGAGAAAAAAGAAAATGATTTCCTTATCGAAAGACAAATGGTTTTTCACAGTTAGCCGTGCCAGAAATTATTCCTATAAAAATATTTTGAAAGAATAGCACCAGTTTCAGCACCAGAGTAGCAGTGATCCTCCGCCACTAATGGCCCCACAAAATTCCACTTGAACGGTGGTACTTAAATTAAATTTTTTTATCAAAACACATCATCACAGTAATTACGGGTGGAAAACACATGATAAGTGAATAAATATTCGGCGTAAAGTACATTTTGTTTGTTTCCTTACACCGGCCCCGTGACGTCATATTGGGATTTCATTTAATACTTTGGCCAATTTGGAACAGATCAATAATATAAAAAGGAACAAGCCCATGGGTTGACGTCATCATCGGTGTGTTTCACAAGCGTCTCCCCTGAGAGAAGTCATCATCATTACCATCAGCAACACGTCGAGACCATTAAAAAGCCGTTACCATTCGGTTTCACTCTTCTATATGTATTTCTGGACATGAAAATGCGTTTTTTTTTTTTTTTTTTTTTAAACGAAAAATACACCCAAAATGTTCCATTTTGCAGATGTGAATGATGTTGCATCTAGCAATAGTCTACAGTCGCCATTAGTGTATACATATACATACCTTGAAGCAAATAAAGTGCGTTATTGCATGTGCATAGCCGTATCTCACGGTATACAAGCGGTGGGCGCAATCGGCCGGCCGGCGGCGTTGTTGCAGCAGTTTACGACCAAACGCACATGTGTGTGTGCTTAAAATATGTTTTGAGTAAATATTTAAATTTAGAACTATCGAGTTCTAAAATTAAAAGCAAAATGTGTTTATAGTAACGAAAATATTGACTGTGAGACAAAAACATACACACGGGAAGGGATGAGAGATGACGTGGCATGGCGCAAGATCTCTATGCACGGAATGCAAGTGTTGAAACAGAAAAACAGATGAAATTTTGCATGACTCACATGAGAGATGGTGCTTGATCGACTTATGTGAATCGAAATTAGTCTTTTCGTCAGGAAATGAGTGCAAGTTCTAATGGTGGCACAACATTTAAAAGTAGTACAACTTAGCGGGTCTCGAAAAATATTCTCATTAGAGCAGAATCCAGACTTACCGGTGCTAATCAGATCAGAAACCTGAAAAATCCAAACAATTTCGCACATTTTCTGTGTATTCAATGAGATGTAACAAGGGCCTTTTGAAAAATCTACAAAATTGTTAGTATCGAAACAAATAAGACATGCCGTTCTCATTTAAACTAAGAAAGACACCGTAAAAGTCCTATGAGCGCACACAGGCTTAATCAGAATTGAATTACCAACAAAATAGATCAATCGGCGTCCAGCTGGCTTCATTCCAACTGTCTGGCGAGTAGTACCAGTAAAAGCGGAAAGAAATTCAGATTCAAGTCCCAAATTCTTCCGTGCGACAAGTCTCATATCATTTCGCTTCGAGTGAAGTAAATGAAAGGCTCTCTCGGCATTCGCACCAAGAAGTTAAATGAAGTAAAATAAAATTGGAGCTCCCCTGAACCTTAAGAAATATACATATGTACTCCAGACCCTTCCTAGACACTAAACAGACGTACATTTTATGAGTTTAAGGACAGGTTTATTAATAATAACCTAGAATTGAAGGTTGCCACGGAAGGAACCCTCGTTTTAGAGAGCCTCTTTCTGTCTCGGAGAGGACATGACATAGGCTATTGTGACACCGTGTTTATGATAGTGGAGAAGGCTACTTCTAAAGCTGCGTATCTGCAATACAGCGATGGTTCTATAGCGAAGTCCTCTCTGACCCTTAAAGTCTGCCTTTTTTACTATAAGGAAGCTAATCGTTCCCGACGAAATAAGAAAGTTCTTACCTTGATAGAGTAGTTTTCAACCGTTAATTGCCCTAAACTTATCTCCTTTCGCCACCAAAATCATAGAGTGCACTGTCAAAGCAATCTACCGTGGTGGTGACATTTTGATGACCTTACGTGACATTAATTCTACAACTCTGGTCCCATTGGAATGCCATCTTGGGCGGATCTATGTTTCAAATTGTTTGTTGTTTTACCGTCGGCAAGTAGTCCTTTATATTTCAAATAGAAATCTTGAACATCAACCAATATGACAAAACAATTTCCAGCTACCCCCACTTGGGTCCGCTACGAGGAATTCAAAGCTGGACTTTAAAATTCTCGGCTTTATATGTTCGATAAATTAAGACGTTCTGTAATCCATCCCACTGAGGCCATATGGGACGAATCATTATTAGAGTAATCAATAGTCGTTGCAGTTGAGGCCTTGGATCAGTGGTCAGAACATTAGTCTTCTTTGCAAGCTGAATTAGGTTCGAGTTGAAGAAAAAACCAAAAAATTGTGTGCAGTTCCACTGCAACGATAGAGACGAAAAGCGACAGAAGGTGGCATGCATCGATATCCTTTCGACAACGTTATTTACATTCAATACATACAACAAGTCATTGGCTTCTAAAGAATCCTCTCCACAGATTAAAACATTCACCACACCCTATCTGAAGACCAATAAAAAGACCCCTCTGAACATCTCTATGGAAGACTTTGCTCTTCTTCACAGAAGAAACCGGATAACAGGCAGTCAGCTTGTCACCTCGAATTGCCACTATTCGCACCAGGAAAAGTCCCCTACAGCTGGCAGAAGATTCTCCGTGACATTTGAACCAAAGGTGCATGGAATCTTCTCCGAAAATTCGATGACTTCCTTCTATAAATTTTCAATTGTAAAGGCTTCCTGATGCTTTTAATGGTGGATGCGTCATACAGATAGTCAATGTGGTCGCTTTGTTGTTGACAATTGGGAAACGAACCTTCACATTTCGAGACGGGATTGCTTAGATTCCTTTATTTTATATGAAAGTGTGAACAATGAACTCTTAGCCTAAAGTCGAGCTTTATGTGGTAAGATAGGTCCGCAATGCACTCCGGACAGCATATCGTTCTCAAGAACTTTTTAAGGGACTTAGTTGAAATTATGTCTTGCGTCTTCAAGCATAACGATTGCGATTAGAACTCCATACACTAGTATCCCCTCTGATTCCACTGATTACTCGGCTAAAGGGGGTTCGTTAGATCGGTCGATTAAAGAGCATAGCCAAACCAGTCGTTAAACGCTTTCAATGGATCAATGTCAATCATCCATTACAACGTGAATATTCTGTACTGCAGTCAAAATTTATGCGCTCTTTTACGCCGACATCAGCCTTTACAATGCGACATTGATGACAAAATTGTTCAATTTCCTTACAGCTGATCACTGCTCCTTCAGCTGGAATTTTCTTTTAGCTTTACTCACTGCCTTCTCGATAGACCATTGCCTACAGAGCAGTTGTCTCTACGGTTCACTTGAATTTAAAGCCGATACCTTGAAATTCTGGAGCTATCCTTTGCTTTTGTTACTACGTGCTATCAGTCCGTCTTTCGAAAGTTCCAATGGAATGCATCAGTAGCTGAAATTTAATTTCGTTACTTCATTGGATGGTTGCCTTTACACAGCGAAAATGTCACGGCTATTGGTAACGGTATCCCTTAAGCTGCTACATACGTCGATGGATAAACACTGGGTTTAAGACCACATTTTGCCAATGGAGGGCTGCTGCTTCCATCGTTTTTCTCAAGCAATCTTCCTAGTCAACTACTGCCACGGAACTTAGACGTATTTAAACAGTAAGTTACTACTCTTATAGCTAAAAGCTTGCTAGGGTTCTGATTCCAGTGGATCAATAGTTCATCGATGCTTATATTGATCTTTGTTCATGTGTCTTTCTACTTTACATCTATGTATGTAGGAACTGCCTTTATAGATCAACACTGTTTCTATGAATAGTCACTCCTCACTGTTTATTGGTTAATTGATCTCCGGCCTGCGTCTATAGACTGATACTTATCAATATGGTCTTCATTAGACAACCTTTATAGAACAGACTTCCGCAGCTACCTTGAATACAGATTTTAGACTTGACACTGTGCCATAAAGATCAGTTCACTTATGCTTAGTCTAGCCATAGATCCTGTGTCTTTAGCTGCTATCTGTATTGCACTACGTCTATAGGCTGACACCAGCGATAGTTGACCGCAACTTATAGCCTTTCTCAAGTGACTTTTACTTTGAATCCTTCTTCATATGCTTACTCCTGCTATAACCTGAGAAGACTTCATCAGCTTTCGTCAATGGATGTATGGTTTCCGCTGTAGATCAATTGAATCAATTGCTGTCAGTCTTTTTGTGTGACAACTGCGACCCCTTCATCATGATGCAGTGCCTCGATGGATAGACAATGTTTTCAAAGACTAGACTATGATTCCATAAATAGCCACCCCTTGGACCTGCTCATAACCCGTCGGTCTCTGCTTTTATATCGTTGATAACTGCGGCTTTGGCTGACTTCCGCCTTTATAGACCTGCCAGTCAACACTACCTCACCCTTTGGATCCTACTATCACCAATGATGACAATGACTGTTCAGGGCTTCTGCAGTCGGCCACTGCCAGTGGACAGTGCCTCTACTGTTGGCTGTTGAGGATCTTCGATGTGGACACTGACCAGAAGTGATAAAGTGTACATTTTGACAAGTTTCCACAGCCCGGCATCAACCTCCTACTTTTACCCACTAGAGGATAAAAAAAAAAAACGGTTATCCATCATAAATAAATCCTCGGAGGTTTCCATTTATTAAAATAAAAAATAAAAATTGCAATCTTCTCTGCGGTTGCGGTGGCGGCGAGTATTAGCAGCGTGCCCAAGAGACACTAAAGCGTCGATCACGTACAAATAAAAGAAATCCTTCTCCAGCTTCTCCCTTTTCATGGTTTAACACAACAATGCAAACTACTTGGTCCATCATCAAGACCAGCAAACAGGAACAGCACCAGTCGCAGCATAATCGAATTGCACGGCGTGAACAGTAGCCAATCCCCATGTCGGCGTTAAGATTTATTATTCGAACACTGGTGCTCCTCCGCCGCGGTAGCGGTGGTTTACAAGGAGTGCCTGTAAGATGCGCGCGGCGGTCACTAATTGACCGCGAAAATAATAACGATAATGTGCTTAAGCCTTGAAATGAGTTTCTCAATCTTATGGTTTCTGCTACTGGTATCTAAATTCGACTTGTTATATCTTTTTTTGCGTTCTGAACATGCGGCTACTGTAGTTGAGCATAAATCTTGACTCCTTTCAAGTTGAATATGTATGCTGTGCACAGACATAGTGTTGCATTCATTCTTAAGAAAGGGGCATGGAACCACAAATCCTCTTATAAGCATTGGGTTTGGATACTCTGTCTCGCTCTCTCTCTGACTGAGTGGTAAGCGCAGAAGCGGCTTAAGCCGGCATTACGATCGTGCACCGTAACGCATCAGGAATTAAGAGGCAGACAGAAATAAAATTATCAAATTAAGCCTCGACGATGGAGTGGATTCATGCGGTTGTTTGTGTTGGTGTCGAGGGCCCAACTGGGCTTTCGTTTTTTTTTTCATTTGTATCTCTCCCTCGTAAAGGCGATTGCAATGGACACATAATCATAATTTATCATATTTGGACAGATACAAGATATTTCTTCGGCTTAGGCTTGAGTACTTTGGGCTACCGTTTTTTCGGGGGCAATTCTCGTGGTCTCTTGGGTCGAAATTTTATTTCTGAAAATTGCTTTAAGTTCGATTAGCCGAAGGTGGAGCTGGAGATTGTGGTCAAAATGAATGGAGATTTAGTAGAAGATGAGGATTTTTTTGTGATACATGTTGTATTGGCAGATTACCGAGAGCTGAAGTAAGGATTTTCATCTTAGACTCAGCCGGAGGTGGTTAGTTTATGACAATTCCACAATTTATTGTGGATTCAAAATAGTGAAGAACAACAGGTTACAAGTCAGTGACCACTACTGATGAAATCTCTTTGACTACTCATCTCATTGTCTCAGTTTGCAGATTCACTCCTTTTCTTTCCAACAAATCGATCGTAAAAGCCAAGTCATGATAGTGGAAAAGGCAGAACCTTAAGAACCGATAAAACAACTGATCTCCTATCGAAATATCCACGAAACATTAGGTATTTGCACGGATGACTCAATTGCCGGCGTTATCCCTATTTTAAGGTTCAGAGTTGCCATAGTTCTCGATTAATATGGAATCCAGAACACAGTTGCACAGTTAAGCTGCCATAAAATTCTCTGCATTATCCAGACAGAAAGAATGCCGTGTAACCCTCAACAAGAAAGCTGTACCCAGTCATATCGTCGATAGCTTCCGCACAATCACCATCTACAATTCCTGGTTCTTCGCTGAGTAGACTTACTTACGCCGACGAAGTAAAAAAGGGAAATCATTCCAGTCAGGCTACTGTGTCCAGTTCTGATCATCCACACTGGACTTTTCATTCTATGTAGCCAAGCTGAGAGATTGGACATATTGTGTAACAACTTCTGTCTGAATTGTAAGAGAAGATGAGATGACGATGAGAAATTAATTGTTCACTCCCTCTGTGTGTCTCTTTCTCCTGTCCTTATCAGAAGGTCGACTCAATGCGTATATCACATTAGAAAATTTGGTAAGTTTGAGAAATATATAGAACAGGCCAACTTCATCTTTCTATCACTGGCGTAGCTCTTACTTATCTAAGTGCTCCTGCAAGTGGTTACTCTGAACCTCAGGCTCACTATCTGTCTAAGTTCGAGGAATAGAAATAAAAATATATTACTAGTATGTAGCCCTATCGTCCTCCCGGAGACAGTCTCGACCTATGTAAAGATAAAACCCAAGTTCACACTATAGAAACCATCATTTTCGAAGTCAATAATGAGCTCATTGAAGCTTCAGAGAGACTTAGAGTATCTTTATGTATTCCACGAATACCATCAATGAATATCAGCAAGAAGATCAGGTTCGATGTGTGCCGCAAAGCCTTACTTTACTGCGTCGTCTTACCGGGGTGGATTCGAAAACTTTTTAGGTCAAAACGTGGATCTGCACAAACAAGAAGAGGATCAAAATATTTCTCCTAAGCCAGGGGAGGTCAACGCTTGCTTCTCCCTCTTCTGCAAAAGATACAACAAACCAAATCTTGACTTAAGCTGGCAGACAACTTCAAATTCGATAAAGGTCAATTAGGGTGGAAACTTGTGTAAGGTATGTCGTCGGCTTGAACTGAAGCCTACTTTTTTTCAACTAGAAGGTAGACTCTATTCTTTGAAGTTTTTGATACTCTCCTATGGAGGATCATTTGTCAGATGCTTGTCCTTTTAATGGAAGCCGAGAATTTTATATAGATACAGGGATCATTCGACCTCCTTTGGTTCTCGTTTTAGGATATTCACCTCCGTTGATAACCTAGCTTGATTTCGACTAACTCCTCGATGGTAGTACGACACTGAATTCAGTATTGTTCGTTTGCGAACGCTAGTTTGATACCAATAAACTCTTACCGAATGGCCCTTATGTGAAAATGTAGTGTAAAATAGGGCCGCCGCTGCTACTTTGGTGAGCAAAACAGCCAGTCCTTACCCGAAGAACAAAGGCGGTGCTTTAGAACACAGATGCTGCCAGTTCTGTTGTTGTTCAAAGAGCTAAATCACATCGATTACGTTGGTTTGGACACATCAAGCGAATGGAAGATAATGCTCCACCTAAGAGAATATTTGAACCGCAGCCCTCAAGTTCGCGAACAGTAGACCATAACTTCTTTATAAGGATCACGCTATTGCGGGCACCAGGATGGTTAGTCTCCCAAAGCTCTTCAAGAGTCGAGAGCCCGTCTCCAAGTAAGATTTTGACACAGGAAATACCCTCGTGCCTTCTGCATACTCACAGAAGTTCAAGTAGTTAGTGGATTAGTTGACTGAGCGTGCCGAGTTTGGAATTTGGTGTTCAGATGGAACAATTGCAAGGAGAAAACCTACGGTCGTAGAATTGGCTGATAGGAGCGGGCGAAAAGTCAAGCTTCACAACACTGAATTCGCTCACATGATGATCCTTATGACTGGCACCAGCCTTGATACGAGGAGATGAAAAAGAATTCTTGGGTATTTCAAGTCTTTCTTCACGAAACAGGATCCTTCTGGGCTTCGTAATGATGACGCTAGTACTGTTTTGTCCCTCTGCAATCTGTAGCTCCATTCCTTGGTCAATTCTACCCTGTAGTGTGCTACCACTTGCGTTTTCACCTTGAACAGTTGGACTTGCAAATCATCAAGCATGATGGTTGCTCACAAGGTTAACACACTGATCCCATCTGTTGCTCTAAATGAGCCGTTGACTGATGTCATAGGGTATCCTAATTGCCTCTTGAAAAAAAAAACCATCCTGTCTCATCCTTTAGTGTAATGCCACTTTGACGCCACATAACTCCAACTTGACAACATTTTGCATTCATTTCGGGTTTGACTCGCCTTAAAAAATTAATTCATCTCAGATGCTGGAGACTCAATCAGGACCCATAGCCTCTCTAATGCTCTGCCCAACTCTGACAGTGACTGATGAGAGTATATTAAAAATCCGAAACAGCTTAAATTGCTTCTTCTTCATTTTTCTTCTTCTGTAATTCAAGAAGCAGTCCTTATTTCTTTTTTTTTCGGCTTCCAATCCAAACCGTCTCTCTCAACCACTTCTCAATAAAAACCACAAAATGCAACAGATAACCAAAAGAAAAAAAAAATCAACAACAAAACTAAGAAGGAATAACGACTTAAACGGCTCCAAAAAGTCGTCAGCTTATAATGTGGGTCTCCAGACATTAGACAGAAACGGAAATAACTTCAATTCCGTTTGCTGGGAGCGATGAGAAATCAAGAAGAGACGAGACTTACGAGTCGAAGTCAAGATCATCATTTCGATGGTCAAGGTTAGATGAGGTGAAACCTTGTGCTTGAGGACGTCTCTTAATAGCGCTCTTTTACCCTCTTCATCTCAAATAGTGCAGATGATGCGTGTATTTCAAATTCTAAAGATAAATACAGCAGCGGACCTATGCAAACTATAAAACACACACACACAAGCACATCGCGCAGCAAAAGAAAGGGTGGAAAGGTGTATAAACGGAGAGAAAATAGAAAAAGTAAACTCGTAGACAAATGACGAAGAGGACGAGTGCGGCGGAGACCTAATGTGTACCGTGCTGGTATTCTGGTGACCATCAGTCGCCGTCACTTTGGGTAAAACCAGTAGCTGCGGATCACTATACGGTCCGTTAAGAATGGGTTCCCTTGTGTAGCCTAGAGAGCCGAGCGGAGTCTTCTTCGTGTGTTTGATACCATTATTCACCTGGTAGTGGGCAGATTAATGTGTAAAGAGGTTCAGTTTGCTTTTCTGTTTTTTTTTTTTCTTGTTTAGAGCCTCGAACCTAGTTGAATAAATATTTTATCAAGTGGAAATAATCAGTTGAACACCATTAGGGGTGAGTGTAGAGTTTCACGAAGGAATTTGGCGGGTGGTAGCTGTGACACAAACTCTATGAGATCAGAAAAAATCTCTTAGTCCCACTCAGTGTGTTATGTAGTCCATGACGGGCTGCTTTACAAGATTTGTTTTTTTATCTGGTGATGATGGCTCAGTGGAAAAGATATTTCACTCAATTTTAATGGCTACAATCAGAAGAAAGTTCTGGAGTCCTTTTTTTTTCTTTTTTTTTATAATTAGCGCGCGCTAAAGGGAATATGAATACCTTTAAACTGTTAGAGCATGGGCATTAGGGAAATTAGAGGATTTCTAATACTGTCGTAACGACTGCAAAGTAAAAAGCAATCAATCAGGGTGTACAAGACTTATTTCGACCATAACCATGAATCCTATGGTTTGTGCCGACGGTAGACAAACTGACGCTACAGCGAACGATGAGAGCATTTTGCAAGCCTTGCTAACTCTGCCGTTCAAGTCACCAATATCAACGTTTGAAACTGTTGATAGGAAGCCTTGGTGGCGCTGATGGATGTAAAATGAACCAAGAAGCTGAATTCAACTTCCCAAATTGGCTGAAAAGAATGTTGCTTCAGCTAGGTTGAAAAGAACTCTCCTTCTTTGGGAATGAATTAGAACAAGCTGAAGTACGTTAGTCAGGCCAGAAAAGGAATGGTATTGGAACGGATCTGTGTACAGATAACAAACTTTGAGGTAAGTTGCACAGATATCACAATAAGCCAACTTTTGATCGAAGTGATAAGGGTCTAGTTTCCACCTTAACTGTCAATCTAAGATCGAAGAAACGTGAAAACGCAATGAATCCGGCAAAAGATGTTCAAAAACGAACCTCGTAGTACAATAACCATAATCGCCTTAGTCTCACTTTGAAGCACATTTGTAAACACTGACCTCCCATCGAAAGAATAAAGACAACAAATCAGACATCACCATCATCCTGTAGGAATACTGTCCACTTAGAGCATGTTGACCATGAAGCAAACCCACCACGAAAACAATGAAGCAAAGTAAGACCTTTCCTTGGGTCGAGGGCAAATTTGTAAAGCAAACCTAACAACCGGCGGCACAACGGTGGTATTCTAACTTCATAACTCACTTCGAGCACTTGACGTCATAATTTCCTTGTGATGTAGCTAAGGGTGACCTTAAAGCGACGTTGAATGGAACTAAAGTCTATCTTTGTAGGCCATATCAAGACCAAACACTAAAACTTGTAAAACTGCGTGCCATCGAATTTTCAGAAGAACCGAGGAGCCTGAGTATGGATATTCAAGAGAACGAAGGCTGAAAAATGTTTCACAGAGAGTTCTCGACAGGAAAGTAGCTTTGATTGAAGTTTCTAAAGAATGCGAGACAGCGGAACTTAAAAACTCTGATTCGTGTTTTCAGGTTTAAGGACTCAAAGTTTAAAAGTATTCCCTTAGCATGATTTTCAGTATTTACCTTTTGATAGCATACTGTACTGAGAGAAATGAGATATTGTAAAAGCTGTTTCAGCTAGTGGTCCTTCTCATGTCTTCCGACGAAGGTCTGAATCATATATAACAGGCGTGAGTCAGGTTATGGACTTGCTTGACAACGATATGAACCTGTACAAAGTTTGCCTACATCCTCAATCGAATCTTTCATCCACAGACGGATGTCTAGTGACCATAATCGCTCATGACATGATTCTCCAGCCGCAGATTGCTTATTGGTGTTCCAAAGCCTGCAATAGGCTGTAATTAGCGCTCATATCGTGGCAATGATGTCATTTTTCGCCAAAATACGTACAAGTTTCAGAAAAATTCAACTAAGCTGACAGGCCAATGGACCCATCTGTGTGGTCTTTCCTGTAAGAAAAAATATCAGTTTTCCGACGGAAGTATTCTACCATTCGAAACGTATGTACAAATATTGCATTCAGGATAAAATGGGAAGGGCAAATCAATTGATAGTTAAACCGCCGTCAAGGCCGTTGATGGTGAAGTTGGGATTCGACCAGATTCCGATTTAGAGACCTACAGCTAGCAGTTGACTGAGGTTCACTGCATTAGAAGTATGAACTGTCAGAGTCACTGGTATATGAAGGTGTTAGTACACATGCCTATGAACAACGGACGTAAGTAGGTACGTCGTTCAAGTCTCCGGCCGGTTTGAAGAATCGTCGACTAATGACTAAATTTGCAAAGGTCCAAGTGCTTTCTTGTCCACGGTTGTAGAGGCTCAAGTGGTTAATGCTGTGATTGCTGAGCATGCAAATGTGTAGATATACTTATGTATGTATGCAAGAAGCTTTGCATTGGCACTCTAAGCGCTATTGGGTCTAAAAACAGAATTCTAGGGACAGGCTAGGTACTACTGTTTCTACGGTTGTTCAAAAATTGCCAGCCCAAGTTGTAAAAACTGGCAAAGGAAATGTTCAGCAGTTTCCGGGCTGTCGCCACGTATTCTGCATATATTTTGACTAGATAAGCAGGATTGAGGTTGATGTTTCCTTGGCTTCAATAAACCTATCAAGAGAAGGAGTCCAAAGGAGGGACTTGTGGCACTGCTTCTAACTCCAAATTTAATGCAAATATTCTTGCTTTGCCCAGAATGCATCGGTCTAACAAAATCGATGTCGAAGTCGATTTTAACGATTCAGTCGGCAGGAGTGGTTGCACCTTAATGTTCACTGGGATTATGACTTCTTGAAACACGGATCTATTCGAGTTAAAAAAAATTACCGACGTACGACCTCTTTAGCCTCCCATCAACAGTTGCAATGAATTTTCAATAAATCACCTCCCAATGGGTTATCGACTCATGACCAGAAGTAAATCAATATTCTCAGTTCCAGTGTTACCTGTACGAAGGTTCAATGACCCACATATATCACTTCACGATGCAATGCCACTGAACTATAAAATTGAATTGCAGCCCGCATAACCAGTGGACAAGGCACGGAAAAAAATAATACAAACCAACTTAAACTCAGGGGAAACTAAAAGCCAAACAACAACAACAACAAAGCTGAAAGGAAAAGTTCAAGGATGTATTCAAATTGAAGATCGTCTTTATCGTTGTTTTCTACCCTCACTTGCGGGTATATCTCCTGGTTGCCTGCTCTGAGCGGCGGCGTCGCATTACCAAGTCATGATCGGAATAAATAAATCGTTTTCTTGGTTTTTCTCCTTTACACCACCCCTCCTGTCCTTAGATAATTAATTCAAATTCACGCTCCACTCACAGTTCGTCCATCTGTCGTTTGTCCGTTTCTCGTTGTCCCTCCTGGCGTGTTGTACCTACCTTTGCCATTCATTCGTTTGTGCATTTTCCAAAGAAATTGTGCTGAGGATCCATTGTGCATATGAATTGCATCCGCACAGCTAACAGTGTGTAGATTTATACTAGATACACGTACACTTCGTGGATCGCCTGATCAGATTTTTATTTTTATTTTTTTTTATTGTTCTGATGCAAACGTGGAACACAGGTAAGTTTCGTTCTAATGTACAATGCAATGGTAAATCGCCGGATATCCGTTTGGGGAAACAGAAATATCGCAAAAAAAATGAGAAGAAAAAACAAAATGAACGTGCGTCACATGAAGTAACATACATAGATACTTTGCATTGGTCAGCAGAGTTGTCATCGTGCGTGACGAGATTGTTGGCGTGTTCGATTTGACATTTATATGTTTGTTTGACGTACTCGTATGTTGATGTAGTGAAATGTGTCAAAACTTGGTGGATGTGGAGAGATGCAGGATGAATCTACCACGGAAATGGTGAAATACAGACGAATTACATAAATGACATTTAGGATGGTTGGTGAATTTTCTTTTTCTCGTGGTTTAATTTTGACGTTCATACGAAAGGTGAATATAAACTTGACTGGTGACATTTAACCTAGTCAATTTATATGTATGCTGTCTTAGGTACCAACCAGAATTACTTCTACGCCAGTCTTCCGGTTAGCAAAATCCTGTCACACATGCTTTAAACTGCTGGCTGTAGCTGTTTGCTTTTGGTTGTTGACAATTGGTAATTGGTAGTTGACAGTTGGCAGTTGACAGTTGCCTGTTGACAGTTGGCAGTTGATTGTTCGTTGTTGGCTGTTATCTGTTGGCTGTTGGATGTTGCTTGTTGGTTATTGGCTATTGACTGTAGGCTTTATGCAGTTGGCTGTTGGCTGTTGGTTGTTGGCTGTTGGCTGTCGGGTATTTGCTGTTGGCTATTGGCAATTAGCTATTGGTTGACGGCTGATAACTGCCAGTTATTGGCTGATAACTGTCAGTTGTTGGCTGTTGCCAGTAGGCTACCATCTGTTGCAAAAGCTGTAATCCTTAGAGACCTACTGAGCTTGCTGTTCTTCTAATCTAGAGTTGCAACCATGAGCTCGGATATGTACTACCTAATTCATTAACATTGCATTACATACATTTGTATATTTGCAGCCCTCTATGGGTTCATTAAGAACTAATTCAAAAGAAAAAAGGAACCTTCCCTAAGCCTCTTTTCGTTATTTTAAGACTTGGGTAGCTATCGATCATCCTAAGGGCTCTCAGTACACTATCTATGATCCTGCGATCATTGATATTATCACCTAAGCGTAGGGGAAGGGTATTCCTACCGGTAGTGCCTTATTACTCTGAAGACCCTCAGAGGACCCTAAATCGGTTTTTTTTTTTTTTTGAGAAGCAAAGCCCGATTTGATGGCCAGAGAATTGTCAATCATCTTCACCACGATCATTGGATTTTGCTGATCAATTTGACAATTTAGATATTGCTGTCGAACCTTTTAGAAAGCCGGTTACTGCCCCCGCCAGTACTTTATTTCTAAACAAACTCTAGTCCTTTTATTCTCTTTAATTCCACGTCAAATGCATTTACCTGAACTCACTTTCATAACGAAAATAAATTCCAACAAAGCTTCAATCGCATTCCTCTGCCATATGCTTTATTAATTCGCGGTAAGCCTCCTATAAATTATTTTTCCTCGAATGCCAGCGGCAATAATCGTCCAAACTGACAACGCTATACGACCAAAGTTGGTGCTGCCTCCACATTGAAGAAGCACTTACCACTGGAACTGCCTGATTGCCTATGTAAATAGTCAAATATTTGCCTTGTCCCCCCTCCTTTCGATGAACTAATGAACAAAATTTACGCACACCACATTGACGAACAAAATCAAATTCAATAAAATTCGAAAAGAAAAAAACGTTAAGTTCTCTCGCACACACTATGTGCGCTTGTGGGTAGAGTAGGTATGAGTCTACACCGGAAGGGGTACCCATAGCGGCAGAGGGCTTATTACGAGTATGTGCCGCAATTCGTTTTCCCCACAACGAACTCTGATACCACTTCAATTAACAGCTTAAAAGAGTTTAGATGACGGCAGGGGACGGTGGTGATAGTAGGATCGGCTAATGGTATGGTAGGCGCTCAAACTATCCCAACGACGACTTTAATATCTCGAGGTAATGTTATAGATATAACACCCGCGCCACACATTGGCTTAGGTTGTCGCACTTCGTGGATAGTACACTACTGCTTCGATGATGGTGTCTTGTCTTGTCTGGTATATGGTTTGTGCCCACAAACTGTCATCGGCGTTATCTAACTTCCTTTTCATTCGACTTGATCGGTTGTTGTGGTGGCGGCACCAATCCACATAAACCGTATGTGGAAGTACACATTGATTAACCAACTGATGTCGTTGCACACCACCATCGCATCGCTGTCAGTCAACAGCCCACAAAGGCAGTTAAAGAAAGAAAGGCGAACTGAGACTGATACATCTCAAACTGTAGGGTTACGCCAACAGTTTTCCGGTGAAAAGTCGAAGAAGAGATCTGATAGCACAGTTAGATATGAGTATCTTCGTGATGGATGTGAATTTTTTTTTTGTCCCTAGAAAGTGTGGGATATGTCGCCGTCTAGTGAAAGACTGATATAGAATTTTATGACACAATTCTTATGAGTGTGGCGACATTGTTAAGCTAGTAAGGAACTCATGATGTTCCAATGGGCCAGTCTTTGGGTTTTCTTTGAAACTTAAGCTTTGGTCGTCATCAGAGTGGTTGAGTGGTTAGAATATTGTTGTTGTGAGTTAACTAGCCTACTTCTGAATTCCAGGAAAACCAACGTTTATCGAGGCATAATTGTGGGAAGAAACCCATCTATTGTGTTTTGTTTCAACATCTCTTTGGAAACTTATACGATTTATATTCAAAGTTTTTGACGAAAGGATATCTAATTTAAACAGTTTCAGTACACGGATAGGATTTTATTCAACGTATTGGGTAAAAGTTTTTAGCCATATCAGTGTGGATTCTGGATCGAATGATCAAATTCATGCCGAATTTTGACACTCACATGTCCATATTATTGCTAACCTATTGAATCTAGGAACTCTCACCATACGGCAGAAAGAAAGACCATCAAATACACATTCTTTGAACGTCCAAAACTTTATGGAAAATAAACAGTTTGGAGAAGTGGAAAACAGTCTCAGAAAGAGCAGGGCTTGTTCTAGCTGTCACCCATATTCGAATGGGGGTTCCACAACAAAGTGAACCACAATGGAGCAGATGGGACCCTTCCAGCTCATAAGCTAACTCAAAAAAGTCTGTGGAGACTATGCCTTGATACTGGATAGAGAAAACTATGTGAGAACCTTGCTGTTTCACGAAAGAGGCCTACCGTCTGTAAATGAGGTCCAGGTGTTTACATTTCAAAGTAGGGAAAAGCAAATAAAAAAAGGGTTAACAAGCGAGAGAGGTTGTTGGTTAAGGTAAAGCTTTCCACCCGACTTTAGGTGAGGAAAAATTCTGAAATGATATTCTCTCAACGTAACAAAAGCAATGATGGTGTCCCACTATGTTGTGACGACTACTTAAAAGGCCTTACCGACTTGATAGTAGTAGTTCAGCGAATTCCGGATACCCAGCGTCTACATTGGCTTAGACACATGCAAGCCAGACTTTGATTAGATCATGACATAGTTAATGAGATTGCCGACAAGTTAACTCGGATTAGTTCGGCTACCGCTTTTTCAGGTTCAAAGGCTTTCTACAGTCTCAAATGAGCTACAACCATAAGGTTGATTAACAAATAGAAGCATAAAGAGCACATGGCTTACTGGGAAAATGTTCCGGAGCTCAGGCAGTCTAAAAGATAACTCAAGTCATAGGAGTATGAACAAAGAGAAATATTAACTTGAGTCAGAAAGATATCAGTTGACTTATGAGCTTCCTCTCCTGCTACAGCTGCTTGAGATACTATCTTAACAAATAAATCCTGTCTTGTGAGATTGTATGCTGACTTTATTGTGCATTTTCAAACAGATATCGTATTCTTCACAAAGGAATTCAGGACATCAGAAACGCCTCTCTCAAAAACATACTCGTGACATAAACGTGTTTTGGGATAAACAGCACAAAATATGTTTCAGGTCTTAGTATAAGCAATGGGGCAACGCTTTCTTTTCTTTTCAACGATTAAGCACGTCGGAATTTTCTAAGCAATATCTGCCGTTTGTGTTCCTGAATTTTATCCATTTGATTGTCTTTCCCACTTTTGTTAAGCTCGTGGAAGAAAGTGAAACTCTTTATAAAATAAATCTCTTAAGGACCTAGTTTGTTTGTTTCGCGTTATGACTACAACAATCGAAAATTGATTTTCTAGATTTTTCGACATTTTTCCTACTAGTTTGGAGGATATGTAGATTGATGACGGCCTACCTTCATCATTCCTTTTCCATGGTTCCTGGCTGTGAACTGCAGTGAAGCCATTTTCCAACTCCTATTTCTATCTACTCCCATCGTCCATCTGCGTAAGGTTTTCTAATTTTTTCTTTCTACAAATGCCTCCGCACCTACACACGAAATAATAATAATTTCATAAAACTGCATTGACAACCTCTAGTATACTTTAAGCCAACGGAGGATGGGATAGGGGGCTTCGGAGAGACCTGATTGAAAGTTGATTGCCACCAACACAAACATTTCTTCATTGCGTTGCACTAAAAACTTTTCAAAACAGTTTGCGGTACAAATATTTATTTATTTTTTAGATTTTTTGTGTTTTTATCATATTTAGATTTAAAATGCATTCAACAGCAATACCACCATCACCGCCAATAAACTCAGAACGTGGGAATCACCACATATACATATGCCAGTGACAGTGTGTATGTGCTTAAGGTAAGATAATCCCACGTGCTGCATACAGCCGTTCATTGCTGGTACGAAGTGGGAAAAAAATATAGAAAAGCAAACCGGGGGCGTACAGGCATACTTCACACTCGAACCGAAGACATAACCCACCATACATCCATATTTGTACAGACGTGCGCGCAATTTTATTGTTGAGAGGTGTTTTTAGAAAGCTCCTCTTGTTGGAGAATATGATTTTTTTTTTTTTTTTTTTTGTTCCATTTGTCCCATTAGAGAGTGCTATAGATACATAGATACAGATTGTAATATCACACACCCAAGTGTGGGCATCATTTTCAAATCGAATTCAACTAACCGATTAGATTTTACGGTTGAGTGAAGGAAATTTCATTCATAAAATGGAACACACAAGGCATTATCGTTGAACAATAAAAGTGAGCCACAAGATAAGGCGATACGACTGCGATAACTTTAAAAGATGGAAGCGAAATGGGGAAAAAAAAGAAAACCAGTAAATCGTACGGGACAAACGAGAGCGCGCAAAGAAATCAAATCGCAATCATCCAAAGTTCACGTGGGCCACTCGGGCGAATACGTAACATAATTATTTCAATTTTTTTTTTCTGTTTCCATTCTTTGTTGTTTCTCCTTTTTGGTAAATTGTAACAGGAAATTGATATAATGCTCAGTTAAATTGAACGAAATTTTCAAGATTACTGATATCGAGAGGAAATAAGGTGATTGAAATGTTTTTCGCAGATACCGGGTACATACGCATGTACGAGTGCTCTAAATACATGCCTGTGAGTAGTATGTACGATATGTGTTTATCAGCAAGGAGAAGTCAAGACTTGATTCAAGGTTAGACAAGGGAAATATGGAAAAGATGCAAGGCACATTCAGAGATGGATGATACCGTGTCCACCACATTTATGAAAAACTTTAAATAGTGAGATTAGAAGCTCCCTCCTCGTAGAAAACATCTGAAAGACCCCGATGGGACCTATAGCTGAGAAGCATGCACTGGCTATATAGTGTTGTCATAAGACCGATCCTCACTTATGATGCAATTGTTTGGTGGCCCGAGTGAGCCCAAAGTCCTCTACCTCGACCTTTGCGGACGGTGTTGAAAAAGCTTGCGTGTTTTCAGAAGACCTTGACAATCATTACTCCCTTCACTGTAGATTCTTTCAAGCTTGGCAGATATTGTTGTTCTCAAACTGCGATCAGATCTCTTTTATACGGTACTATAAAATCTAGAGCAGTGAAGTACTGCTACAAACAAGATCGCTAAACCGTATAACGCCGTAGTCTATTGGGTTGCAGATCACACAATGACGTTCTAGGGAACTGTGCAGGCGATGTACAGGACAAACATGGCTCTTAAGGTACAGACAGTTGAAAACTTAATCATGACAAAGCACCTTTTCAGTCCTTCTGCACACCTCTAGTATGGATATAGAAAACGCCAATCTACGAAAGTTGAACTACTAGTTAAATTTAACAAACAGGCAAACAGGCCCTATAGCCCAATCATAGTTGACGGCACGAATAGAGTACCCCTCGCGAAGCCCAACAAAGCAGCTGTTGCATCTCTAACAAGTAAAGGAAAACCGAAGATGGGCATTTGCTACAAGAGATGGACAAATGAGCGAATCCGATGACTTCTTTAAAGAAATCTTCTACGACTTCCCAAATAGGGTCTACTAGCAGCGTCCTATTGGCTACGATTTCAATACTGAAATAGGAAAGATGGAAAAATGTAGGACACGTCTTATTGACTTTGCAAAACAATGAAACTTTGTCGTACGAAGCACTCATTTCTCACGTGGCATAGGGTAAAAATATTAACATTGCGTTGGACAGAAGAATGTCCAAGCTTTCTTAACGCCTTAATTGTTCTGGGCAACAACATGATTGCAGGCGGGATATACTTGCGGTCCAAAGTCAGTCGGCTGTCACAAGAAAATTCACAAACTTTTGCCTTTCATTTGTGGTTTACACCTACTCAAGAAGCATGGTTACGAAAGCATTAAAATGTTTCATTTTCAAGAAGTCATCGAGGTATCGATAAGTTACGATAAGTTAGGTTTGATCAAACACGATGGCAAATTATCGATGAAAAGTGCTAAAAATCACATGCAACGAAGCAAAGGTCGTATTTTGCCAAGACGATACAGAACGGATTGAGAGCTATGAGCAGAAAACAAAGGTTAAAAAACTTCGCATTGGTTGTTTGAGATGGCTAGGACATGAAGAGCGAATGGACACTAACACTCCGGCTCGGAGAGGCTTTGAGTTTAACCCAGAGGGAAAAAGCCGTAGAGGAAGACCCTTTTAAGGTGGTACGCACAAGTAAAGGGGGACTTTAACCAATTTAGAGTGTGTAATTGGAGGCGGTTAGCTAAGAACTCGGCTAACTGGCGAGGCTTGTTCGTTGAAGCTCAGGTTCATCCCGAACTGTAGCGCCACCTAAGTACGTAAGTAAGGTAGTAACAATCGCTATGCTGTACCTGCAAGTGTTAATATTTAGTCTTGGGACTAAAAAGATCAAGAGAAAAGAAATTACTTCAATTATTTTCACTCAAATCTAATTTGCGCCTACGTGTATGTAACAAAAAAATAAATGTTTTACTTTCTGTTACGCTTCAGTTTTCTGACAAACAAAATTGCGCTACAATGGCAATGATCATGGAGTAAAGTTATTGAGTACAAGTATAAGATTCTAGACCTATAAATCCTATCAAACTTTCAAAATGGATACTCAGCCATCGAGAGAGATTTTTTTTTTTTTTTTTTTCAATTTATTTTTCAAAATTCTTCTCCCACACATACGGTGTATCTAACTCGAAAATAATAATATAATCAATTGGCAACAGCAGCTCACGAAACCAAATATGAAACTAAAATATTTTATTGCTGCAAATTTCATAGGCAAATATAATAAATAAAAAATAGATACACATACCTAACTTCAGATATGTACATACATAGTTGTGCCCACCATATACATCGTATAACGATCAAATAATTCATTCAGTTGTCGATGGTTTGCTGTTTTTTTTTTTTTTTTTTTTTGTTTTTGCATCTAGATGTGTTTATATATAAAGATACAATAGCGTAGCTACTGCTAACGTATGTGTATCACCTTCGCGATACTTGAATTAAAACGTATTTTTGCACGATTTTCTCAATGGAAGAGCCAACCGAACCGAGCCAAACCAAACTCAATTCTCTGTTGTATCTATAGGTGTACATAGTCGTGTGTATAATGCGAAACGTTAAGTATGCTAAGTAAATTGCTTCGTTAGATTCATTCATTCACAACCTGAGTCGTCGGGGGCTTTAGATTTTCACTTTTTTTTTTTTTTGCTTTCAAGACGGTTTCGTGGTTTTTTTTTTTTTGCAATTTTGTAGACTTTATGATGAAAACTATTTTCGATTTGTTTTAGATTTTTTTTTTTAGGAATTTCTTTCTCCTCAGACACTCACACAGGTATAGACACATACGTGTGTGAATTGAAATTGATTGAGTATCGCAAGCGTAGGTAGTGCAATCATAGTCGACAGCGGACTTTGATAAGATTTCCTTTTTGGATAGACTTTCGCATTTGGAAAATGAGTACATGTCGTCGTTATCGTTGTCGTAAGTCATCCATCTAAACTGTGGAGGTGGCAAGAAAGAAAAACAAAATTTTCAACAGTCCAATTGGAGAATTTTCCAAACGAAAGCCTACGTAAACATAATTATGCCATGCTAGCTAGTTGCGTGGTGGAAAACGCAACGAGGAGTTGAAAATTTATTGTACTCGTATGCGTGCAGTACTTACGAAACGTTTTACAGGCTTTTCTTTTCACGTTTGTGACCATATGGCTACAAGTTACGATACTACTGCGGTACACCATAGTTTCATTTTAAGGGTCATTCACATTACGAGAGAAGGCTTGCACTGCTTTGAGCTGGGTTATAGTATGAGTAGATAGTGATGTCGCCCCAATGTATGTGGGTAAGTGGGTCTGTACGTTGACGTTCGTTGTAGCTGCAGTTTGTCCGATAAAAATTTGTTATTTTATCGTAATTTTGGTTGGAATTCGAAAGCAATAGATACGGTGAGTGGTTGAAGTTATCGGTTAATGTATGCTTCCTATCAACGAAGTAGGTATGATTAGACTGTGCGTTCATATTTTGGGGTCAATAAACAACAAACGGGACGAGTATTGAAATTAAACATGAAACGACAAACCTTTCAGGGGAGTTAATTACGATAGATTAGAGAGTCCGACCGATAAGAGGACTAAAGCGGTGTGTTGTAATGGCAGCTGTCAGGGGTACGTTTGAGCTGTAAAGTCCAGAATAATACCCAAAATGAATGATTGATCGCAGTTTTTATATAAGGAAAAGACATTTATTTAGAAACAAGGACAGAAAGACTGCTGTAAGAGCTTCCACTAGAAATGTCTTGATATCTGATTCGTCACAACCCTTGATGAGACATTTGACGATGTACATTTTTAAAGAATCGTAATCTTCCACTGGTTACAAATTTGTCTGATGGCCCTATATTAGTCTAAGGAATTTAGAGCTCTTAAGCACAGGCATAAGGAAAATTAGAGGAGCGACGAAGGAGATACCGATCCACGTTGGTTTTTAATGCTTGTGGGTTGTAGTAATAGGGCAACACAGAGCTATATAGATCATTCCACATTTTTGTTGTACGGCTTAGGAAAGAGTACATATTGTTGACAGTAGCTAAGTCTGAAAGTAGGCTTAAGAGTAAACTGATGTGCATTCGAACCATGCAACTGGCTATTTCGCTAAAGTAGTTTGTAGAAGTATCGATAAGAAAAAAATCGCAACCAGATTTGAAGAGGGAGCGACATCCGTCCCGAGACGATATGACCTAACTGCTCGTGAAACTGTCTTTTTCAGTATATGTATATGCACAGGAAGGCTGTCAAAATGTGCGTCTTCGGAAGAGGAGACTTGGCATCTGACAAGGAGCTGAAGGGGGACATCAGAACAGAAGGAACTATGTACTTCGAAGGATGACTATCAACATTAAGTTACTAGCGCTAACTTTCCTGAAATTTGTAAGTAAAAGCACACGTCAAGACGCAATCATATCGTCCCTTCAGTGTAAGCTGGTTAACAGCAGACTTTCACTAGACGAAGATGTTACTATTGCAAGGCAGTTAGCTACATTTCGTTTGAATTGATGCAGAATATTTTCTCTAAGTCCTCTTCATAGCAGTTTCCTTGTGTTCACACCGGTATCCTTCCCTTTGATTCCTTCCAAGAAGGACCTGACTTTTTCACGACAACTCTGTGACAGTTTTTGATACAGCAGTTTTCAACCGTCAGCGCCATCTTATTGGAAGCATTCTTCATAATTTATTTATTTTATCAATAAATACAAAAAGAGCACATTTTTCCTGAAGCGATAAAAAAATAAACTTAATTCCCTGTTGACAGCGTCAAAGATAACCTAAAAAATCAAAGCATTCCATGTAATCCGATCAATAATAATTAAAATTGTTCAATTATTTCGTCACAGGTTAAAAAAAAAAGTGGAAGACTGATGTACGCATGAAGAATGGGAACGTTTAAGTTAAGATAGAAAATGTCAAACTTGTTTTGTAATAAATTTTAAGATACATTTTTTTAGATAAATGACTGTTGTTTAGCTTTCGAAATCCATGTAGATAAAACACTAGAAATCTAGTGATATCATTCTAACCTAAATAGGACAGGAGATTTATTTCACTTTAACTGCTTTCCGCAATCGTTGTAGAGTCGACTGCCGTGCACACAAATGTTCTATCTATATGCAAGTGCAATCTTTGAACACACAGACAAATATATAGACAAGCTCAATAAAGTTCCAGAAATTACGCAGAAGACTTCTTTTTCCTATTTTGTAGAGGTTATGATCTGAACTCAAGGGATCATAACCCACCATTGTGAACCGTATGGAGTGCTGAACGTACAACTGGTGTGTAGAGCCGGTAGAGAAATGAAGACTCTCCTTTGTAAAAGCAGAAACTTCAAGAGAACCAAAGGCTCTTTCAGTAAGGCTCTCTATAAAATAAAATAGGTCAGAAAGGCCTAATGTAGACCATGTTGCAGTTTCTTTGAAAATTGTGTTTACAATGCACAAACACAGCTTTGATACCAAACCAAGTGTGAACTAGTCTCCGAAGAGAAGTTAAAGTTGGACAATCAATTATTTCAAACCTTTAGACTAGGCGACATTTCTCATTGCAGCTTGAGAAATATAGGCTCCCTAGTCCAAGCTCCTTTGAAATTGTGTCAGAAATTCTAAGCTCCTGTCGGAATGACAAGTTCACTGCCTTGTTTCTGCTTTCTTTTGAGAAGAGGGTATTCAGCACGAGATCTCATCACTTTGTATCCATAGTCTACACGGAAAGTGCCCAGCTATGATCAGAAGGATATTCTTACATACATAAGAACAAATGATAATTGGGGAGTTGCGAACAGCTTTTAGCAGTTTTCTGGTAGTCGAACGTAGGCCAAGTCTGTTCAGCAATGGTCCAATGTTCTAAGCACTGGGCCGCAGCAAAATCAGTGAAACAAACAATGGCAAACGAAGGTCGATTAGCTTTGAGTATCACCGAAGCAGTGAGAGCCTATTTAACAGTGGCTTTTCAAAGTTGGCAAATAACTGGCCACCAAATCTACCTTTTAAGGCTCAGAGATTCTGGATGATAAAGGAAACACCACACTAAATGTCCCAGACAACTCCAATAGACTTTAATATGGGCCAGAAATACTTTGAGACTTACTTCGATCTCTTGTGGGTCTATAACCCATGGAAACCCATAAGAGGACGGATATTTGGAATTTGAAGGTTCCCCAGGCTATCGAAGAATGAATTTCAGATAGTTCTAAGTCTTCTGGTGGTTAGTGTGAGATGGTCTCAGAGGAGGTGTCGTACGAATCCAGTTTTTTGTTCACACCTTCTTCGTCAGTAGTCTTTGCGTAAACGGAAGAGGTGTGTCAATTCAATGAGTCAGTGCTTATTTTCACTAATGGTTCCCAGTCTAAAGTAAGGTTGTTTTTGCAGTCACAATAACATATTGGCAGTGCTAACCTTAGATAAAAAGATATGGAGCACTCCAAGGCTTCTATAGCTGTTATTGAAAGTTAAATGTTCAAGTACTGCTCAAGTCAGCATTTTTATTGTGTACACATGAACGTAGACTAGGCTTTACAGGAGCTGTGTAGATGAAAAGGAAGAAAGACATAAGCCCTAGATTCTTGCGAGACCATTTAACTATTGTCCCTGCTAAAAAAAAAAAAATAACATTAAGCATTTAGAAGTTAGGGTCAGAACATCCTGAACTGTTTCAATAAGTTGGTAGGTAAGTTCAAGTGCAAGAGCCAGTAGTACTTACCTACCTACATACATTCATACATAGCCACTGGTTAGTCTTTCTCTTGATTTTGTGAATCTCTCTCTGACCTCTTATTGTCTAATCGATGTTTGAAAGACCGCCCGAGTCTTCTGCAAAGCATCAGATTTTCAAACATTAATGTGTCCTCTTTCCTCCTCTTAATGACATCACATGTAACAATTCACTTCCATGTGGCAGTAGGTGTGTCAAACGACATTTTAACCAAGTCACTAAATAAATTTAATCAAAAAATAAAAATCTTCCTCAATAGCCGCATGACCTTGTGCATCTCACAACCGAAAGAAAGTTAAAAAAAAACAATCTGAGCGAAACAAATGTACATTTATAAATGAACTTTCATTTCATTTTCGTTTTCATACAAGTACCGCTCTGTATCTATTCAGCAACTAGACAGATCGCCACCATCATTCATTCATTCAGATTCCCGATTCAATTTCTGCCAGTCAACGTCCGCTTCGCACAGTCACACACCCTCTTCCTCCTCCTTCTCCTTCTCCTTCATCTTCTTCGTTGTGAACCGGCGGCGCAACATTGTGGATAGGCAGCAGCAGTAACCTACCTCAGTATTCATGATGCCATCTCTTCCTTCAGCGCTCGTGCTACTAGGCGACTTTATTCGATATAACCTATATTTTCGAGTGGAATTTCTATATCTGTATACCTATCTCTCTATACTAGCTGAAACTTAAAATGCTAAAATGAACCTTGAAGCGAATTTACTACATTCTGCCTGCTTGTCTGCCTGTTCTCTGCTCTGACAATGAAAACCGATTGAATTTGATTTCGGTTCGTGTTTTTTTTTTTTGCAAAAGACAATCCGAACCAAACCACATGTCAATCTATTGAAAGGTAAAGCAAACAAAATTTACACCAAACTAGCCCTAAACTAGCTTCCAATCATCTATGGATACTTTACCTTTTTCTATAGGTTTTTAAGCAAAAATAAAAACTAAAACCAACAACAACAACAATCTATCTGGTGGCAATAAATATGCTAAAATACTCGTATAGCTTTCAGCCATACATTCACACATACTTTGCGTATACATATACATATTTATAGCAAAAGATACACATTTTGTATCTGATAGATAGACTCTCTTCATATACTCGTATGTATACCGCAAATGCGATACTTTTATTGAAATTGTGTTTGCATGCACGTAGCCCTCCATTCATTATGATGGCCGCTTCATTCATAAAAACCGTCTTCGTTGTGTCGTCGCCTTCGTTGCCATTGCCCGTCGTCGTCGACGTCGTTGCCGTCGTTGCTTTCGTTGTTGTCATTGTCGTAGTTGTCGTCGGTGTCGTTGGTGCGTCGCCGTCAACGTCGACAGAACCCCCCGCAACACAAATACATTCAACATAGCCCCCCATAGATACATGTGGATACCCTACCCACACATTTATAAGGTGAAACCCAAAAATGCAAAAAAATACAAACACCAAAGCCAAAGGTTGGGGAGACTGTGGAGTGAAATGGTGGAGATTCTATACTAACACCCGTCCGTTTTCAGTATCTGTGAGCGTATAACACCACCACCACCATAGCAAAGGCGAACATTTCCATTTTATTTGAAACACAAAAAAATAAAAAATAAACACCAGCAAAGAACAAATAACGTGGCTGTGTCCTTGACGTCGCCACCACCCGTCCGCCCTCAAGTGTTCCAGCAGTCAATAGAGAAGAAACCCCACAGTCACACAGAGATGCGACCGAGAGCTTCAACCAAGAGAGAAGCAAAGTATAAAACTTTTCTAAACTGAAACAGTCCACAAAATGTATATTCTAATCATTAGACCCAATAATAATATCCTGTGTGTTGTATGGTGTACGTTTACGATTCAAAGAGCGGGACACAACAGCATCGAGCCCAGTGGCAGCAGCAACTTAGCTAATGCGGCATGGTATGCGAATGCGAATGTGCATAATGTTGCCATTGCCACTTCCTCTATTTAATGGAAAAATAAAGAACAAGGCAACAATCTGAGGAGAGAGCATTTTTTTTTTGTCGTTCTCGGTTCAAATCACTTGTTTGTCTGACTGAACTATGGGTGTAGGGTTGCCATGTACTGGGGGAATGAAGATTGCGTTAAAAAAAGCTTGGTATAACTTTTAAGGAGAGCGGCTAATCACAACCCATCAGTTCCTTCAAGCTATGGAATGAAGCAGACCAGAATTCCTAGAGTGGTCACCATAAAAAAAAAAACAAGAGATGATGGCCACCGATTTAAGGAACGTATCCACATCAACTGCATCGGTTCCGCCTTGAGAATTCTTCTATCAACACTTTAGAAAAATGCCTTGGTAACATGATCCACATTGAATCCTTTGGAATGGTACATAGATCTCACGACATTAGGTTGAGGAAAGCAGATTGTTAAACCGAGATCTCGTGTAAATATCTTTGTTTACAAAGTTTATTCACACTGTCCACCAAACAATAAGTGTTCCGAAGAATTTTTGATTGTAGCTGCTTCCCGAGCTCAAGTCCCCAAGAAAAATAAACTGGCACTGACCCTGAACAGAGCCCTTAAACATGCCGAGAATAACTAGTGGCTACGAGGAACACCTTAAAACAACTGGAGTCGTTCCATCATGAAGGAAGTACCAGAGTCTACTGTAGGTTATCAGCTACAATAAGGAAAATCCTGTGAAGTGATGGTGGGAGCACCTGAAAAAATGTGACAAAAGTTGGGTATCCCACCAGAAGATTGGCTGAAGAATCACAGCTCCGGCGATTTTATAAGATAGTCAAACAATTATCAGAAAATAAAGAAGGAACCAGTGGAATCAGGTTTACAGACTCTGGGAATTAAAGAAGAAGAAGAAGTCAGTGGTATCAAATATAGACAATATAGTCTTTGACTCGACCACTGATTTTAGTCTTAAACTACACGACATTTTTCATTTTTCATCGGCGGCATTGTCTGGATGTATGAGTCCAACGAATTCCTACGTTTTCTAATAACAAAGCAGCGCATAGCACATCGCTAATGCAGCTTTGTTGAACCCCAATTTGAATTTAAAATTTCTCCAACAGCTTCTCTTTGTTCGAAACATATGTATATCACTTCGACTTGAAATAATAGCTCTAACGACTTCTCAAAAATTGATGAACAAGCACGTATTCTAAGCACTGCTCAATGATGATCCGCAGATGGGTTGATTTGGGGAACTTATGGCCTCGATCCTTTTGGACCGATCTAAACCAAATTGACGCACTTTCTCCTTTTGTATATCTGATGTCGGCAAACTTCGTAGAGATACATGACATTGAAGTTTTCTTACAGAAATCTACGAACATGTGTTGGGCGCCAGATGCTTCAACTTTGAAGAAAAAAACAGAAGAAATTTGATAATACTGCTTCTTTTGCAATCTCAGCCAAAAGAATTAGCTTCAAATGTTCATTAAATGTCCAAAAACTTTGATATGGCAACCCGATTACTACTGTTCCACAAAAAAAAAAAAAACAGCACCACTCCAACATTATAAACTCGGTTCGGTTATTCTATTCTCAATCTCGCCCCCTTTACAGCCTAAACACACATTAAATTCGCGTGTTAAATTTGTATATTTTCCACATTCGAAACGATACACACAGCCTCAACTAGATACTTCGCCAATGATACAAGTTGTCTTTTTCACAGCGGATGTAGCATGTTTTCCAGAATCATTTGGTCTTCAGACATGGACCAAGTAAGTATTAGCGTAAAGTTGCAGCATCCATGCCAACAAAAATTCTGTTTTTGATTTCCTTCAGTTTGAAGGTTGCCTCAAAACAACCTACGACCGTGTCGACTTGTTCAAAACGAAGGACCCAAGAGTCCGTTGTACATCCCCCCAATAAACAATTGAATGAAGGATGTTTTTTTCTTCTCCTTTTTCCCTTCCATTCGTTCATAGATACAATTTTGAAAGGAAAGGAATTCACAAAAACAAAAATCCAGCGAATGAATGAAATCGCCACCAAACGAACACACTCCCAGAGGTATAGCGTTCTCACACACCAGCAAACACACACAAAGTTGAATTGTGTCTTCTCTTCGTCGTTTTTATGTTTCTTTCATTAATGAAACTCGCACATAGTCGCATCGGCATCCACACCCATTCGTGGAAAACTCGTATTGCCTGATTTATATTTAAATGAATGGTGGCTACGAAAAATTCGTTCGGGGTTAGGTTTAGGTTGGTTTTTTCAACAACAACGACGAGGTTTTCATTCTTCAAATTCAGATGGTCGCCGCAATAGTGAGGGTGTATTTGTATTTCATGATGCGAGTGTATTATATGTTCAATTTCCGTTTTGCGCTCCCACCCTCACCTTTTGATAAACACAGATGCAAGGAGTCAAAGCTACAAACCAGCTCTAGGCATAGAGACACACACCAACAGAAACAGAGAGAGAGAGTGAGAGAGAGAAAATTAAAATTTGTATCTGTGTGTTGGATTGTTGTGTAAAATACGCGTCCGGTCGCACTATAAAACGTCACAAAAACAGGTTCTCTACACATAGATACAATATCTGTGGGTGTATGCTAA
Source organism: Criorhina ranunculi (assembly GCA_951813785.1). NCBI lineage: Eukaryota > Metazoa > Arthropoda > Insecta > Diptera > Syrphidae > Criorhina > Criorhina ranunculi. The sequence goes on from OX638382.1 coordinate 40,527,121, forward strand.
ACCGCACACATTCTCTTTTTATGAATCTCTCAAACACACAGTTTCACATACAATCGAGTCGAGTGAAAATTATTCGTGTATATTTATCAGTCGTTTGAGATATTCCGCATGGAGTAGACTGCAGTGCTATCATTTCGCTTCTCTCTCACACAACAAACTAGAAAAAAGAAAATATAAAAATAGCAAACACACCGGAAAATTCGAACTCATAACGGGCGAAAATATCTTTAAATTGTATCTACTAACAAATTAGTTTTATATTCTAACATTTAACACGAATAGATACTAGTTGTAGATACTCTCTAATCGGTTTCAAAGAAAAAACACGTATTTTCATCCACATACCGGCAAAGAGAATTTTAAAGTTCAGTGAAACGAAACTAAAGTATCGGGGTTGGAAAATAATAAGTATTTCAATGAATTCGACATGATCTTTTGGGATAGTTGCCGCTCGCATTTGCCGCTTTTGTTGTCGTTGTCGTCTACTTTACTCGTCGGTATCGATCGCGTTGTGTAGTAGTCCCAACTCGCTGTTGGATCACACAAGAAAATCTCCTGCACGCAATCTCACACACAGAAGGGAACTGATCCCCTCACACAGCTACACGAAAAATCTCCACTTCACTGGTATTTGTGCAATGATCATCAATTTTTTAATCTTGTGTTTGTATTCGCTTATGTATTGGTAGTGTTTCGTTGCTCTCTCAGTAGAAACGGATTGGATTCGACCTCCTAATGTGGTTGCCACAGCATTCATTACATTTCGCTTCAAAACTTCAGCCCTCTGAAAAACAGCGATCGCGATCGGTTGTCGGTTGTTTGATGATCGGAAAGACGGACGAATTATTTTTTTAAACGAATTAAAAAAAATATATATACAACAAATATTGTGTTAAACAAATTTTAAATTTTCTCAACTCTTTTTTAAAACGTGTTGAAGGAACTCTCGTCTGTATCTGATCGTGTTTGAAGAAAAGAAGGAATTCTGTATTTTTTTTTCTATCTATTACCGAGTTGTAGTACTTGTCTGTTGTGTGCGCTTAACTTAAAAAAAAAGAAGAATATATTACCACAATTGGATACTTATTTCACTTATCATCATAAAAAAATATAAAATAAATATTCAAATACACCATCATCAACATCTCGATACGATTTCGACATAACGAAAGATACAATCAATCTAATATTCAATAGAATTTTAATATCTGAAATCTAATTGTATCTACGACGCGATTATTAGCTCTGTGTGTGTCTTAAAAAAAAAATATTTTAAGTGAAATTGCGGAATATATCTATTAAAAAAAAAAAAAAGAAGGAAAAATCGTTCATCTTTCATCTTCAATCGTGCAAATCTAATGAATGAATGAATTTTTTTTTATTCGTTTGCTTTCCTTCAAATAAATCAAAGTAAAAATAGCTCAACGAGAGTAGTAGTGTGCAGAGAAAAATAAAATTAAAAAGGAAGAATAAGCAACAAAAAAAATAAGAGAAAATTTAATTTTTTCCGAAAAGTATTCAAGTAGTGCGTTTTGTGGTGTTGTGCCTACACTCCCTCTCCCCCCTCAAAGTTTGTAACGAAAACCGTGATTAATGATTTGAGTTGGAGTTTTTTATATTTATTATAAAAAAAAATAATAATAATAGCTCAATGAAAGCGTTACAAGAAATTGATAGAAGAAGAAGGAGAAGAAATTTATTTTAAGTGAAAAAAAGAAGAAATATACAAAATAAATATAAAAATTAATTAAAAAAATATATATATATATAAAAGAGTAAATGAATGGTGATCAGTTTTAAATTTTGTGGATTACTCTACACCTGCTGAAGCTTATTGGATTATATTTTCATTCACTACAACAACGACGACGACAAAATAAGAAGAAGAAGAAGGAAGAAGAAATATTGAGAGATTTCTCATAATCATCACCCTAAATATCTCCCTCATCGGTAGCAATTTAACAATCGTGTTGTAGCGGTTTTTTTTTTCAAATTCTTTTGGATTATTTATGAAACGGCAATTCGAAGTTTTATTATTTACTTTGATTGCTTTGTAAAATAATGTAAGTTTAAATTACTGTTATATATTATTATTTTTAAATATTTATTAAGTATTAGATACTGAAGTTAGATATTTGTAGCTACTTCTCTTTATGGTAACTTGACTTTAGAAGTTATTCTGAACGTTTTTTTTAAATGCTGTATTTTGATAGACTGTCAGAAGTATTAGGTAGAATGATACACCCAAGTTCTCCAGCAGACAATTAGAGTTTCTTTGCCTTTGATTAGGAGTCGATTAGCCTAATAAGTATCTTTTTGGTGGAAACTTATGGGTGATACCATTTCAAAGGCCAGTTAGAGTTTAGCACTTTATTTGAATTATCTGACAACATTTAATGTTGTCGCCTGACTGATCGAGACATTTATTTCGAAGTTACCTTTCAACAGAAAAATAGAATAATTTACTTCAATTCGACTTGATTCCTTACCAAAATTTTTGTAAAAATATTAGTAAATCGAGTAATGTTTTCAACTCTAACTCCAAAAATAAGTGTAAATTCTAATCCTATGTTGCAGATCAAATCCAAATTTTGTTCTGTCCTTGAGGGTTTCAGCTTATAAGTATAAGAAATAGATTCTATATTCCGTAAGTCAAATCAAATCTTTCACTTTTTGGCAAAAAATTTGTGTATTTTTCCTACAGATTTATAGAAGAGTCTTTACGTTTTGTAATGGTGAACAACTTCAAGCTCGATATCCAGCAATAAGCAAAAAGTATCGCGAAAATGTTCCCAATCCGTTATTGGAATACGGAAATCAAACTTTTCCATAAACGAATTTGACATGTCCAAAACGAAAAAGTAGTTGAGAAAAGCTAAGCCTTTTTAACCTTCTCTATTTCGGTATCTTAAAACCCAAGTTTCAATTTCTATTTTCAATATAAAGGCTTAGAAGGTGGGCGTCGGGCTTCACATTCATATTAGGTAAATTTAACATTTTTTTTTTGTCTACTGTCCTTGGCGACCTAGAACTAAATGTCCAAATACCTAGTTTAAAAGCTCCCAGCAGGTCAACGAATAGGTAGACGAGTTCCTTCTAGATTTTGAGGTATCACAATGGACTTACTATTGGTCTAAGTGCGTCAGCGGTATATGTCCCTATCTTAACCTTACATAGGAAATAAAATTTCGATAGCTTATAACAGGAAGATGGAAGCAGGCTCTAAATAAGAAAAGACATGATTTAATTAATTTAGTGGTTCTCAAATTATAAGCGAGCATACAGACAGAAAGGCGAATTGAAAAATGTTCAAAACGCTCTTCGAAATCCAAAATCTTTACCGAGACTTGAATCATATCCTAAGACTCAGATTTGGATGTGACAACATGGTACATAAGAAACGCTGATCTATATATATATCTAAATGTTGAAATGGTTGAAGATGAAGTAAAAACAGTAGCCAATAGACATAAACTCAGACTTCTCAACCACGTCAACGTAGAAATGACAGAATTACTAAATACTGACAATCTTGTTAGAAGATTAAGAAGGAAAAAAGCCATTTGAACTAATTACCTAAAGATAGTTAGAGTAAAAGAAAGAGAACTAAAACAATAGTATATAGTAGACCCAACACAACATTAAATATATGAAAGACAAATTGCTGATTAGTCGAACGACTAAGTGCAATAATTGGAAAGGCTGGCTTCTCCCCCTCCTGCGATGAAATGCCAAGAAGGCCATACCGTAGGGTAAAGGGGAAGAAGGGAGAAGGGGCTAGTGGGTAAAAATCCCACACCGTTACTGAGTACGGGCTCAGTTTCGTCTTTTGAAGATTACCACAAAAAAAAAAGAAAAAAGTGACAACATGACCATAGCAAGGATTCGATTGCAGGTACCAGTCACCCTCTCTACTTTATGAACCATAACCATCTTGGTTTTTTTTTATATTTGTTCAAATCCAACGTTTAAAGATCCACCTCAGAGTTCAATCCCACCCAGAGATAAGTCCTAAAATCGGTATACCTGGAGTTTTTCGGTCTATCTTAGTTGTCTAATTGTTACCAAATCTAGCCACGATAGCCACTTTACTTAACCTGATCTAATCTAGGACACAGATTGGGCTTTGAAGGGAGGTTACTGAATACAAAAACGGACTTTTCTTCAATAACGACTTCCATGGATCGGAATAGGTTAACCTTTAAATTGAACACTTTTGAAACTTCTATAGGCTCTTGTAAGCCGACAAATTTGAAGGTTAATCAAAATGTATTTTTCTAAAAGTTTAGATTACACTGGAATTGTTTCATTTAAATGCATATGTCTCCACATACATGCTCAATTTCATGATATTTGTAAAGATAAGGAGGGTTCAAAAACGACAGCAGCCTTGTAATGACTTTTCCCAAAATTAAAGGACATATAAAATGTATCATAAATCATTGCCATCTTCGGACAAAAAAACGAGATTTCTAATGTCAAATATTGCCTCTAGTCCGAAAAAACTTTGAACCTTTCCTTTCATCTTGTTAGACCCTGAAATGCGTGCGTTAAAGCGTGCCTCGTTTTTTTTTATAACTCATTTTGATAACAAATGTTTACTATTTTGATATCTTTATAAATACGTCTTACTTATGGTTGTCTACCTTCTGTTTGACAGCTTGTGTCATCTAGCAACCAATCAGAGGGATACAATTTGACAACTTGTGTGTCTTCTTTCTGAAAATAAATCAAACGAAAATTCAAAAGTCAGTTATCTCTTCCCATAGATACTTGTATGCATAACTATTTGTTTATATCAATACACAAGCAATGTGGTTAAAAATATTAAAACCAAAAGTAAACGTACGTATTTGATTGTTTTACGATTTTCTTATCGCTTTATGTTATTAGAAATCGATAAAATCAATGGAATTTGGCAATTGTGCTTGAACCCACTTGAGTAGTTTCCTAACATTTTATTAATCTCTATTAATAAATATATATTTGTTCGTGCTGGGTTTTCCTAATAAAACCACTCAAGTCATTGAGAAGTCGGCAAGTGATATGCAAAAAATAAAAGTTAAGATAGAGTGTCTAAATTTAAATTTTTGTTTTATGATAAAATGTGGACATGGTCGTCAATGTTATCAAAAAAGTCAGCTGTTTTTATTTTTGACAATTGAAGTTATTTATTGGCAAATGGCATCGTTTAGGGATTACAAGGATTACTCAAGATCATCAGGTTTTCCTTTTTAGCTGCCACTGTCAAACTCAAAAGCCCTCGAAGGAATGCTTAAATTTGATAAATTATAAAATATGTTTGCGTTAAGAAGTGTCAAAGTTGGTGGAATTTGGGAAAGGTACAGAGTGTGTGAGTTGTAGATCCCTTAAGTTGTTTCCTTGAGGAATTGGACCCCCAAAGGCGTTTATTTCTTATGCTTGTTTGATGAATTGTAAGATTTACCTTGTTCCTTCCTCATAATATATGTTTGACAAGTAAAATCGCAAAATGTTTGTACAGAGAAGTGATTATTTCATAACATCTGACAGAAAGTTTTTCAACTACAATTTTGAAGTATTTCATTCAGGTAGATATGTACAAGCATATAGACAATCCCGTCTAACTCGAACCCCTTCTATTACTTATTTCGACGAGCTGCTTTCTGTTCTTTTCATTACCGGCCATATTGCAGCTGGTTCAAGCATTTGTCATCTAAAACTTTCTGTATATTCGCTTGATATGAGGCTTTTGGACTACATCCACACCTCGATACAGCTCATAGAGCTTGTCGCATCCGAAAAAGTATTTTTTGTTTGAAAACACCCCGCTTTACTTTCCTGGCTATCCTTTAGAAATCTGTTCCATACAGTAGGACTCTGGCAGGAGTAGCAGCGGTTTCATCTGGCACGGTTTCCAGCAAATATACAATTTATTCGAGGTCCTTTCCGTAACCCAGCAATTTGTTTAATGGAATTGCTGGATTGACCTAGAATCTGATGGATCTGTCAGCTACCTGAACGGGGCAAGAGACACCAAAGATGATACCCTACACACTATCTATTCGAGAATGAGGTTGACAAAATCAAAAGATAGCACATCTCCTCGTCGAAAGTCATTCCAATGTATTTCCAAGCTGCCCATTACACGGCTTATTTTCTAACGTTATGCAACATAGTTGAATCAGTTGAGTCGGGACCTCAAAAATGATACAAGATCGACGAAAAAGATGGTTTCCCTTGACTTGAAATTTCTTGGTCTTTTCTGCAAATTTTCTACGTGTTGGTCTCTTGTCAATTGGAAACCGTCCTAATATGTTTCCCTCTTGAACCCAATATTGTGAAGGTATGCTCGTGGAGGACTATTACAAGACAAAGGATCGTCTTATTTTAAATGGGGCACATACAGTTGATAATCCAATAGACGAACACGCTTTTATCTAGTTGAACTCCTAGTTGATGTCACTCCTTCTGAACTGCCACTACTGTTACTCTGCCTATTTTTTACGGATATCTTCATAAAGTTTCTTATTCAAACTTATTACGAAATCAATTTGTATCTTTACAAGTTAAGCCGACTCTTTCTAACTTGAATCGCCGCGGGAGTAAGAGAGATTTCAATTTAGAGGATGTTTTTTGTATGAAAAGTACAAGAGACTAGAGGAGAGTCGAAAAAGTGACAACAAAATTTAGAGTTAAAAGGAAATTCGAGTTACAGGCAGTCCCATTGTATATCCAGGAGGTAGATGTTGGAAATGGATATGACATCGTTCTTTATTTAAAAAAAAATTGCACAGAAATGGTCAGAGAGTCCCATTTCAGTTGTATCAAAGAGTTATGTTACATGTTTTAACTTTTCTTTAAGATTTGACACTCAGTTTGGTATTTATGAAGTTTCAACACAAAACAACACCCACAGAAGTCACATTTACTAACTATTTCTTCATCAATCCCAGATACAACTAAATTTCTTTACAAATTACAAGACAAATTGCAAATTAATAAACTCAACACTGTCATTTTCCTCATATGCTGAAAACGTTTCCAAGTTTCAATGAAACGTCAAAAATTTGCTCCTAAACATTTCGATTTTAGTGCCTGCTTTCTGCGTGGTTGTTATATTTATTATTTGACCATTTGTATACATAAAACGTGTTCTATCTAATGGATGAGAGCAAGAGAGAAACTATATTCGTACGTGTAGACATATTCCCACTCATTTCATGTTTCTCCCACCAGCAGAGATTAATTTGAATATTCTCTTTGCACCGCTGCTGTGTGTCTCTTTGAATTAGACATCTATCAAAGCTCATTTTTCATTGAGAAAATTAGCTGTCAAATAGTTAAACAAACAAAACAATTCAAAATCATAATAAAATAGTTAGAAAGAAAAAAATATGTATACAACAATCCTTTCTCACTCCCCTTAACCCTAAACAATAAATAACAATATTAAGCAATTTCTTGCATACACAATAAACAACAACTACTTGTGTGCGCCCTATTCCACAGACATATGTATATAAATAAATATATGTGTTGTATCTCGGCCAGTGTCGTATAGCAAAATGCCAATCGTATTCGTATAACATTGTATCCGTAGGAAATTCTAATTAGAAAATAAATTTATTGTCAAGAGTGTTGTTTGGTTGGTGTGGCGGAACCCGGTTCTATTTGAATGAGTGCAAAACCGCGAAAGCCCATAGCACCATAGCGCAAAATATCATACACAAAAAAAAAAAAAAACTATCTAATGCCTACATATAGGACAGTCGAAAACCGGAATAATATCGCCGCGCTGGGGTGTATTATTTAACAGCAGATACACTCTGTATTTAACTTCTGTTTTTCTCGTTGTTTGAGAGTATCTCTCTAACTCTCGGCCTCTTCCTGTTATTGTTTTTAAATTTTCTAGAACAAATTTTATACACTCACACATCAGGCAGGGAGAGCGAGAAGTAGCTTATAGAAAAAAAAAAATGATACAAGAAAGCCTTGCAAACCGGAAAATGTATGCTTTAGTGCATTTGGGAGACGTGACAGTTGAGATACTTTATTTGTTCGAGAAAGTATCTCTTTTTCTATGCTCTCTCTCACAGTAAAGTTGCTTTTAATTAAGCCAGATACTCTACTCGTACAATCTGTTTCTTTTCTTTGTACACACAAAAATATCTCTCTCCTCCGCCACTGGTCTATCAAGCTGTATCTTGCCTATATCTCTCTAGACTATGTATGAATACAACGACGTCGATGGTCACATGCAAAAAATAAATTAAGTCACAGAGAGACAGCGCCGAAACGAAAATAACAAAAAATAAAAGTAAAATCATTGCAAAATATATAAAAAAAAAAATTTAAGAAAACCGCGATTCAAGTTCATTCAGTAAATCGGATTATTTTTTTTTTCTTTGCGCTCTTTTTACATACCGATAGTAGATTGATTTGTAGATACATTTTTTGTTTCTTCTTTTGTCAGTGAATAGGCTGTTGTAAAAGTAAAATTCTTCTATTTATATTTTCTTATAAGTGTTTTAAAATGTTGATTGTAAATTTAATCAGGTGGCAAAAGAAGAAGAGACACGCGTTGATTGTTATTTAAGTGCTCGACACTAAGTAATATTTATGGTTGTTCTTTATTTTTTATCAATAAACAAATATTTTCGTTATTGGATTTATTTTTACACACTTTTTTGCGGTTCAAACGTTTTTTTGTTTTGTTCTTGTGTGCTGGTAGGTAAATAAAATGTTTAACTTCCGGTGAAATATTTATTTTTAATATGATAAAAAATAAATTTTATACTTTGTGTGGTTTCTTAAATAAGCACAATGAATGGCTTATTATTATAAACGAAACAGCAGTCAATTAATTAAGAGATGATATTTTTAGTGACACGTGCCATATTTTATTAGAATTTTTTTTTCTTTATAAGAAAAATACGAAAAATCATTGAGAATTATTTTATTTGTTAAGTTTGGATGAAGAAAAATTATGTTTTGTTCATTGAACTTTGATTATTTACGTTGGTATTTAGTTTTATTATACCAACCCCAAGAGAGGGCTCTTTTTGGAAACTTCACCATAATAGTTTGAGCTTTAGACACTACTCAGTGTGAAGTCATAGGAAAAGTCATGCCAAAGACTTGACAGGGACTTGGACAAGGACAAGAAGTATCTTCTCAGAGATTGAAGTGCAAGAGCTGATCAGCTGATCCCTAACAAATATATCTTTTCCTATTCTAATCTCAAGAAGTTTTTAAGAAAGTGCGGGAGTAATCTAGTATCATTCTGTCATCATCAACTGAATACCGCATCTAGACTAAACATCTTTGAATGGTGACCGTAATAGGGTGACCATACACGGCAAGCATATTCAAGGATGGGCTTGTAGTATGTGAAGTGATTTGGTGACGAATTTGAGAACCATAGTTTCATCAACCCTAAAGTAGAGATGGATCTTTTGATAATGTGGTCAATGTGGGAACGAAAACTGAGTTCCTAAGCGTAAATAATGCCTAAGTCGCATAAAGAAGATACAGAGGGAACCGCCTCGTCGTAAATGAAGTAAGTACAAGGGGTTACCCAATCTTCTCCAGTATTATGAGTTTATCCCAATCCGTAGCTGCAGTCTGTTTAGGTCAAAATTATTCGTGGCTTAAGTGATTTATACGTTAGCTTGTTGCGTATTCTGACTCAGGTTCAGATTCAAGCAACAGCTCTGAGAATAAAATTTCCAGTTTAATATCTATGTTCTCGCGATTGCAAGTTCTGGATAAGTCAGTCTTCTTGCGGGGGTTAATTATCCAGCAATTCAGCCAAATCGCTGCACGTCTGTAAGCTGGAGTTTACTACATGACTGATAAGTAATGCTTAAATTATAAATCATTCATAAACGATCCTCTTAATCAATCCACTGGAGCCTTAACTAAGACTGCAAGATCAGAATCATACCTACCTATAACTTGAGAAAGTTTATCGGGTGTTCAGTTCAAAACTCAATCAAACATAGACTGAACGACGAAGTTCTCGATAAGTTATACAGATAGGTTGACACTGTATTCGATAGAAAAATCTGCATCTTCACACAACTTCCCGTTTCGAGGCCTTGTTCTGCAGCTGTTACGTTAAAAAGACGCTCTGTTTAACAATGATTATGTATTCGACATAAAATGTAGTCTTTTAGATGGTCAGAACGAAACTACCATTCTTTGCTTGGTGGTAACAAAACTGAACTCCTGAAAGGGCACCCACAAGTATGGAAATAAGATCAAAACTGAATAATGTTAGTCTTGCAAAGTAAATAAAGGTCATTCCATCCATTTGACACAATTCTACAGCAAAGATTCGCATAATTGTGGCTGTTTAGGTACAACGTGGCAAAGATTGTCCTATAGTTTTAAATTTCTTCATGGGCTTCCAAAGTTTTATGAAATAGAGCGTCATTAAGAATACCAAACTCAAACATGTAGTCTTAGATTTAATACTAAAATATCAACATTAATATTAAAAACATCCAGTAATGACAGATGACAGATAAGAAATCAATTTGTATTGCCAAGAAAATTAGAAAAATGCAACAATGAGCGTTTATCATAAGTTTGACATTTCACTTCCTTAAAACATACATTTTTATTGCTCTTAAATTTCATAACACACTTTAGATACTAATGTGCGTCACAAATAAAAATTTAACTACTCCAGAGAATTACTAAGAACCTACGTGTTGTTTCAATCGACAAAATATCATATGGGCAGAGCATAACCTGAAGGGGAGAGCGCATTCATTACCTAAAGCTATACTCACAAGCTATTCATGTACATTTTTGTTCGTTGGAGTTATCCGCCAACGCTTTTTTTTTTTAAAACAACTTTTCAATAGTTAATTATCATTTTAATTGCACTTTGAGTGTAAAACAAATTGTTAAACTTAATTTATGATTCAAAATAAAAAAATAAAAAATTTTAGTGTATCATTTGCAATTGCATAAACCAAACAAACACCATCCATCAAGATGGGAATGGGAATTCTAATGTTAACACCCTTTACTTAGTTTTTTTTTAAATTTTTATCTTTTTTTTTATTTATTTAAATGTTTATTTTAGTTTTAAGCTTCATTCTATATAGGGAGAGAAAAAAAAGTAAGAGAAGGCAAGAAATTGTGTACAAATGTTGACTTAAGATACGATTTTGTTTTGGTCGATTTTTTTTTTTTCGATACTTTTCAACTTTGAGTGCATCACGTGTGATTGATCGTGGATAACATATGTACATACGTCCAAGTACACACACATACATGTGATGTGTAACGCATGGAAAATTGGAAAATGTGTTCATCAATATTTCTCATGCGTAGAGAACTTGTGTGAACCTATTTTTGAACAAACAAATAGTACCTATCTATCTATAGATAGAAATCATACAGAAATTGTAAATGTACACACAGAAACTGCAGTCAGTCATACATAGAGGTGGTGGACTGAGTTGATTGCATAAGTGAGTGGATGTTGAGAAAGAGCAAAGGTCATAAACCTTATGACTCGAGGGCATAAATTTATAAAAAAAAAGTATAAAGCTGCCATCGGTGGGAAGGATTTTTACAAGATGTGGTTTTCTCTGAGGATAGTTTTACAAAATGTGGTGTGTTGTACTCCTTGCAAATTAATTTGAGGATAGACGAACCGATATTAGTGGGAGTTATGTGCAAATATTGAAACAAAAAAATTATATTTCTCATCGATTTAGAAGATAAAGGAATATGAAAAAACTTAATCCAATATTTTTAAACGGAAATTTATACATAAAAAGGCCTTAAAGCAGCTACATAACACTGTTTGACACAAAGTCCATACATCGCGCAAAATTCGATCAATCCCTGTATCCCGAGGATAAATCGTACAGAAACAAAGCTTTTGATGTCATTTGATGTCTCAAAGCAGGTCCTAAGGCATCTCCAACATACCCCCCTTTTACATTTGACACTAATCTTTATGTTATGTTTGATTTAATAATATCTACAAGCATTCAAAATCAATGTCTATCGAACCTTCCTTTAGCTTTATGAGTTTAAATTTGGACTCAAAATGCTTTGAAGGTATAATATAAGGAATGACTTCAATTTATATTCCGCAGAACCCGTCTCTTTTTAGAATGGTTCACATCTTGACCGGGAGAACTTAAATCGATTTTGAATGTAATTTGAAATGCCAGTTTGAAGTAAATGGAATTGAAAAGCTGCCAAGGTGGCCAAGAGAAATAACTCTCAAAGACCACGTCCGAAATAAAAGGCCGATTAGAAGATGACCTAAAAAGACATCAATTAGACTTATTGACAATACAAAATCGAGGAACCAGGCGAGTGAATTGGGAAATACTGTGAGGAAAAAGAAGAAGATGTCGTAATAAAGTTTCTAAAGTCTTCCTATTTAAAGGCTAATTTGCTCTGTTTTTCTATGTTCCCTGAAATCAGTCCTACAAGCCCTTGGTTGGTTGTGGAGGGAGGGATTGCTCTTTACTTTAGACCTCGTTGGCGCCGATTGTAATTCCCCTCAGGAGACTGTTGGTGAAAGTTTTGTGTGGGATTGGGATAGGAGTGGTGCCCGCAAGCCCTTAGAATAACTTAGTCTCGCGCTTGTAGCTATGATTTTTAAGCTGCTTGGACTTAAACTTTGACCCTGATCATAATTTTGTAACTTGTATGCTTAAATCTCACTTACGGTTTTTACTTTACGTAACCCATCTCTGAAATGAAAAATATATAATAACGTTGCTAGCAGTTCATACATATTAGGCTGTAAGCGCACACTTAGGATTTCAGCCGCAACCCTGGCTTAGCGATTGGTGCGTTGGACTGCTAAGTGAGAGGACATAGGTTCGATCCTTAAAACTACTAAACGTTTTTTCACGGCATCACCTCTTTGCAGGCATGGCAAACCTGCAAGAGTATATATATCATGAAACAACTTCTCAATTCGCCGTTCGGAGTCGGCATTAAAACTGTAGGTCCCTTATATTCGTGCGAAGAATACAACACGCACAACATGAATGGTTATGGGAAGCTAGGCATTGGCCCTCTATGAACTGTCATACCAAATATACAATAGAAATAGGGTTTGTTCCATTTCAGACCAGTATTATGCGCAAGAGTGGTGAATGGAGGCACAGGCACAAATGGAAGATGTATCAAAATAGTCTTAAGAAGCCATTGACTCCTATTTAACATAAAAATTTACCACTTAAAGCTATATAATACCACTGCCATAGCTTGAGAACTATTCATAAGCTACAATTTGTACACTTAACATAATCTAACTTCTAAAACACTGCCATCTATGTGTTTCTTTATGTACTAATTTTGACAGTTGAACTCATTTAAGTCGGAATTATTATTTTGCTTTCTTTTAGTACATGAAGTATCCAACACTCAGTCATTAAAAGCTGTCAAACTGACTTGAGATCAAGTTCAGATCTTTTCAATGAATGCCACCACAAGTCTTTGCTAAATCTGTGCTCAACTGCTAACTTCAATTGTTTCCACTGCATCCTTTGTAAAAATTCGAAATAAAATTCTCATGACGATGTCCTCACCTCGAGGACTTGAGTAAAACCTTTGTGTCTAGATTATTGACCCACTCACAGCCCTTTTACATACTCTACCTTTTTCCCTATCAATTCTCCAATTCAATTTTGACGTGCCTTTTTTTTTTTTTAAATCATATGCCAAGTTTGACATATCAAACAAATGTCTGATTGATTTCTCAAATAAATATACAACATACAACCAAACACACCTTTGGAGAAATATTTATGTTTACTTATAAATCTTTTCTTCTATTTTTTTTGTTTTTTTTTTTTTTTTTCTAAAATGTATAAATTAAATGTTTCACCTTATTCATGATATATATTATGGTGGTAGATATACAAATATATATTTTATATGCAATTCTCTTTCAATAAATTTTCCTAACAACACCACCATGTGTTCAATATCACATTTTAAATCACACCATCATACAAATTTTTAATTGAAGGAAACATAAATCGTTTTTGTTGAACGTTGAACATTTCATTTTTGAAATTAAAAAAAAAAAATAAAAAAAACGAAAAAAGATTGAAATGAAATAACAGAGAATATATTTAAGCACACACCAACCATTATATGCGTTCAATATAAAAATTCCTAAGAATTTATTATTTTTTGAAAAAGAGATAAATATCAAACTTGCTATTATAATTTATTCAGGTAGCCAAATAAAATTAATATAATTCCTCTTTTGAATAACTAATTATAGACATTCATTCGAATCGATTCTAACCACTTCTCCTCGCGCCCTCTCGTTCTCTCATTTATACTCGTTTCCGTTTTTTTTTTCTTTCTCTTCATGTTGTGAATCGTAATAGTTAACCGTGTGCCTTAACTCAATTTAATTTTTATTTATTTACAATTAAAAGCAATTTCAAACTCAATGGCCACACTGGTTGTATCTATAACCAAAAAGTCACATCGATGAGGATCTGTGTCCACACCAAAAGAGTTGTATCTTCTGTGTGCAGGTATTTCGGACAGAACAATTTAATATGCTAATTTTGTCGCATGTAGAATTACCTACCCAAAAATAAAAATTTATTAAAAAAAAAAAATACATTTGGGATTTTGCTTCTGATTTAGATTTTCGTTTAAATTCATGTGATTTTTCCGTTTGGACGTCATTCTTGTTCGAAACGATTACGATTTGAAAGATTAGAATTGGCTTTTACTTGTAGATTGTCGTTTTGTCGTTGCTCTGGTTGTCGTTTGTCGTTGATGTCATCATCAGTGGCGTGTATTGACGTTCAACGGAAATTACAAATTAACTATTGAATGCATCAACGAGTACATTCGTGCCACTATACTATGTGACGTAGTTAGGTGAAATAATGTGGAAATCAACTTAAGTAGATAATTGTTATCACGGATGGTGTATTACATAAAATTGAAAGCAAATTGCTGACAGCACGTGCTGGTTGTTTATGAGAATATTATGTGTGCGACAGTTGACATTCAGCAATGTAAGAGTATAATAATTTGTCGACAAATCGAATACACCCACATGATGATGATAATAGTGTGACGTATCTCAGATACATTTGTGCACTTTTTATGTGAAAACTTTTCAAATAAAACACAGTCTTACTAAAATATCCAATCACTATCAAACTGATTTCAGTGGTGTATGTTTTTCTATAGCTCGAAAACAACTTGAACTTTTTAGATGACACTACTCTGGTCAGTTGAGGGAACATTCTGGTCAGGTTATTGGTGGTAAATTATTTCATTAGCTCTGCTTTTACCATAAAAAGTATTGCCAAATGCTTTGGTGAGCTATATAACTTCAATTATATAATTTCCTTACCGATTTTCAGTACTATTGTAGGCAACATCAATGCGCAAAGGGCTTAGTGACTTAAAGATAATAATTGGGCGGCAGCGTAAGCAACTATTTAACGGAAAAATGCTTTTTTGTTGATTTTGCTGGAATGTTACACTGAGTCAACCGTCCATCCATACCATATTTATTTGTGACTCTAAACATCCTGCTCCTAACACAAAGCTTTCTAAAACCATTCATACGACCTTTGGAGAACCAGATTTATTGGTGGGGAGACTTCTTCTGCCACTATTGACAAAGTACTTATCAAGAGGCTTAGATTTTTCCATACAATTGGAAAGATTCAGCTGGTTTTTACATTTGAAGATTTGCGTAATATCTGACGTATCTTATGGCAGCCTTACAAAATCTCATTTATAGACAGAACTCTTTCCCCACTATTCGTGTGTAGTAATTAGCTTAAACCAAAGATGTCATGTAGCACAATGACTGTGCCCAAGCATATTCGAATCCTCTTTGCATGCCGACCAATAGTGATCCTCTTCTCAAACTACTTTTGTAGAAGTTACATACATAATGTTAACAAGATGCCCAATTTATGGCAAAAACTCAAAGTCTTCAGATATTAGTCAACCTGGTTGGTCACTGTAGCCGAATGTAACGTATCCTAATCACTTATCGGTAAAACCGCAAAGCTCATTCATTCTATTCCACATTTAATTCAGACAACCCTGTTAAGTCAACAGTCTTAAGTGACACTTACATATATTACGTCAACCTTAGGAGTTCTTACAATGATAAGGTAATGCCACACATTTTATTATGAGTCACAAAAATAAAGTTCATCATTCCAAAGATAGCTACGTTGATAAACAGGCAAGTTCATTATGAAGATGTTTCTTTTGAACTCAATGTTCTTCCCTAGACTCTAACACTTTCCTGTCTAAGCAAAACGATTCCATTTGACTTCTTTTAATGCAGAGTATAGTAAACTATTGAACTATTGATGCTAGATTACTTCTTGTTTTGAGTCGAACGTTTAGTTATTGCTTCAATCTGTCAAAACGTTGTACGTATTCGTTCCCGATTTGACATTGCCACTGACATTTGAGTATATGTTATACAATAATGAGAGTTATGATTACGACTCCTATCTTCAAATACAGAACTGTCATTATGCAAATTTGAAGATCAAATGTATTACGATCACTCTGTGAAATATCTCCTCAAACTGTCAAAGTAAAGTTCGAATTAAAGTGATATTAGCCGTGTTTTTTTGATAATTATACTCACTTCAGTCAAAAAAACGATCTATACTCACTTCATCCACAGTAGCAGCCGCACCAACCAATTGGTTTGCGGCTCGATTTCTTTTTCTTCGTTTGACAGTTTGCAAATGTCAAAACCGAGGAAAAGCAACAAATACGATCGGCTAAGAGCTAATTTATGAGATTTTTTAAGCTCTGGTGGTCAACTTATGTAGTTCTATCCTCACTTGCTGCTACTGGGAAACTTATCTCCACTTGGGTTGTTGTTATTGCTTTGTGTGTAAAATCTTACTGGGCTGGGTATACAGCTATCAAAAAAACACGGCTATTGTCACTTTGACAGATACGAGTATATTCAAATGAAAAATATTTATCCACTTTCAAAGCTAAAAAATTGTGTTACAACATATTTCTCCACCTCACCACATTGCAAACATGAAAATTAATAGGAAAGCAAACATTTCTCTTATAGCATGGGGTGTTGTATTAAAAAAAAATGTATGTACCCATTCGCCATATCGCAATCGCTAAAAACAGAACGGATATCCGCATAAAAAAAAAAAATGAATTCCATTTTTGTGCGGCACATGGAGAAACGCGCCACAGAGAGATAACCATGTGCAAAGATAGATTGTGTGTACGCGAACGGCATGTAGATGCGGCCTATTTACGCGATTAAAGAGCCTTTTTGGGCGACACATATGCGCCTCTGGCTTGCTAACTGTCAAATGTTTTGCTGCGCGTCTGTGTATATATTTGCTGCGCGTATTTAACTGATTTGTTTATTCTGTGATGCTTTTACTAATTGAATGTCACCGGATATCCCTTCTCATTGTCGCAATTCAATGTTTACTATCGCAATAATGTACTAGAATTTTATAGGAAAAAAATACACACATAATGTTCGAGTAAAAGTGTCACAATCAGTATCTATAAGAAAAAAGTCCTCAGAAATTGATTGTATCTGTTATAATGAAAACTATGACAATGTACTATGAAATCTCAAGTTAACTACTGGTTTATGTAGCAGCGGCAATGTAGCAAAGTGTCGTGCACATTGGACAGGGAAACAGTAGTCTTTTATGCTTTAATTTTTTTTGTAATTTCACGGCAGACTATTTTTTTTTTCCATAAAGTACGTAATTTTGCAGCCGGTTTTCAAGTGTTTCTCTTTTTCATTTGTGTAGTAAAACAAAGACAATGTCGAGTGCAGTAGTTCAAACGAACGAGTGTGATGCAAAAAAAAGGGGGTGTGTACTTTAATAAGTCCTTTGTAGAGATTTTTTTTCTATTATCGTTTCGGTTTTATGAACAATGCATAGTTCACCTAGTTTTGAAATACATTGAGTAGAAGTTTTTTCATGTTGCTGTCATAGTTAAGCTTTCAAACAACAGAATCTCGTACAATAGGTGACAGTTTATAAGATTTTTTTGGCAGAAGTTATCTGCAACTCTTTATGTGTCGCTTTACTGTCAAATTGAAGTTTTTCAACAGTTCATACACTTTGTTGAAAGATACATTAATTAAGTCGCTAGACGTCATTTCGATTTGTACACAGCTTATCCCTATAGAGGTCACTATCCAAATTACGAGTCGAATTGTAATGACCAAATGGTTTGTACATCTAATTCAACATTCCTGGAAAGCGGGAACCCGGTGAACTTGGCAAACAAGGCCCCTCTAGGTAGAATTCTTGAGCATGCCAAAGCACATTTGTAAAACACATGATTCATATCGATGCTCTGTTGAAAGCAAATCATAGAAGACAACATCTTGAATATTGTACAACAATGTTGAGCTTATTTGGGATATTCTCGATCCTGAGGAATCAGAAAGCTTTAATTCGACTTAAAAGAGACTAGATCTAAAATCTAAGTAACATCAGCGATTGGGCATTCCCTGCACCGATTTCTGCAAGATCTACGGAGATAATAAAAAGGAAGACTCTATTGTACACTTTTTCTTCAAGTGTCGTGTCCTTGCTAACATCAGAAAAACCATCTTAGGCGAATACTTGTTCAATGATCTAAACTGCCAGCACGTCCGATCCAAACTATTAAAGATTGTTCTCAGTCCGAGAAGCTGGACTCCTAGTATTGCTTTCAATTCCAAGCACTTTGCAAGAATTATTTTGCCGAACCTATTATCGCATTGCCAACACTGAAGCTTAAGTGGTTAATGCATTGATGTGCTGAGTACGCTGAATCAGGTTTAAATATACAGGCCATGTCTTCCTCCGAGTGTAAAACTTTTTATGAGAAACTTCTCAATCCAGCTCTTAGATCCGACAATGGAAATTGTACCTTTCATTCCGTTCGAACAACAAAAATCATATATTAAATTCATTCCTTGAATCTAGCGAAACGCTGAGCAAGTCGAAATACGTATAAACACGTCAAAGTAACTTTAAAGCTGCTGTTTAAGCCAAAAAATAAGACTGAAGTTAAGTTAGTTATCTACACGTCTTTTTAAAGTTTGTCAATGTGTCAAGTAGATTGCTGACAACATCACATTCATTTACCTTGTATCTCTTCTGTTGACTTGTCAATATTTATGAGTTGTACATCTAACATACTTCTAAAGTTCTATTCTGTTACCACAAATGTACCTAATTGGTTTTGACAATTCTTTCAAAGTTTCAAAATACGCTATATCCCAAGACTGTACTAGATTTGTTTGTCAAAGTTACAGTATTTTCTGCCAGTTATTCCCTACTCGAACAAAAACAAAAAAAGAACTCTCACTGTACAGGCGTCAAATATGACGTTTGTCATTTGAAACTGTCACATAAGCTTGACAAAACTCACGAGCGAAAAATAAAAATAAAAAATTAGAGAAACATAATAATAATGAACAAATTGTGTGCTTTTACACACAGGAAATATACAATTTATGCCCGGTTGTGTTGTGTTACACTAAACCATCATACTTGCATACATACATGCTCATATTCTAATTCAATGACATTTTCGTGTTTCTGTTTGAATGTATATAGTTGCTGGCAGTTCACGAGACAAGTGTAAATGTCAGTCATTCGCTTTGAATATTGTAAATGTCTTCTTGGTACCAAAAGATCTAGAGATTCTTCTAAAAGATCAGTTGCCCGCTGGCATAAGAGACCATCCAGATTCCAATTGACTGAGGAGAGAACGAAAGAACTAGATATAATAGAAACTACCACAATCAAACGAAACGAGGCTACCTATTTCCAGTTTACCTTTAGACGGAAGGGAATACTGCTGTGTGCTTTAGTTTTCAACTCCCTAATGCTGCTTTGGTTTCAGTTCAGTTAGTCATGTGTCTGTCTGTGATTTTTCTTGATGATTTCCAAATGCATTTGTGTGTACACAGGAAACATCTGTTGTATTATACTCGTTATATCTTTTCTTTTTCTTCGCGGGGGACTCTAGATTTATACCTGTTTCCACGAAGAAAGTGTGTGAGAAAAAAAAAAAAAAGAAGAAAGGTCGATCACTCGATCAAGTCAGACATATGTGCCATTATGTTACGCTTGAATGAAACGACAAACGCACACAGAAAATCATTAATGAAAAAAAAAAAAAACACGAGAAAAACAACTGAAAAACCATTGAAATCTTGTACAAATTTCCTGTGCCTAGACGGCGTCAACTGTGACACTTTGTCTGAAATCTTCAAATCTCTGCTTCATCTCATAGTAAGTCAGGGTCATTCGGTTCCGCAGCAAGAGTGAGAGATAATGAGGTAATCTGAACATTTCTGGATTTCTCGTATTTTATTAGTTTTTTTTTTTAGACGGAATTTATGTTTTTTTTTTTTGCCATATATGATGTAAAAACAACTCTCCTCTCTAGTGATGCCTAACCTTTGATCGGTGTTATTTTGTGTGGTTATTTTCAATGTGATAGAAGAATTTTATTTACTGACTAGCAGCACACCTACTTTGATAATGTATTTCACATGCTGCTAATGATTTTTATGTTTTTTTTTTCTTTTACTCTTCTCTGTCTTTATTTGTCTCCTTCTTTTGGCGATCATCTGTTGTAAACGATTTGAATGAATAAGTTAAGGAAAAACAAGAGGTAGAATATGTGTTTTATATTGGTTTAATTTTTTGACATTGGATTGTAAAAGGCAATGAACTGATTGTTTATTACTCGTAGTTTTACATCTAGTACTTTTTGTATATCGCACATCTCTTGATTAGAAGACTGTCTGTCTGAAAAAAAGGTTTGTTTCCGCCTACGTACATTAAAATTGTAGTTTTTTTTTTATCTGTCACACCTTTTCAAATCACGTTTCTGAACAAAAACTCTTCAGTTTAACGACACATTACTCTATGAAGTATGGCTGTACATACAAAACAATCAAAAACAAAATGCACGTGTTTATATTCTTATTTTTATGATTATATTTGCCATAGACTTTGCGGATGACAGGTCGTATTAATGTGTTTGACATTTACCAATTAAATGGAATTTAAGATTACGTAAATGGTTTGGTGTAGGTAGATACTTGAGATTTTGCAAAGTCATCTATTACTTAATTATCATAAATACTCTACAGATTGAAATCAATGTAATTTCTACGAATTTAAAATTAAAACGTTTCTTAGAATTCTATTACATCTTTTTTGATCAAATACTTCAAATACTCCTTCGTGTTTCTTCTAAATTGTCTAACTGACTCACACACGTTTTAAGACATACCAACTTTGAAAAGATTCTCCAACTGTCATTTTTTAGAGACTTCATATCTTGTGCGGTTCAAAAACCTCAGCTTCGAATTTCAAAAAATAGGTTTAAAAAGCGATATCTGTCACCACACTGACAGTAGCATTTTTATTTTTGACAGACCCGAACTTGACATGTCTGAAAACATTGCAGTTCATCAGCAGATGCGACATATTCCAACATGACATGTAGCAAAAAAGTTACTTGAAGTGTCATCTTTATTTTGGAGATGTAAACGTATCATGACAATGGTGTTTCAATGATCGAAAGCAATTTCCATAAAAAAAATAAAAATATACATCACCATGTATCCTACCATATAAATTACCGTTGCCTTCAGAGTTGCCATGTGACTTTTTTGTTTACTACGATTTCAGACTAAAACTTTACAAACCGTACTCGATAGTTTGACTGATTTCTTGCATTTCATGGGAAATGTCGCATAACCTACCAATTCCATTCAACAAGAGTTAGTTTCCATATTTGTAAAATTGCATTTTTCTATTTCAAAAGGCAAGTCTCCTATTGATATGAATCCAGAGAAGCCTAGCTGAATACGATGCATGCTAAAGCTGTTTTTCTCAAACCATCACAAGTAAAGTCTGATTTGATTGTGGATCTTGATAGGAACAACCCTTGCTTGGATAAGCATCTACATCGCATACATTTTGCAACAGATTTAAGCTGTGGACTCTGTCTTGAAAGTGAAGAGAGCTCTCTACACATCCTTACGGAATGTTCAGCTTAGGAAGAGAATCCTTAGTAGCGAAGTTGTGCCAACGTTACAGTATACTCCCATCCACCAAGAGAAATCCCTCAGCTTCCTGACATCCTCTGAAGCTATATAACTCATCTAGAAAATACAAGATTCGGAAGAGAAACCGCTGTGCCAGGCCTGTAAACAACCTTCCCGAACACACGTAACAAATCGCTTAGTAGCGAAATTTGGAAATGTCGATTAAAATTTGGACTTTTTAGCTTTGCATTTCGATAATTCAGTTTAGACGTTTCAATCATTCTCGGTCGATTAACATCAAGTTTCGGGGCATGGAAATTGAGATAAAACCAATCACACAAAGCATTACGACACTAGAATTGTACCACATTACCGGCCTGCAGTTCAACTATTACTTTTGCAAGTTAAAACTCTTTGTGCACCAAATATGTAGGTGGGTGATCTAAACAAACTGTCGCTCAACGATCTAAAACAAGAGAAAGAATACAGCTTTCCCGATACCAGAGTTACAAATGCTTTACTATTTACACTATCGCACGACATGGAAATAAGTATACAAATTAATAATAAGCAGACACAAATTTCTATGAATTTTATGATTGTAAGGTCTCCTGATAATTGCTTAGCTTATATAAAAGCTATGGTACAAGCCTTACCTTACCAAAAATTCTTTAAATAGTACAAACAAATAAAATGACAAACGGTTCAGTCGTTTAAAAGGCAACCTTGTTCGGACGAAGAACTTAATTTTTTAGGTAATGTAGTGTAAACTTTTATTTTATTTGGACTTGACCACAAACAGAATACACTGATTCAAAGCACAAGTAGCATAGCCTGCCTACACCCTCCATTGAATATTTTTATCGCATAGAATAAAGCAGACAACCACCCAACAACGTTGTTATTTTCTGTATTATGTATTTCTTATACCGGTAGGCGAAGCAAGGAAATTTGAGATTAAAAGCCTCCCAGCACCTACACGTCGATGACGACAGATACAACAACCCCTAAACCATGCTTTTGCTAAATATTTACACCTACAAAGCCTACACATGTATAAGGAGAAATTCTCCAACAATAGCTTCAAACCTACCGAGCCTAAAAATAAACCATTAATGGGTGGTAACTTCCTTTCGTCGTTGTCTGTTGTGCACACGAAGGACGTCGATGTGTTCCTCTTTTTTTTGTCTAAATTTGCAAAAATAGAAGTGAAACTCTGTCTCACGCATACACATATGTATACCAGCCTTATAGGCATAGGGATAACGAAATTTTGTCTATCACTAGAAAAAGCGTCAGGGTGTCTATAAATAGAAAAACTCTGTGCAAATAAAATAAGCAAAAAAGGATATAAAGAGTTCTGTTTTGTGTTTTAGAGTTTAGGGGGAGTCTATGTTGACGTATATCTCTATGTATTCGTGGAGAAGTTGTTTTGTGTTCTAAGAGATTAAGGGGTTTGCACATTGACGTCATCAGAAACGTGCCATGACCGACCTAAACGTCCTTTCTATTTAGTCATCCTTAAATTCCTACCCAACCCGTCTCTAGTTTTTTTTTTCCTTCTATTTTCTTTTTCACTGTGTGCGTGTGATTTATGAGAACATTTAAGTGATAAGTCTTTCCCCTTCGTGTCAATAAACGAGTTTCTTTTGGGGATTCTTTGGATTCTTCGGGTGGAAGTTCGAGGAAGTGAGGTAACAATTATCTACAAGAGCTAGACATTTAGTTTTTTTTTTTTTTTTTATTTTAACTTTCAAGAACTGTCATTCGGACAACATCGCGCGAAATGGTGCTCGCTTAAGTATTTAATTTTATCAAAACAAATTAACCGGAACACCTACGTATTGACGCCATGTCCGCTCGTTATACGCTTCTGCTTGCTGCTTAGTTGTCGTCGTTGTAGAATTTGGACACAACATTAATTTAAAAATCTTTATCCCGATCTGTCAGTGAACAAATTTATTTATGTTTGACAGTTTAATATTTCAAAAAATGTACTAGATTAAAGATGGTGTTTCTCATTGAACAATGCAAAATATGAATGTATCTCAACCTGAAAAAAGAAAAAAAAAAATTATCTCAAAAGCAGATGACAGACGTAGAGAAAAGAATTCATTCAAAAAATATTTCACACTCCCGCGCGACGTGTTGATTTCATTAACAATCCCCCGCAATGCTGTTGTGTGCGTGTGTATAAATATTTAATTTTACTTTTAAGTTTCTTCGGTTTTTTTTTTTTGTTATATTCATCGCCATCCAATTTGTTGTTCTTTATTTATTTTTTTATATTTTTTTTTTTTTCTGTTTCGTATGGCATTTGGCGTTTAATTTTATTTTTTATTCATTTATGAGTTCTGGATATTTGAATTATTTAAGATGATTTGTTATGCTTTTATTGTTGATCATTTGGATCGCGTTTTGAATGGAGAAAACCGTGTTATTTAAAAGATTAGACCTTTGTTTGTGGTTAATGAATTGTTTTATTTAATTTTTTTTTTAAACTAATTTTGAATTCATCTACTACTATTTATTTTTTTTTTATTAGGTAAGAGGGTTGTGGTACGTTGACATTAGAATATTTTTTGACATTGACTAGTTCTACATTCACTACATGGACTCGGTTGTTTATGGAGAAAACATTTTCGGCGAAGTTAAGCTGTTAATACGTTGACAATTGACAATTAAAAGCTCATTATTATTACATATTTGAATTTGAAACAAACTTTGGCGGACTTTCATCGAGCGGCCTGGTTTTTACAATCAAAAGTTTGTCGTGTCCTTCCAAAGACACGATATGGTGCCGTAAATTATTTAATTTGTTGGCTGTTATGATTCAAATTTGAGCTAACAACAACCGCCAAAATAAGAAGGTTATACGTTTTCTATTTCTTTAAAAAATCATTTCAGTGTTGAGCCTTAGTAAGGCCTGACTTTAAAGAGTAACAAATAAGAATTATGAAAACTTTAGAGAGTCAACGCTTAGTCATCTTTTCAAAATGCGTTGTAAATAAAATAAAGAATCTGTTGTGTCCTGTGAAGTTCATATTGTATTCTTCAGTATTCTACGTTCATTTTGTGCGAGAGCTTGTCACCAAAGGAAAATAACCACTCATACGAATGTAAAGTTTTAACTTCAATGTATGAGAGAGTTACTCGCGACTTGACCGCTTCCAGACATTGACCGCTTTCACCGTTAGTCACTTGCATTCTGTATCAAAGTTTTCGTTTCTAACGTGGCCTGTCTACTGAAGTTTAGTTGCAACTCCTTCTCTCATCCCATTCCATCTAGAGTTGATTCTGTTTAATGTCTGCAACCTCCATCGTTCCTTTCCGAATGAGGAAATCCCCCGATTGTCCTCTGTATCTGCCTAGCTCTCTCCTTTGGAAAAACATCATCTGGTCTCCTCATTCAAAAAGAGTTGGTGACTTGGATAACACTTATGTTAGAAACATTTTATTGTTATTTTCTAAATAAGAATATTTTTTTTTCAGGTTATCTGTATCAACTTCCAGCAATCTTTTCTAGAAAGGTACCCCCCATCAGGTATCTCTTGTGATTAATTAAGCTGGCTGTATCCTGTGTGGAACCACCTGCATCTTTGTTGAAGAACATATATTGTTGTCTCGGTCAAAGCTACGAACACAATTTTTCGACTAGATGGTGGTAAGGTACTTTCCTTCCTAGTCATAGGATTGAAAGATTGTGATATATGTATACAACAAATGTATATGTTTGATCATCCAAGAAGTGGGTGTGCTTGTAGAATCCGGACTTATGGGTTAATTATTACAACAAATTGAATTGCGTCCCCAAGAGGTAACTGTACTTCGGTAAATTCTCTGACTGCCTCTCCGGCTATAGTAAATCGTAAATCGGATTTGGGAATGCGGCGTCTTTTCTATGTGAGCATCAATTGAGACGTCACAGAAAACGAATCCTGGACAAATTAAAGAAATCTTTCTGGTTCTGCGATTGTAGCTTTTGGCGACTGGCCCTTGTACGGCGAGTGAAAGGTGCAAAAATCTACGCCCTATGAATCAGCTCGTTTCTACGTGACCTTCATATCTGATTTGGAAAACTGGTTTAAATGGATTAAAAGAGCTAATCTTCAAAATCCCGACTAAGAAAAAGTTCTTACCACACTTATTTATATCCGGCAAAGTCCTAAGAATATCCAAACCAAGTTTTTTTCCTCCCAAATTTGTGCGTAAATTTGTTTAATTAATCAATCTTTTAATCTCTCACCAAAGTGTCAAAAATTAATAACTTAAGCTGCATCTGCATACCTCCACACGCACAATCTATTACATTCTATTCGCATCATCATAAAATGACGTCTGTCACAAACACAATTTCTATTACTCTCTCTTTTTCTCTTTTAGCGACAATAACAAATAATTTACTTAAATAATTTTTACGCATTCCTAAATCCTCACGCAATTAATAAATAAAACATTTAACAAAATAATAAAAATATGCGAAAAAACAGGTGTGTCTGGCTATCTCCATTTTTCTTATAATTTTTTTGTCTACTAACTATACACCGCTGTGTTTGCTGCTATTAGTTTAAAAAATTCCAAAAAACCTACAAAAATTATCGCATTCTCTCTCTGTTAACAGTACTAATTAATAATGACGCAAAACAGGAATTTCGGCTAAGAAATTCCCCATCCACGTAAAAAAAAAAAAAAAAAAACAGAAACATACATACAGCCCGCACATTTTTCAATAAAAAAAGAAAAATGAAATAATAAACAACTACAACACATAGTATAGGTATATCTCGTTGAACATCTTTGAAATTAATTGCCGGCATTAAAGCTCTTCATTAACATAATAACACATCACTATTGCAGAAAAAAAAAAAAAATAAAAACAAAATTGAAAAAGATTGTATAGTAGAGAGAAGGCTCTGACTTGTATTATGCTTGTTTGTCTCTTGTTAGCTAGAAATTTAAGGCATTTAGACGTTTTAGACTTTAAGATACATATTTAGATAGTCTCTGTGATGGTTATACTTGTGGTTTTATTTCCTTTCGAACTCTGGATAGCAAGAGATGTGATCTCCCGGAAAGTTTTCCAAAAAAATTTCAAAAACAAAGCATTAAAAATTTATTTGAATTGTTATCCTCTTTCCATTTCATTTGTTTTGCTTTCGCAAAAAAAAAAAAATATTGTTAAGTGACGTTTGTACATATGTAGGTATGTACGTGGTCGCGGGGATATGATTACAAAGAATTCGCAAAAGAATGCGAACTCACCTTGAATTCTTACAAAATAAACACGGCACACAAAAACATTCTATTCGAGTTTATTTGCCAAAAAAAAAAAAAAATATAGAAAAAAACAACACCCGGCGTTAGTTGAATTGTAATAGATTTCTTTTTACATTTCCCTTTACATGTATGTATATATTTCTAAATTTTAATGAATGTAATCCTTAATTGATTGAGGAATCGATAGCCAAACCGAATCGATTGCAGATTTAATTCGTTTCGTCTTCTATTAGTGTGTTAATTATAACCCTATTGTTTTTTCCCTTCTTCTTTCTTTTCTCATAGTTTATTTTTCATTTTCTTCGAATTTTGCTTATTTGGTTTTTGTTTTTTTTTGTATTCGCTTAGTTGGTGTGTCTACTACAACTGGCGCCAACATGCTTATTTGATTAACAATGTTTGAATTAAATTAGAAATCTATCTGAAAACGAAGAGCGAAGATAGATTGTGTTGTGCAAAATTCGAAACGAAGATGTTTTTTTTTTTTTCAAAATCAATGATGAAGAGAGATAAAATGTCGTCTAACTAGTTGACAGGAAGATTGTTTGAAATTCGAAATAAAGAGAAAGATATTTCGAACTTAGCGTTCAATTGAGTAGTGTGGTGTATAAATTATGTCACTTTGATGTTTATCTCCAGCTCTCCAGTCAAGGATCTACATTTCGAAATATATAGTTCAAAACCGAAGTAAATATCATAACTTAGTCAGTGGATCAACATTTGTAAAGTTTAATTGCCATGTTTTTAAAGTGTGAAACTCTTATTTCGTTTGTTAGAAAGTCGGAGAGTCATATCCCAATAGGTGTAAACATTTTTAGCTGCTTCTGTCACATTTCTGAATTATTTGCATATTTGCGTTCAAAAAAGACAACTTAAAATAACTACTAATCAAATATGTAATAGAATTATCGTCTTAACCATTCAAGTTCAAACCGCAACAAATGTCTGCGTCCAATTGTCTAGGCATTTTAAATTAAAATTTGCGCATCACCTAGTATCATCTAGTAAATTGCATAAAGGTTATCAGTCTTTTTTGATTTTTTTTTTTTAATTAAATATTTCCCGAATGGGGCCATTCGCTCTTTCTCTCAAATTAAGACGCACTGGCTTGCCTCTGCTTTTTATAGACTTTATGCTCCACTTAGAGAGAGACTATACAACACATAAATATACTCGTACATTACGGCAATACACTTTCTTAAATTATTACTACATATTGAAGAAAAAACCTCTAAAAACAAATAAAAAAGAGATGAAGAATAATTAGGAGTAGTTTTCTGAATAAAATACATGAAAACACAAAAAAAAAAAAAAAAAATAATAACCAAGTAGACGAGACGAGACGAGACAAGAACGAGATACTATAAATGTGTTTTCTTCCTACGGCCTATGAGTATGTATTTAAGAGGAAGAAAAATTAATTTTGTACATTACTCGTGAAGTAAAATGCCGGAGACTTCTATTTTTATAAAAATAAAAATTAAAATTAAATAAGAAAACGCACAAAAAATAATAATAATAAGCAGTCGAAGAAGAAGTGTGTACTTATTGTGCGCCAAAGCAATTAATTGGCGAGTCAGTCATTCACTTTTTGCCTACCATGAGTGTTTACATTTTTTGTTGGTGGACAATTTTTTCGATTTAAGGTTTAATTTTAAAAGTACTTATTTATTTTCTTGACGCGATAAAGACCATCGAATGATAAATCTAAATTTCATTTAAAATACGTTCTGATTTTTCATAATATGAAAAGTTAATCAACGTTAATCCATGAGTACTTTCTATGAACCATAACTATAGAATTTCTTAAGAAATAAATAAAAATTCGTAGCAATCGGTTAAGCCGTTTATGAGTTACACTATAACAAACAAACACCTAATTTTAATTTAATTGTAAGTAGCTTCCATCTGTCACATTACATTTCCACGTGAGTTAATCAAAACAAGGTCGAGAGTTAACGAAGAATTGTCGTGCCAACTTGAGTTTGTCTTGAACTTTCCCTAACTCATTTCGAATTTTCGAAGTGAACGTAAGGATGAAGTGACAGTCAATTGTAAACGTGATAAAAAAAGGAAACAACTGCAACGGAAAGATTGCTCTAAATTTTGCCTTTTTCAAACCAGCAATCCTTCAAAAATGTAATCAGCAAACTGAAATGCAAATACGGAAATTTCTTAAACGCGTTATGTCGTTTCGAACTATTCTTGATTCAAGCGAACACAGTTCGAAAAAGAATCTTTATGAGTTAAAGTAAGATTAGACTGCTTGCCAAGTTGGCAATTGAATGACCACAGGCGAATGACCAAATTATCTGTCAAATGACCAAAATGCCAATGTTGTCAATGTGCTATATTACACTATGTGACCAAATT
Source organism: Criorhina ranunculi (assembly GCA_951813785.1). Taxonomy (NCBI): domain Eukaryota; kingdom Metazoa; phylum Arthropoda; class Insecta; order Diptera; family Syrphidae; genus Criorhina; species Criorhina ranunculi. The sequence continues at coordinate 40,556,831 of OX638382.1, forward strand.
TGCCACTGGTCATTCAAGGCATTTTTTTATATTATTGAAAGTGAATTGTGGTAACGCTGTATGTGTCAAAAGGCAAAACAGAAATAAAACAGAGCAGATAACAAAAACACAAACCACTAATTTTTACTGAACTGAACAATCAAATAATAAACAAACATCGAAAAAAACCAAGAAACACGAACAAAAACACAACAACTGCAACAACGAATACCGATGGCAATTGAATTATTGAATGCCAGAAATGCCATCACCAAATTTTAATGAATGGCAATTGGTCATGTGGTCATTACGATGGCATTCGTTCTAATTGTCCGATTACACTACTTGCCATTTGGGCAATTTTATCTGTCAAAACGAGTGTGGCAATTTATGGTCAAATGCTCATTTGGTCATTCGGGAAATGCCTATTACACTGCATGACCTTATTTGGCCAGGAGAACTGTCAGAAATGGTCATTCAATTGCCAACTTGGCAAGCAGTCTAATCTTACCTTTAGAAAGTTAAACCATTTTGAACAACTGAAACCAAAAGGTTTGAGAGGCGTTTTTTAAAGATTCCTTTGTTCAGCTTTTCAATTTAGTTTGTTTGGCCTAAACCTGAATCACTCGATCTCAGAACTGACACAATTTCTACGATATGAACGATATGTCAGTTTACAGAGTTTTATTTAGGTTTATGACTGCTCACTGAAGACTTTCAGAAACTTGGTAATTGTTGACTGGCTTTTAAAAATGGTCTTTGATACTGATTGGCCGATTGATATGCGTAAGGCGATGAAACGTAGATAGAAAGTGTACATGATTACATCTAAATACTTTGTGTTGGAATGCATACAAGTGTTGGGATTCCTTAATTTTGAGGTTATTATCATGTTTAAGAACAAAATATATAGCACAGGCTTTCGACGGATTAATGATTCTGTACCTTCATTCAGTTTGTCTTCCCTAACTCAAACAGCTTAAGTTGGATAGCCTGCCGCTTATTTCGATCACCAAGCATACTTTATGCACATTTAATTTTATAAAAATATCATTTATCCACAATTGAACCGCAAGATATCAAACAAAAGACTCGAGAAGAAAAAAAAACCTGTATTCCAGGAAAAAAAAATACAATCACAGAACTAAGCAGACATAGAAATAAAAAAGAAAAAGAAATAGAAAATGATAATAGTATGAGAAAAGAAAAAGAAAACCGAATCTGAAGCCCTTGAAGCCAAAGGTACCTACTACCAGGTACTGAAATGGAATATCAGATTCAACACCAGAAATACGGGTATACTATATATACCTGCTGCTCTTCCTTCCTCTCCTCGTCTGTGCTTTGTGTCTTTTCCCTTGTCATCGTCATCGTCTCAGTTCAAAAGAAATACAAGAAACTCTAGAAACTCCTTGCGAGTGACAAACGCGTGCGTATCACAATTCTTCTGTCGAGCTGACATTAAAAAAAAACGAGAACAAGCCCCAACCGAACGAATGACAATCAGTTTTTTTTAAGTTCTTAAGAGACACTGCAGAAATTGGAAGAAGCTATCATTGATGAAAAGAAGCCCATTCCGTTAAGGATGCAAGAGACGAACGGCCAAAGCAAGGACAGAAAAGTAGCAGGGCACTTAAGAAATATCACCACACTCTTTCCCATTTTTATTCATCAGTATCAGGGAAGAACTGGAAAAACAAGGGACAGAGGTAGAAGCAAAAAAAAAAAAAGGATAAGATGGTGGTAACTGATGGTGGACACAAAGCAAAACAACAAATCTAAAATACTCACGTGTGCAACGCACGGCGAACGAACGATATTGCTTTACCTGGGCGCGACACCAGAAGATGGACATGAAAAGTGCGATCGTCATCAACGTAATCATACTAAACGATCAGTTGTTGTGTCCGTCGCCGTCGTCGTCATCATCATTTCTTTTCTTTTTTTTTTTTTCTCTCCCTATTCATGACCAGTTTCCTGTAGAGATTTTCTCTAGATGTTTAGCTCTGAAAACAAATCCAAGACATCAATCACAATAATTTGACAGTAGGGGGCAGCAGTTTCAGAATAAAAGAGGATCACTTTTCGATCAATGAAAAACAGATGTCAAACCACTAGCTTATATTTAGTTTAAATTTATTCAACAATAATGATGACGTTTGTACTGATAGTTGTTTTTTTTTTGTTCATTACAGAAGGCAATCTCAGTATCCAATCACAGGGAGACACACACACTAAATTGAGATCGAAGGATGACGGAAACTGATGGTCCCCGGCTTTTATACCGAGGGCACTAGGTGTATAACCTTAACTTCAATCGATACATGGATCGCAGAAATGGCGGCGATCCTTTGGCGCCTCCCCGGCCCCCTAAACTATTACCTCGTGTCCATCGTCCAAGGGCTGCGGAGCCACCGATGATGAGTGCACCGCCAACGCCAGTGCAACAACAACAACAGCAGCAGCAGCAGCAACAATTATGTACAAACAATCATCTGAGTAGTAGAAGCATCAACCACAACAACAACAACAACGCGACCCCCATCATCAACAGTAGCAATCGATTGAACAATACAATCGTCAACAGTCGAAACAGTAATAATAACAATAGCAGTAACAGCAGTAGTAGTGCAACGCATCTAACTACACCGCTATTACAACTGCATCACCACCAACAACCACTACAGCAGCAGCATCAGCATCCCCATAACACCACCATTAGTTTAAATCGCAACAATAGTAATATAAGTAGCGCCTCATCAACGTCATCGGTGGCGACAACAGTGTCTTCGGTGAATAGCTTCACAAGGCGAAGACCGCCACCGCCAATAGCGGTGACAGGCACATCGTCACCAATACCCATCCTACCGCTGCAGGGAGCAAGTCTAAATCTAAATTTATTAAATAATAATATAATTAATAGTATCGAACCAGTACCAGTATCGCCTGTCACGCTGGCGGCACCTCGACCTGAATCGGAGCGGCTCACCAATGAGTATGTGGACACACCGTTTCGGACGGCGCAGCAACTGCAGGAGGCGTCACGCAACCAACATCCGGCGGGTCAGCACATCAATGGTCAAACCACAACTCAGCACAATTTGCTGTTGCTGTTGCTGCAGCGTAGTCAGCGGCAGCAGCAGCAGCAGCAGCAGAACCAGCAACAACAACAGCAGCAGCATCATTCGAGTCATCATCAATCTAGTGGTAGCCATAGTAATGCAAGTAGTGGCGTCGTCGGCACCTGTCTCGGCAGTGCTCCGGCAGCAACAATACATTCGAATTCACGTAGCCTTAAGGGTGATGCGACAGGGGGCACGGGGCCGACGACGGGGACAATGGGAGATGGAGCGCCACAAGCGACGCAGACGACGCCGGCGTCGGCGACGCTGGCGACCTCACCACCCACAATTACCCGCATACAACAGCACCATCGGCCCAATGCGCTGCCCATTACCCAGCCGATCACCAAGCAACCCGCTTCGGCGACATTCAAAAAGGATCCACCCGCGTCACTGTATCATGAAGAAGCGCTCGATTTGCATCATATCGGGGGTGGCGGTGTCAGTGGTGGTGGTACAGGAACCGGGGGTCTGGGCTCACCCCTTGGAGGTATTATTCTCGGCGACGGGGCCCTCAATCCAATCACATGTCCCCGTTGTGATCGATGTCGATGTGAGCAGTGCCAGAGTCCAAGGCAACTGCCACAGACCTGGGTGTGCAACAAGACGTGTCTTTGTAGCGCCGAAACTATCATTGACTACGCTTCATGCTTGTGTTGTGTCAAAGCGCTGTTCTATCACTGCGCGAAGGATCACGAAATGGAGTGCGACGACGGTGACACCACCCTCTGTGTGGACGATCCCTGGTCGTGTCTGCCACACAAACGCACCCAGCGCTGGGGCTGGCTCGGAGCTCTCTCCCTGGTTCTACCATGCCTATGGTGTTACTGGCCAATGCGCGGATGCGTTGCAGTATGTGAGAAATGCTACGCGCGACACGCTGGTCACGGCTGCCGATGTCAAACGATCGGTTCGACGAGCAGCATGTCGCCCATTGTCAACATCGGTGGCGGTAGTGCAGGCGGGTCGAATGCCACAAATGGGGGCACTAAATCATCGGGCGTTAGCGGTGGAGTTCATAGCGGTATTAGTGGAAGTGGTAATGGTCACCATCATCATCATCACGGGGCCAATAGCGGGGGAGGCGGCAACGCCGGCGAAAGCAGTGCGGCCCGAATACTACGCAAGTGTGACATCACGCCCGAGAAAAGATTGCTCGACTCAAGTCCTGAATATTAACTGTAAACCTTATATTAAATATATTCTGTAAAATATACCTTATAAGAAAATTATGCAAAAAAAAAAAAACAAATTAACATTACATATATACATATATATATATATATATATATATAAATAAATAAATAAATATAAACGTAATAAATATTGTGTATGTATAGGTTATCACACTTATAGGAATCCAACAAATTATTAAATTATTAAAACAAAAAATAAAGTAAAAAAAAAAAAAAACACAACAAACCAACCGGACTAAAGCTCCCAAGCTAACCCCTCGAGGATAAAGGTTTTCTTCACAATTTTATTATTATTTTAAATAATAATTAAAATGCCCGATGGATGTTTCAACTTTTCCTCTTCTTTCCTTTCGCCAAAAAACACACACAAATCCTTCTTCTATTTATCTCTATATATTCCTTCCCTCGACCCTCCTCCTCTCTCTCTCTCTTTCTATTCAGCAAAAACCATTCGAAGTTATTGTCATTTCTGTATACCGCACTCGTTATACAATGACAATAACAATAAACTAAAAACAACAAAATAAAATTAACAAAAACTGCATATTAAAACAAAAAGAAAACAAAATTGTTTTTTTTTTTGTAAAGCAAACAAATTAACTTCTAAATGTAAAATGTTAAAAGAAAAAAGAAGAAAAATTAATAATAATAATAAATAATAAAAACGTAAAAAAAAAAAAAAAAACAAAAAACAAAAATAAATAAAATTATGAATATAACCAAAGACTGCAACAGATAATTATTAAATATTAGAAATGTTATTATTATTAATTTAATTTTTTAATTATTATTCTTTTTTCTGTCTGTTTTTTTTTTGTTGATTTTTCCACGCGCTGTAAGACCCAACATCCCTGAAGCGCCTTGAAGGGATATCTCTTAAAATGTTTCCGACTTTACAAAAGTTTTTGATAAAATAAATAAAATTCAGAGATATTCCAGAAGAAAATATCAAAACAAAAAAAAACAAATTCCAATCCATAGTCAAAGTAAATGTGTCTCTATAGTGTCAGCTTCCTTGTTTTATTTTATTTCTACATATATAAATATGTATTAAATATGAATGTGTGTAGATGTTTATTTTTCACAGAAAAACAAAATTTTTAAAACAATCTTTTTATTACATACATTACAAATATATATACATCTATATATGTATAGAGAAAGAAAGAAAGATAAATAAAATTTACCACATGCATACTATAAGTGTATTTAAATTTAAATTAAACAAAAAAAGAAAAAAACCGTGTATATGAAAAAATAAATAAATGCAAAAACAATTTTCTTTGAGTTATAAACAAAAATAAAAAACAAATATTATATATAAATAACACTTAAGAAATAAACATGAGAAAACAAGTAAAAAGAAAAAAATATTTATTTTATTTTTATGTATAGAATGTATGTTCCGTTTATTTTTCTTTTTTTTTAATAAAAAAAATTGTTATTTTATGTTTTTGTTTATTTTTTTTTTTTTTTATAAACTTTTGCATCATCCATGTATATTCCACGACTATTTTGTATAAAGAAAGAAAAGCTTTAAAAACAAAAAAAAAAAGTTTTGTTGTTTTTTTAATTTTTTATTGTGTATTTATTTAACAAATGAAGTTAGTAATTCATTTAGTTGTGAAATGTACAAGTTAATTTATTTATTAATTTTTCTTTCTTTCCTTTTTTTTCTGTGTAAAAAGTGAAACAATACAAAGAAATACAAATTCCATTTATACATAAAATACAAAGCAATAGTTTTTAAATTTATATTCTGTTCATTTTTTTTCTTTTTTTTTTTGTCTGTCTTAAACTTTTACTTAAATAAAATTTATGTAAATGTAAAAGAAAATTGTGGGATGAATACAAAAAGAAAAAAATTATAAAAAAAAAATAAACAAAAACAAAAAAATTCAAAACAAAACAACAAAAGAAAACAAAAAATTATATATATTGTAATAATAAAAAATAATAATTAAAAACAAAAAATCCTAACAATTTAATAAAAATGATTCTGTTGATTTTTAACACAAAAATAATTTCGATTATTTAAAACAAAAAATATACAAAAAACAAAAAAACAAAAAAAAAAATAAAAAATAAACGCAAAATAATTATTTAAAAAAAATACATATACACCTTGTTTGAGTTCTTAATGGAAGGAGATGGTTTGAGGTGAATTTGTTTCGAAGGCGACTGGGAAGATTTTATTTTTCTCATGACTTTCAGTTAGGATTGGACGTATCTAATGTTAAACACTAACAACAAATAATGGAGAACTGGAATTGGTCTGAGTAAGACGATAAAACTTTAACACGTAAGCATACAATAATTCGCTCGCAAAACTCAGGAGGTGGATTTTTAGGTTGAGAATCTTCTCACCCCTCAATAAAGTGATGTCTCCTTCCTGTCCTCTTACCCAGAAAAAACTACATTGGTGGACTGCAGAACTAGGTCCGTTTAGAAATAATTTTAGGAAACTTTAACTTTAACCATGCCTAAAGTACGAGAGATGCGATCGATTTGGACTCGTACAGAGACTACCTAACTGCAGGGAGCACAGCAACAACAATCTTGATGACCTGTCTAACAACCCACCAAGGTTAGGTTAGGTTGAAGTGGCTGCCAGCACACTTAGACCAGTGATAGGCCCATTGTGATACCACATGGATCTGGGGAGATCTCCTTACCTACTCATTGAACCAATTGGAGCTTCTGATGAAGCAAAGGAAGTTTCTGACATCTATGTTTATCAGATTGCCTAAGTCGCTAAAATAGAAATCTCCTAAGTGGAGCCTTCTTTTACGAGAGAGAGCTGGGCAGTTACAAAGAAGGTGGGGATTAGTTAACTACTCCTCTTCATCCATGCAGCTTCTACAAAAATCGTCTGGATTGACACCAAGCCTTGTTGCATGCATGTCTATTAGACAGTGTCCTGTAATGACACCTATTACGGATCTGATATGTGGTCAGATCCAGCAGATCTTTCTTCTCTCGTAAGGGGAACACAATGTATTCAGAGAGATCCGAGTGAAGGCTGCATCGTATGAGATAAAGTCACTTCTTCAACGTACCAAAATATCTTGGCGACACTTTTGGAGTAGAATAAATTATGGAAAATTATCTCAACAAATCCAACAAGGCCCATCAAAAACCGATTGGTTAATTCTTAATAAAAAAAGTTTCTATAGGAATGGCTATGTTCAAGATTCTCGAGAGTTCTACTTACTCCTTGGTGGACAAACGATAGACACTGTTTCTAGCGTAGGTGTAGCCAAGTTCATTGCGCACAACTGTAGAATTATTAACAAATGTGACCTGTAATCGTGAAAAAAAACCTTCTCATACAACATTGCACTTTGCTTCCAAATGATATTCACAACTGTGACACTACTTGACAGGTAATTTTTCTTCTCCACAATACTGCCTCGAGTCACAAAATGTTTTCTCCTATCTGTCTGTCCACTATAAGCGATGAGTTAAAAGGTCAAGCGATCTAATAATGTGCCACCTGCGAATATCTATCTATTCAGTGGCTATCATGACGTTGTCATTATGAAACAACTTCATCAGTTTCAGCGCAGACAACTTGTCAGACTTATCAACAATTATTTATAAAAAAAAAAAACCTCAACAACAACAAAGACTGATTGCAAAATAATTAACAAAACAACAATTGTCCGTGCGGATGAGCTTCGGTTGGTGTCTATATTTCCGTCTCTGAGCTATTTATTACTTCATTCAGTAAGCAGATGCTTCTGCATGTAGTACGAAAGCAAATAACTTGACACGAGAGTGTTTCTATAAATAAGTTGACAATCAAGATTCTACCCTTTCGACACGCCCACGAAAGTGCCACTCTGTCCTTATCAGTGGTGTGTATACAATTTTTTATTTTTTTTTTTTTCGGATTTGTGATTAGCACTGCAACTGGAGGAATAGGTTATCAGATTGATTGCGGATCCAACAACGAAGTACAAGTATCTCTTGAGATTTGAATTTTGTTGAATTCGCTCCTGTCAATCATGAAGAATTTATCAACAGTCGGGATGAATATGAAAGGTTTTTGGTGGAAAAGTTTGTTGCGACAAGGTTGTCAACGTTCAAATTAAATTTTTGAAACCTATTTTTGGGATTTCAATGCTAGCACTGATTTAACAACTTGGAACAAGAATCACATGATGGATTCGGTATCATACAATGTCGGATAGATTCACCTTGAACTTGAATCGCAACTTTGACTGTAAAGGCAAGTGTAAGCGGTGAGGCGGTGTTCGTGAAGAGCGATAGCGCCCGACTTCATTTGTCGATAGGCAAGTCTGCATTTGTTTTCCAAACGGATACCTAATGGCTATACAGTGTATGTTTAGGAACAGTTTCAAGGGACGTTGTATTTGCATCGAACTGAGTCTTTTCTGGGTCCCAGATCACAATGGAATTACTATAAATGAGATCTTCGATGAATTTACTAGCCAAGATATAGAGACTGAGCCTGTGTTAGGTCTGCCTGTGCCCTATGACAGGGCTCCTTTTGGATTCCCGTACAAAAGGGTAATAAAGGTAATGAGATTGCCAGTCAAGAAGCTCAATCAACATTTATAGGCTCGCTTTGTTTCTCGTATATAACTCGTAGCAGGCAAAAGCTCTCAAAAACTCCCAGAAGTAGTTAACCACTCTTATTCGCAAGCACGATCTGGAAGTTCCTGCATGGCCTCGATCTTGCTTAGGATTACAACCTTTTCCAGTTGCAGGAAATATGCTCCGCACGAAAGATCTGATTTTCCAGAAAAGGTACCTTCCGACTCAGTTCGAGAAGATAGCAATTCTATTATAGGTATAAGTCAGGGCTTCCATCGGCCTTTCGACTTCTCGCGATCACAGCCACAAATGACACGACTTGAAGAACGATAAAGGCACACCAAATAAATGCTCTTGGACTTCCTTAGGAAGTCTACAAAGTTTTTGCTAGCTCTGAGCCATTGCGATGGCCATACAGTATGACGGTACAATAGATCAATATTTGTCCATGTGATTGTTCCCGATAGGAAAAAAGTTCCGAGATAAAGGAGGAAACTATTCTCCACCTTCTTCGTAGCTGCCCAGTTCTCTCCAGCAAAAGAAAGCTTCACTTGGGAGCTTTCTACCATTTATAACGACCTTCCTACGGTTTATCAAAAGCTCCAATTGGTTTAACAAGTTGGTAACGAGAATCTCTCTTTAAAATCCATATGGTATTACAATGTATCTGTCATTGGTCTAAGTGTGCTGGCTAAGTAGCTGGCAGCCACTTCAACATAACCCAACCTAAAGGATTAACAGATAATTTATTTCTCAATTGTCACTTCTTGGAATCTAGAAACGTCAAAATTGACACTTCTAATGTCAACTTTAAGTATTTATACAACAAATTCTACATTTAGCTAAACAATGCCATAATCAACCTCCAAAAGCAAATAAACAACACAACCTAGTCCAGCAATAGAAAGCATAAATATCCGCACTAATTCGCGCGCACCCACTCAACGCGACAAGTGCATTTTCCTATTTTCGAATTTTCATTGTTGTTGTGTTTTTCATTTGACAGCAGCATCTCCTCGTATATCTCATGGAAATAGATTATAAAAATGAATGCATAAAATGCAGAGGGCGCATCCAGCCTAATCGCTGGAGGGGACACATAGCCACAGATTGTAAAGGCACTAGAGCTACCAGCAGCAAAACGCACACACACACAGAAATAGAAGAAGAACTCTTCATTTGGGGGCAAAAAAGTATGAATGACGGACAGACTCCGATTCAAAGGCGAGAGCGATAGACACACACCAGCACCACACACAATCGCATATACACTCTTCTGTACGGCTAGAGGGAAGAGAAATAAAATGAAATAAAAAGAAAATAACGAAACAAAACTAAAGCAGCTGCTTCCGGTGTTTGATTGATAGCGAACTGGCAGTTTGTTTATCTCTCCCTCTTTTGAAAAAAAAAAAAAAACAGAAAACGTTTTCTTTTTCCCTTAGCCTGATTCGGCTTTTCGCGCTCTCTCTCACTCTCTCCCTCTGTGTAGCACGCTGCTAATGGCGGCGGCGGCTGGCCGGAGCGACCGGGAGATTGATGAAAGTGAAGAAACGAAGAAGTACCAGGGATGTGTGTAGGCTAATGTAAGGTGGATTGTTGTTTTTTTTTTTGTTAAATGCTTCTGGGATAGATCGCTGCTGCGCGGTGATCATTCACGTTCTACGGTGATGGGATGGTTGTTTAGTGTTTATTCGAATGGACTTGAGCTATTGGAAGTTGGGTACGAAGGCTTTGACAGAGAATCAGTTGTTCTTGTGGAATAATGTTGTGTCGTGTCCTTAGGTCTAACAGGGAATGTTCATTCTTTGACATCATAGTGTCGATGATGCCAATCTGGACACCGAACGTACCAAAACCCTACTTTCCCAACGTCACTTAGGTATAAAAACAGACTTAGGCTACAAGCACTTTACAATAAAAAGAATCCTTTCAATTGACGGACGAAATCGATGTCTTCACGGAAGACAAACTTTTTAAAGCCTTCCAAGTCAAGCTGCCTTCATTATATATAACTTCTAATGACTATGTCTCAACTAGGTACTCGGTCACTGTTATATTCAACGGAATTATGTGCTTGACGAATAAAATAGGCTAGTCTGGTAGACAGGACTGGACAAGGCGAGTAATACGGTTCTCCTGGAAAGGATCCAAAGATATGCATCTGTGTAACGGGTGCTTAAAGAATATTCAAGTTGACCGCGAAGAAAATTTGATTGCAAAACATGCCATGCGATGGAGTCCCCTTACCCAAGTTTGTAGGTTATTCGCTAGAGAGTGTGGCAGCACTCATAGGAAACCTAAGTCCGGTCAATGAAAAGTATTGAAGCCTTTACTTTAGAAAAGTAAATGAAGTAAACCTATGTCGTCTAAGAACTTCGGAGTTATATGTTTAAAAAAAATAGGTAAATCGTCTCTTTAAGGTTCTATCCCTCATTCGAAAGGGTCTCGCACTACAATGATCAGTAAATACACTTCCATGTAATATTGACAGATCATCTATGACCTAAGTTTTTAAGCTGAAGTGGAATTTATGACTTAACCGACCTCTCTCTGACGTTGGCAGATTCTGAATAGAATTGATCTTCATGCTTGATCTCCTGCCATGATCAGATATGTATTCATACACTTTATGACCCCTCAGGGCTTCCCATTTCCATATCAATTCAAAACACCTTTACATCGTTAAAAAAAAAAAAGACAATCCTCTGGAAAGTGACAAAACCTTAATATCCAACACGATCGCTTATCGTCGTCACGATCGCCAGAAATTGCCCTCATAAATTAATCGGGATCACGTAAGTGTCTCTGTCTACCCGCTCATGCACACAAACATTCCCGTCCCGTGTTTCTCGGATGTGTAATTAAGCGCTTTCACTTTTGCGCCGCGTTGTGTGACGTTGCAGGTAACATTAACGCCTGCACGGTTCAGCGATGACCCGACCCTCGACTTATTGGCTTTTTGGTATTTGGCACGCGGACAATTTTGTTGTTGTTGTTGTTTTCCCTTCATCAAGCTATTCCCTGGTTTGATACGTCACACTTGGATTCGCTGACATTTGCATGTTTCAGGGTCAACATATGGGGCACGCGTACGCGTCCTCACTTCATAATCTTAATTGTCAGTTGTCATGTCATTTGTTGTCAATTATACTCGTAGAAGGGAATACCAACAAAATGGCAACGTCTCATGACATTTTATGTGCAATGCCCTTACTATCTGACAGCTGTCACATTTTACACTCTACACCTGTAAACGACAGCAGTTATCTTGCAACAATTAGTTAAATAAATAAGTTCTCCTGTAGAAATTAATTAACAACTTCATATTTCTTAAATTCTTTCAACACATTAACTTGGTAGGCCGACAGGTAGTGTTATATCGACATTGCGGACGCAGTGTGATGCAATTAATTTTATTGCTAATTGACAGTTAATGCGTATTACACCAGGTGTGTTGTGCGGATCAGTGTTATTAAACAAAGACGCGGGACAAAGCGATGTAATCACCAGATGTTTTGATTTCTTTGACCTCTCTCTCAGTTCGTTGAACATGATACTTTGCGGCTTTCAGCAGAATGTGATGTTATTCCGGGTTTTCCACCATCTTTCATGGGCTTGTTCAATGAGTAATAGATGTGATTGTCACACATGGGCTGTCATAGTTAGAATGCGGAAGAAAGTTGACAGGCGGTTATTCGCCCCAATTTCCATTCCAATTGAGTCACATTTCTGGGATACCACGGACAAGGTTAGAAAGTTCAATGGCCATTCTAGTAGAAGAGACCTTCCACCTAAAGTAGCAACAAAAAAAGAAAGAAAGACCACTGCTTGCAATCAACCTGTTGCCATCATACTTACACACTCCCGATGAAGATTAAATTTCATCATTCGCACCGACCGGGGTGGTTGTCATTGTGCTCATAGTCATCGGATTAGTCTTTGCGAACCTCGAAGGTATACCAACACGTATGAGGCAACGCAGATTGGCCTAAGGTGTGCGTCTCATTTGTGGCTTTACTCTACTGATTCATCAGCTATCCACACGGTTATAGGTATGAGTGTCTTTAGAGATGACACAACTTAGATACATAAGTATATGCGAACATTCTACACCCAGAAGCACAAAGGAAATCCTCTTGCATTAGGTAAAACTGATGTAGGTTAGGTTACAACTGAACTGAGGCTTTGTTGATAGAAGTTATGGAAGTGTGTAAATGTCGCACAGAAAAGAAATTGTAAACGAAAGAAGTTCGACTTTCAGAAGTGGTTGAGAAAAATAGAAAGGAATCTAGTACAAAAATTTTACAACAAAATCAAAAGGAAAAGGCAATAAGGGCTAGTGAGCCCAAAAAGAAATAGACTCATTGTCCTACTGAATTTTTTTGTGCTTTTGGATGGAATTTCATTCCAGAAGGTGAGCTAGCTTTCTGTTGAAGTTGAGCGCCCTGCCTGAAAAAGACCCCGAAGTGAGTCAACTTTTCTGAAAAAGTAGGCACGTCATTCTGCAAGGACACACATTCACATAGTACGGTATCAGTCCTTTTGTAGGCAGAGTCAGCATTCGACCTTTTGAATCCCCGAAGACTACCACTCATTGCAGCATAGAAGTCGATTTAAAACTTAGCCCCCAATCACCCACAGTCGTCGGAATATTGAGAGCAGTCAAGGATTTAACGCAAAACTGATCAAGGCCTGCGTAAACCATAGCAACAATCCGGTGCCATTATTGGGGCGGATCCAAAAGTAAGGGACATCCACCGGATCAAGGTGAATCTTTAAAACTTAGAATCAACAAGACGCATAGCCTATAAGTTGAATCTTAACCTAAATTGCGTATGCTCATGAGCCTCTAAACTGGACGAAACTCCAGCACCGTTGATCATGTATTCAGATTGCAAATAACCTACATACTCTTAGAATACAGGTCCATTCTATTCAAAGGACATGCGATACTCTTCAGTTGATCTTTTGAAAGACACGACTTGCTACCTTATGGAAGTCTAAGCATGATTCCTTATCGTGTTTGCCTGCTACCAATTAAGACTACTTCGGGTTTGTATTCGGTAAGATCTTGTCCAGTTGGTCTGCTAGAATTTTGACGCAAAAATGGGAATTTAAGGTTCTTAAATGTATTGTAGCTCATTTTTAACAAAAGTGGAAGCACGAACCTAGTTATCTAGTTCTTCCAAAACATTTCTTCAATCCACCATTAAATGGATGAAGCTCTTAGGGAAATCCTCTAGCTAGGTGGCACACACGAGTGAATACAGACCTCAACCGAAGGATTCGAAGGAACAAGTTGGCTAAAGAGGTTTATATTTTTGAAGGTCAAGGCCCCACTTGAATTATAGCTCCACCTAAAGTAAAAGTTACTGTGGCAAAGCCTGTCTCTTTTCTGTTTAAACTCATAATAGCAGTCTTCATAAAAAACAATTCAAAACGCCACCTTAGGCCCGAAGCACAGTTTATCAGTTTAACAGATAACTACCACATTATTACATGCGCTCGGTCAACACGTCAATTATGTGCGTTTATTGCTAAAGCATAACTTCCAATGAATTCACATCCAAATGTGACCGGCCTAGAGGTAGCTGCACGCAGCACAGTACCCAGGTATAGAGTATACTCGTATCCAAACATGACCATAAGCTATGAACGCTATGCAATCTCAGCAAGAGAAACAATTAACCATTCAATGCTGGTGATTGCGTTATCGGGCGCGAGTTGCATGCGAGCTGTTGTCCCACTGTTTACAACAAAACACGACTTGAAGCCCCGTCCCTTCCCCTGTACCGCTAATATTCAAATGGAGTCATAGAAGCGCTAGAGAAACAGTGCGCTGAGCACTGCAACATAGCTACCGCACATTGTCACATGGCTGTCAGCTGAACCGAACACAAAATGTATCTACAACTCGCCTGGCACTGCCACATGCAGAGATTTTCAGATTTTTCTATGCTTTAAGGTGCGGTATGTTTCGTAGTTTTGGCGTATCTCTCTCTCTCGTCGTCGTCGTTGTTTCTATCTTTCTTTGGAGTTTCTTCTCATTCTGTTTCAATCGTATTAATTAAAATGCAAATTTAATATGAAATGAACTTCCCACTATCTGAACATGTGATATCCCGCGCTGCGCTGCCTACATATAACAGCAATCCAAGCGGCCAAAGTATCTACCTACTATATCACGAACAACACCGGTGATGTGGTGTGGAGGAAGCCTTCGTGAACGTAACACTTACACCGAGGCTCCACCGGCTGATGTTGCAAAATTTTTACGGCTTTCATCCGTTTAACGGATTTTTCGACAAGGAAACCAAAAGATTCGCCATCGAATCTTGAGACTTTGTCTCGTTAATCTTCGTACCCATGGATGAGCCGCAGAATGAAGTCTTATTAGGCACACTCCGTGTGAACGACGGCAGCGGTGCGCAGGTGAAATTAAGTCTCCCGCGCGTCTAATGAGGTGGTGTACCGTTTCGGGAAAACGGAAATTGTTATAGTATTGACGTGCGTTGAGAGTGTGTGAGTGCTGAATTAATTATGGCGAAATGGGAAAAATTATGAAATCACTGCTTTGTGAGAGCTTGTGGGATTTTCTTTGGCCATATTTCAATGAGAGCACGTCAATGAATAACTAATTACGAATACATAGCGGCAGACAATTGGTATAACTTGAGCAATAATCGGTGCTTCATGAAAGTAAGTTGCTAGTGAGGTATCACCTTTACGTAATTGTACTAACACCGTCCAAAGCATCCATTTAGTAGCGATCGAATGAGTTGCACAGGCTTAAGTTGCTGCTCCCAGTTGTAAACTCTATGTTTCTGGTAATCGACTTTCCCTTGGACTCACCATTGAAAATAGATTCTGCTTCTTCTAACTCTGTGGTGAATTCGAATTCCTCCATAACCGATTGAAGCTCTGTAAATCTTCATAGTTTGAACTTGAGTCTGAGTCATAGTTCCATCAAATGCTTCAAAATTAGGAACATACTTCCATGCATCTTGAATAAAGATCGCACTTCTGTGTATTTGGGGTGACTGTCATTTGTCTTTTGCAAAAACGAAATTGTTAAGCCTGATGCTCCATTGTATTCTCTAGTGGCCTATCTAGCGCTTTAGTCTTGTCTGCGATTTTAAGGAAGATCATGGTTTCGCAGGAATTGGTTGAGTATTTTCAGCTTTTTAATAGGAAGACTTTCCTGAGTCAGGCGATTCTGTGCCAGCCGGATCACTGATTTTTCTCTACTTACTTTTCGAAGTTATTTGGAACCCAAACCTAAGATGGTTCTTTGGGTGTATTCTGCCGTAGTAGATCCTATTCTCACCTTTGGGTCGCTCATTAAGTTAAGCCTACAACTTCACGAAACTAAGCAATGTTCAAAGAATAGCTGAGATCTAGCCCCACCGAAGCATTTAACGTGCTCTTAAACATCCTGCACCTGGATATGCATATCAAATACGCCATTTCACAAAGCTCAATAAGACTCAGAGAATCTGGGTTCTGGTTTTGCTGACCAGGGCTCAGGTCTTGATCCTAAATGACTACTCAATGTCTACAAAAATTTTAATTTAAAGTCTTCTCAGCATCAAATAGCCTTCTAGACTCTAGGTGAAAGTACTTAGCGATTTAAGAGGTTAATAAGATACTGAATATCAATCCCACTACCAAGCATGATAGAGAAATTTATTGATAGCCAAGTCGCTATCAAAACTCTCCTGCTACAAGCCACAACTTTTAAAGCAGTAGAACAGTGCAGGCCCAAACAAAGTTACCAGCGGTCAAATTAAAAACACTCTTCGATGGCTTCCCAGCCATAGAACGTAGAGGGGAATGAGAGAGCCGACGAGCTAGAAAAGCATAGAAAGACGTAGTTCAGCTTTTGATGGTTTCCTCATAGAGGTAGTCTGCTGTCCAATGGGACTTTTTAAGGGAAAAACCCTCCAGCATTTTCTTTTAATTACCAACTCTAAGTAGTATAGCCTAGAACTTTGTGAAGGTGGCACGACTATCCATGACAACCCTGGTATTTTGAGTCTGAGTGCTCCAGGCAAAAAAAAACCAATAATTGGCTAGGAGATGTGTTCGTTGTCATGAGAAGTCAAAGAATTTCAAGCCTGAAGGCTGGACTCTCTGTACAGGTGGCTAATATGGTGCAAGACATGTAAGTTAGTCTTCAACTTCAGATGGCAACATTAGAAGGCTCGCCACTATGGGTATTACTTAGGTTCTTTTCTTTATTTAAAAACTTGTGCCACCAGACAGATTTACAGATTTGATCTTAGCAGCTGATTATCTCTAAAGAAAAAATAAAAAGTTCCACATCAGCATAATTCTAGACACTCATGGGAAGACTCGCAAACTTGCATTGACTTCGAAGGTAGTCAAAAAACTTAGTGACCTGGCAAAATGGATGTCGAAAAACACCAACAGATTCTAGGAATGAAGTTAGGGAATCTATATTTGGTAGTCTTCCATTGGAACTCCTTCTGCTCTAAGTGTGGTTGTATTGCAGCATAGGCTGCCAGTTTCTTTTTGTAAAATCAATCAGAAGTGTGTTCAACCTTTCTTAGTCCATCAATTCGCAATCAAAAAGATTCAAATGTCAAATTCTAGATTCCTATCTGTTAAGCTCAATACCTTTGTGTTGCTAATTACCCAGACTAACGGTGATCTGTTCAATGTATTCCTCAAAAAATAAATTTATTCCAAATTTTCAATTCTTTTCCCGTCAAAATGTATTAATCAACTTTGACACGTTTTATGCCCAGGAGAGGGCATCATCACACAGAAGCTTCCCGTCTCGTCTGTGAGCAATTAATCTTGCGATAAATTTACATCTATTAATTATTTTATAACCGAATATTAGTTGCTAGGCGAATATACCTATATATATACATACTTATGTCTAACCGTGGGAATATCTTTGAAGACTAATGACGGCACAGTCTAACTTGAGCTCTAGGGGGAGACCTTATGAACTCGACTGGATATGGAATATACAAATATCGCCCGAGTAGACCAACGAATGAGTGTATGGTCGGACGGTATGATCATCATCATTGTACGCTCTGTTCGAGGGCACCGGGGCACATTCACATCGAAGATCACCCATTTAATTTCGCATTAATGCAATTAACCCCAAACTATGGCCAATCTATTTAATTTGGCTTAATTAAGAGTGTGCCTTTGGGGCGATTCTAAAGCCACTGATGATGATGATGAAGATGATTCTTTTTCTTTTCTTTTTTTTTTTTACTTTTGCTTTTGTGTTTCGCTTCGATTGAACATTTCTTCGCAAAAAAATGGAAACAATTCTTAAGGGTGAGAGTGAAGAAAGTATAGCGAGCCATGGAGCAATCAGAAGATGAATTAGTTTGAACCCAATAGATCATTCAAAGAGGTTTTTTACGAGAGTGGAAAACAAGACTGAAGATTCCCGCAGCCATACTCAAAGTCATGGAGACTATGTTTATATATACAATTTTGATTTACTTACCCGCACTTTCACGATTCTTGATGAATTGATTCAATTACACTGCATGACGAGCTATAGAGCTGCAATGCTTTTAGAATGTATCACCAAATCTACTGACTCAGTCTTTGATAAAGGTGTTCATTGAAGACTCTGTGCAATAACAGTGCTCTATGCTGAAGCATGGGCTCATGTTCTTAAAGATATTCGATCTAGTTTGCGGTGACCAACTTAAAAAAAAAGAAAAGACCGCCTACACAAGCTGTATGGAAGACTTCGCCTTAGGAGGGGCACACAATAAGAAGGGAACCTCAACAACTTCGGGTAAGCAACTGGAACTAAATACCAAGCTTACTGGAGAGGGTTGTTGTTTGAGATCCAGGTTCATTCTGAACTATAGTGACAGCTAAGGAACTAAGGAATAGAGCCACAAACGCACCATACAAGTTGCAAAGCTAGCTACATAATGGTTTCAATATCAAAGATGAACTTAAATGCGGTTGTAAAACCTTATTGGCGACACCACCAATGAGCATCATCGGAACTGTCAGCGACATATAGACTTCATGACGTCTTTCAAGAGGCACCTCATCTCTTCTCTGTCAAAGAGTTTGTAGAAATCTTCACTCTCCATCTCGTTGGCTTGGAAGCCCTTTTTTGCCGAGCAGATGCAAAGTGAAATGAGTCCTTTTTTTCCTACTTAGACGAAGGACTTTGAAAATCCAAATTTTCATTCAAACTTACTATTCAATTCAATTTATCAAACCTCCTCTTGGAGGTTAGGATTTCCTCCTACTGGCCTGTATGCTCTTCCTTATCCCAATCCCCCAACATTATACGACTACTTCCCGGAAATACAAATTTGCAACATCCACAGGAAGGAACATCCGTTCCGTTCACTTTCCTCCTTTGTTCCGCTCTTCCACTCAAAACTAAAAATGTTTAATATTTTCACTATTTCAAGGGGAGTGACATGGCATACCCAGGGAAAAACAACGAAAGATTCATAAAAATTTCCCACGATCACACGCTGCAGCAAGTGCAGCCGCCACCGCCAACAGGAGTTACTACTATACACACTGCTGCCGCCTCGCACCAGCTTCATTACGTCGAAGAGGGATAAATGGAGTGCCACTGAAAATGGTGATGGTTGCCGAAGAGTGTTATAGTTCGCCTGGGATATGCCCTCGAAAAATCATCCTCTCATCCTCGTTCTATAATTGAAAACCACCATATCCGCAAGGTTATTGAGACGCACACTATACGACTGCACTGGGAGTGATGTGATGTGTCTGTTTACTCTGGTGTTCCCCGAATCCATGTCTGGTAAAAAAACACACAAGCACACACAACAAGTAGAAAAAAAAAACGCCCTCTTCCGCTCGGGCATGTGATTTTGTCGGTCGTTTCCCTTCGGTGTATTTTGTTAGGATCACTCTGTTTGTATGCACATCACACTCTGACGGATCGCAACAGCAAACGGAGAGGAAAAAAGGAGACAAGGTAGAATAGCAACACCGCCTTGCCATATGTCGTGGCCACTTTCAAAATTCCATACGAAAAAGATCCTCCTGAGTTTATTTCCATTCTCTTCTGTTCAGCGGAACCCGTATCCTTGTTCTGATTTGAAGAATCTCTTCGCCATCGTCTTTCAGAGACCTTTTCCGAGAACAGACAAGGAAGCGAATGCAGTAAGTGATGATTAAACATAACACGGTTTTCCTTTCTCTTTGCATTTTGGTTTTGAAAAGATTTCCATGTCTTACTTCATTTCCTGAAGGAACTGCCTAAGTGGGGTTTTTGTTTCGCTGAAGTGGTATGAGTAGTTCGTCGATCCTTTAAGCACTTAAGTTGGGTATTTGAAAAATACTTTCCACTTTGATGTGAAATTGAAACCTCTTGTGTAGGGAAACTAGGTCAACGAAAAGGTCCTAGGTGCTCCAGTTTTCGAGGAGTTGCATGTATTTGAATGAACAGCTAAAGGATCGATGTTTTTGAATAGGATCCACTCTTGGGAATAACTTCGTCCATTGACCAATGGAATAATCACAAGAGTTTTGTATCTTTACCTGAGCTCCTGCCTCTTCGTGTAAGGGCTTGCCTGGAGGTGGCTAACCAATCCGAACAAGTTAGCTGTTCACAGTAAAATGCCGATCTATGGTTTTCCCCGGACACAATGGTATTGAAGGCAACGAGATTTTCGATGAATTTGTCAGAAAGAGAGTCTATAGGCCCACTTCCCTTCTGTGGCTCATCTAATAATCACAGGATCTCAATAAATGGGAGCGCCTCTAAGAAGGTCTCAAAGTGGAACTAAGCAAGAAGGGAAATCAAGAAATTCTCGCACTAAGCATCTGAGCTTCATCCATAACCTCGATCTCGCTTAGGATCGCAACTTTATTTAAATTGTTGTTCGCACAAATGGTTGCAGTGCTTTTCTGGCCTCTGACAGGTAGGTAACAGGATCCTCAGACCTCAGGCTGAGAAGATAGCAGTTGTATCGAATCCTTACTTCTCGAAAATGGGCTCTGATCATGGCTCTAGTATGGAAACCTAAAACGAAGTGTTGGTTGCTTTGAAGTAAAGTGGTAGACATCGACAAAATTTAAGAAATGAAAAACCAGTCTTTACAATTAAATAAGAAGTCTCCTATGCTTGGCTAATAATTTAGGCAGCGAAATTAGAGCTGAGACCAAACAAACGAAGAATAACTTTTACCAAACACAAGTAGCAAATCCCTATCTCGAACAACTAAGGTGACGTTACGTAAGACCCTTATAAACTCGTTGGTACTCTATGACGCAGAGGTATGAACTCGAAGTTTCCCTTCGTTGTTTTAAGAAAAAAAAAACTTCAGGCGATCTCCGCTCGATCTGCATAGATGATGATTGGAGGGAGAAATATGTACACTGACCTAGTCAGAAGGTTCCAGACATAACGACGAAAATGTTTGGGACAGATTGCCGCTCTGGCCGAAGAGTCTGTAAATCCAACCCAGAGTTGCAGCACAGTAAAGGAAGACTTGAACTTCGGTGGCACGCCAATAAAAATTGACCTCAGCCAACTCAACTTAGCTGACTGGAGACGTTAGTTGCTGTAGCTGTACCGCCATTAAAAAAAAATGCTTCCTAAGTCTACGCAAGCCGTAACAAACCTCAGTTAGTGCCTCAAAACATATAAATTCCAAAGATTAAGTTCAATTTCATCTTCCCCCAAACCAGCAGTGCCCAGTTAGACTATAGC